>CM022944.1:19928131-20250631 GCA_012931725.1 Litsea cubeba | reverse complement strand
TCCTTTATACTTATTTGATGCCTAAATGTACTCATTATTCTTATATTTTACTTTAGGATGCAAATGGAGGTGCTGTGTGCAAAACAAAGCTAATTGAGTGATTCTTGACAGTTTTGACATCGCCTCGTAATTTGGGCATAACTCTCTCCTCCGAACTCCAATTGAGATGATTCAAGATGCTATGGAACGCCAAGAAAAAGATATACAACTTTTCTGTTTTGAGTTTTGAGAGATTCTTGCTGAATCAAGAAGTTTCCAGATCTGAGTTGCAAGAGAAGTGCTCATATTTGATGCTAAATGGATGAAGAATCAAGCAGAAGGGCATTGTGGTAAATTTGATGAAATCAGGAGTTTCCCGGAACATATCCAATATTGGGCTCATATTGTCCGGAACGAAAAATGGTGCAACTTTAATTCTTGGTTCGAATCCAACAGAAGCCCGAGTGAGAAGATATGGTCAAGAAGAAGATTTTGACTAGGTTAGAATTTAATTTATTATTTTATTCCATCTACAATCCCACATCACTTCAAATTCTCTCACACTTCGTACGGGTGCATACCATCTCCAACGATCTCTTTCTATTCTCTCTTTCATATCTCATTCTCTCCTACTTTATCTCTCCTTCATTCTTTTTCTCTCCAATCACATAAGTCCACATCACCTAACTTCTCTTCTCTCTCTAATCAAACTCTCCACTATAAATAACTCACTCCACATTCTCCAAAGCACCTTCCAATTGCACGTTTTTTCTCTCTCTCTCTCTCTCTCTCTCTCTCTCTCTCTCTTTCTTTCTTTTCTACTATTTTCTTTGCAAGTTAGTATGGCCCTGCGTGGCTAATTTCATGTAATTGGTTGAAGAAGACTGAAGCCTCGGAATAATTACTGTGAGATCTAATTAATTTTTATTATTCAATTTATGCTTTGAATATGGGTTGTTCTTCTGTGCTTAATTTGTTATCATAATTGTTTCGTTTAATTGCTAGGATGCATACTAGTTTATTTTTCGTTGCAATCTACTGCTAAATTAGAAATCAAATCCGTAATTGTTTGATCCCTCTAATTTGCGAAGAAACTAGTATTTAATAATTTGCTGCTTTGGAAATTATTATATATTAGGAAGAACACTTGGCTAAATTAAATGCAACCGCGTGTGCTTGTGTTGTTTAGATTTATCAATCTCTCAAGGTCTTAATGCTGTTACTAGATTAAATCTTTGGCGCTTGTCTTGGATTGTTTAGTAATTAGGGATAATTAGAGCGCGTGTTTTCTAATTAACTAATTAAGAAGGTAGGAATTTAATTCCAATGATGAATATTCAAAGTATTAGTTGATTTATTTTTGCATCAATGATCAGTATTTAATTTCCAATGGTGGATGTTAACTTTGACCAATGCTTGTTAATTTGATTGAATTTCTTAAATTATTGCTCTTTATTTGTTTTTATTTGTTTTTTTTTGCTTTCAATATAATCAAAACCCCCATCTTTGATCACATAGCATAAAATTTGGCTAAACACTCTCCGTGGGAACGATCCTTACTCGCACTACTACATATAAAGGTTTTATTATTTTTGGGTGCCTGCGACAGCACGACCACATCCATTATCGTATTGAAGACCCTCTTTTGATCATCATTTAAGCCGACATGTAAAGATTCAAACAAATGGCTTTCAGCAGTGCTATCATAATCGAGTTCTTCCCTTATGAGTTTGTTTGTAACGAATTGGCCCAACCGAGAAGATGGCATAGGCATAGGATGGAATTTTGTCAAGGACCTACCATTCCTATTAAGTATACGTTCGATATCTAGCAGCCCTAAATTCCTCAATTCACTTTCATCAAGACGTATATCTTTGTCTCCAAGCTCTCTCCTCATTCGACTTTGTAAATCATCTGTGAGGTCCACCCAGTGTTTTTCCCATAATTCCGTCTGATTTGTAATTTCTGAGAACATGAGCATTGAACAAAACATGTTTTTGAGTTGTGAACCTGTAGCCCACGTCGATGCCTCGTTAAGTGCTTCATGCCATTCACCATCATGATCGAGTAAGCCAAGTGCAAAGCATGCCGATTTGTAAGTTGGGTGCACCACCCCTCCAATGGTTCTTATATCCTCATGGCATTTTCCCCCTCGAACTTTGTTTAGCAGGATACCCAGATAATGACGTTCTCCTGAGTTTGGATGTGCATAAGCAAGCCTACCAATACTAATACATTGTTTTCGCCTTGTCCACATTTTTTGCTTTGCGTTCCAGACCCCCCCACTTTGTTGGAAACTCAACGCATGTAAATTCATTGGCATCCGGGTGGTTTATATTTGCTTCGAACCATTTCGTGAACATTGTTTCATGAATGCCATCCCGATTAATCACGGATGCAACATCATCTGTGTCCCTAAACACAACAAACTGTTCTCATGGTAAATGATATTGTAACCTCTGCACAGAGGGATATTATTTTTGCAAGTAGAATTCCAATATTCTCTAGCATGCTTCAATCGAAGATATGTATCGACTGTCTTGAAATTGCTTGATCTCAGTTACACATCTGTACATACGTTCTCCATTCTGATCATATTGTACAATATTATCCTCGATCACAATCATTGCACGATCTAGACCCTTATGAATGTACTTGTATAAGTACTTAATGACCTTGCTGTGGGCACACCGCTCAATATTTATGTCTGAATCATATCTTACAATGAGATCACGATTATATGGAATAACCCATCGGTTATCAACATCAAAACCATTGATTCTATACGTCATGTTATTATTTCGACGTCTGTATAGCATGAATCCATTCTCCGCTATTGTCGTTGAACCGACAAATGGTTTTGGATAACCTTTCGAGCACTTTCCATTGACCATGCATGGAACATTTTTATTTTGAAAACCACAAGGCCCGTATAACATGCATCTCGTCACAGTCGCGAATGCCAATGGATCTTCAACCTCACTTGGTATTTCCGCCGAAATAATGTCATTAATCTCTTCTGGTAACTGTGGTTTGTCTTCACCAGTCAGAGTGAGGATGATGTGAGCATGTGGTAATCCTCGCTTTTGAAACTCAATGACATGAATATCTGTTCAAGATTGGTGTGAATATTGTAATTAATAAAAAAAATTATAATTCCAACATAGTAATAAAATTATGAATAGATATTAAAGTCTCATGCTAAGACCCGATTTTGTATACCTGAAATGACTTTGCCGAAAAAATTATTTTTTTAAGGTCCTCCATCAGTTGTTTCAGCCTAATATGAAATACCCTTGCAACTATATCTGGCCTGTCCTCGGTGCGTTGACCAGGGAATCGTGATAGCTGTTGCTTAATCTTTGGCCAACTTGGGTTGCATGTGAACGTTATAAATAGATCGGGGAATCCCATCGTATGACAAATCGCCATAGCATCCTAATAATGTTGAATCATGTTCCTTGGACCACCAGTGAACGACGAAGGAATAATGTAGCACATACCAACTGCAGTCGCATCCGTATCACCAGCGTTGACCGCATCCTGTAAACCCCTATACAAATCTGCACGCAAAGCATTCTGATTGTTCCTGATGAAACTAAGTCTTTCCTGCTCTATTGCCGCGTAGCAATCAAGAACAAACTGTTGGAAAAGTCTGCCACCTTAAAGCAGCGAAGTGCCTTCACCATCCCGAGACATCAGTCTAAATGCATAGAACTCTTTGATCGATACACCCTCACGCATATAGTTTGACCCAGGTGCAAACTTTATGAACTTCGTCCATCCATCAGTTCCATATGGAAAGAGCAATGGGTATTGGAGCGGCATGTATGAAGGGTGTGTTTCGTTAATCCTCCGGAGACTACCATCTAACTTTCGAACAATGATGTCACGATTTCCTGTAATTTCAGACTCATCTCCGACAATGATGGCCGCAACCTCATTTGTGGTCGGTCTAGCGTACTGTCTTCCTTCCCGTGAATGTAGAATTCTGACATGCAAATTTTGATTACCATTTTCAGATAGCCTATCCCTCGCGTTACGGAACAATTGTACGTAAGGGTTAGTAGCGTTTAGCATTGTCCGCAATCCCTTCAATACAGTCAAGTCAAAATCATTTGCGTCTTCGTTTTCTTGAACAACCCTTAATCTGTTGGATGTTTATTGTTCCATGTCATATATATATATAGTTGTGCAAACTTAGGCATGTCTCCAGGCGCAGGAAGTAACGAACCGATCCTGTGAAAATTCATTCCACTTATTCGGAAATGATATGGTCTTCTTCCATCGAGCAAAGAATGATCAATTTTACCACCCATTGACGTGAATGACAATATTGAATTGTATGTTCTTATTTTCTCCTTGAATCTAGATTGAAGGAATTGATTCTGTAGAAATTCAGGTGTGTTCGGTAGTAGTGGTAGCATCACCTTTCCTCGATGACAACATAGATTAAACATTGGTCTTGAAATTGAACTGTCCTTGATTCTTTTTTCAAGCCACATAAAAGCTCTACAATAAGAGCATACTGCAACTCTGGAACCGAAGCTCCAACTCGTGAAGATATTTCTTCTCCTTGAGCTTAAGAAAATATTATTTGCTGTAATTAAATTATTCTATCAGCCTTTAAAAACTCATTATTTTCGGGAAAAAATAGTGAGTAGTTAAAATTAAAATTCAGTACTTGATGTCGAAGCAATTATTTTGCCCGACGTTAGATTGGAATGGGATGTTGAAGCTAGTATGTTGCTTGACGTCCCATTTGAATGACCATGATGTTGCCGCCTAAGATGCAACATTGTGGATCTCACACGTCGTGCCTCCATTTGCATGACTCTTTTCCTATACCCTGGTTGATCTTGTTCATTTTGGATCGATTGACAGATGTGACTCACATTATTTGTATTTGCACCTAGAATTCATTGGTAGCAATTGTTTATTATTTTTATAGATATAATAAGATATGATATCGAGTTATGTAGATGTTGAAGATGTATATATTTTACCGATTCTTGTATACATGAAGTGGTATCCATTGTGAGAATATGTGGCCTCCTGAATACCCTCGAATTGCATAGTTCGTTTACGTTACAAAATCGATAACCTTAAGAACCGAGACATCTTATACTTAATTCTTTTTTGACGATCTTCTATAGTTGTAAGTTTATCCATCCTGAACATATATAATCTCAAACCTTTTATTAGGACCTAATGCTGGAGATTCATACTTAAAAAGGTAAGTCAGACATATAAATTATAATCAGATAATAGTGTCAATGAATTACATAACACAATTAGAAGGCCATATAACACCACAGGCCTGCAGTTAGCCTAAGCCCAAAGTTGTCGAAGCCCATCGTATTTATTTATGAGGCCCAAAACACAGGCCATTTCCATCCCACCAGCCGATCAACATTTGCAAAATATATGAACTCTGTGTTAAATATATCGAGTCAGGACGGACATTTAAGAATATATTGATCCAGATGAAAGACCCAATTAATATCTCGCCCATGAATCAGGCCCATGGGACTAAAATAGTGCTCAAATAGTCAGGATCCGGAGAGGAACTCCACGTGGGTCACACCTAATTTAAAATATGTGTCACTTAAAATAAAGGCCCGCTTAATACATGAGGTATCATCAAATTAATACAAACCCACCAGAAATGGATATATCTATGATTAAAAATTCACACCAATTGTTATATCGCTAGGAATAGGTAGTCATTAAAATAGTTAATCTCAAAGATTGACTGACGAATAGTTAATCAAGCCCATTTAGGGATCTCATGGAGAGATTTTAGGCTTTTGAGTGGAAGATGATTCTTTATGTACAGATTTTAGACATTTGATTGTGGGTTAGATAATGAAGTAAAATCCTTGATTATGTTATTAATCTCAAAGATTGATTGATTGAAAAAATATCAGGCACATGTGCCTAAAACAACAAATTCATGCTGATCCAACATATATAAACATGGACCATTTTATTTTTTTGAAATTGGAGTCCATAAAAAATATTATATTTCTTAAACATAAGCATGAAATTAAAAAAATAATATATTTTGAGATTCTTGTATGGAGTAGGAGAAAAGATTACCTTATTCTATGAAGATGATGTATTTGTTGCTCGGACGGTTTGCAAACATAAATTAAGATCGAGCCCCTTCCAACTTCAAGTACAATGTGTGAGGTCCTTCTTTTCTTAGAGCTTTGGTCTGATGATAGTTAACAGTATGAAAATTAAGAATGAAAAAAAAATCAATACCTCGTCAAGAACATTTCAAAAACCGTCCTGATTGGACTGCATTTGGGTCCCACAGTCCAAGACACCCAAAGTTTGTGAAAATCGCACTCACAAAGAATCTGGCATAGGGATTCACGCTTGCATATCCGGGTGGCATGATAGTGGGTCCCACTGGTCCCCGATGATAGATCGACCCTAGACTCAAACAATCCCGGGATAGTATGGCCTATTTAATTTTTTTTATTTAATAATTGATCTGTGATCAGATCGTCCAGTGGGTCCCATAACGTTTTTAAATAAAATTAAAACACTTTAATATTTCTAATGCTACATATTTCTAATCACATGATCAGTAGCCCCCTAACCACATGATAAGAGGACATCTTACCCCAGGGTATGTCATTGTTTATTTTTTATTTTCTTTTTCTTCCAGTTTGCCATAAAGTTCAATTTATAGGGAATTCATCGGTCAGTTAGAATTGAATGGACTGATCAGTTCAAAATTGCGGACACACCTCATCAATTATAGCAGCTGTTACTGGACAAACTGTTCACGCAAAACAGGTACCACATTCACAGTTCTAGATTGCAGACATCAATTTAGAGTCCAGTTGGGGGTTTGATGGATTGATAAAATTTTGGGCTGTGACTCATAAAAATGATTACTGTTAGTTGAAAAGTGAAAATTTACATGTACATGCTAGTGCTACATATTAAGATGGTGGGTCGGATGGGACCCACTCCTCACAGATCCAACACCTATAAGGTCGTCCCTGGACCCACTAACAGATCAATGGGTTTGCAATGAGTACAATTCCAGTCCATCTCTCCACACTACTATCTAATTTACAAAATCTTAGTAAGCTACCTACTCTAAGTTATGTCATAACAGAACTCTCCAAACATAAGCTAAAACATCACTTTGCTCACCCACCCAGCCACACCTCTCAACTCTCTTACCAACATCTCAATAAACGCGAGACTGAATAAAAAATCGGCCGGTAAAAAAAAATTCTTGAGACGGTAAAATTTGCCTCAGTTAGCTCATGTCCCTCCAAGTCACCGGAGCAAGAGGAGTTTCAGATCTGTGCATGAGAACCATTGGTGGGTGACGTTCAAAGATCGACATATACTAAACCGCCAAACTTTATAGTATGAGATTTGAGGCCCATGCATGAGTGACAGAGGCTATGATGATGAAATGAACCTTAACTGAATATCATAAAATATTGTCATATGTTTAATATGTTTTCAGATCTGTGAATAGAGAGAAAATCAAACAAAATATTGAATCTAGAGATAGAAAGAACTGACCTTGAAGAGAGAAGACGTGCATATGGGTTTTAGGACCTTGAAGAGAGAGATGGAGATAGAAGACGTGTATATGGGTTTTAGGAGTATGGGTTTATGGAGAGATGTTATGGAGAGATTTTAGGATAATTATGGTTGGTAATAGGGATCTCATTGAGAGATTTTAGGATAATTACGGAGAGGTTTTAGGATAATTATGGTTGGTAATAGGGATCTCATTGAGAGATTTTAGGATAATTATTATTGGTAATAGGGATCTCATTGAGAGATTTTAGGATAATTCAAATTCTAATCAAGCAATTTCTATTTTCTAGCAGAACACCATTGTAGGCTGGCTGCTGCTACGTGTCCCTCTCCAAGACATGTTACGTGTCCTCCTCTAGGAAGTCTCATGAAGTGTACACATCCCTTTAGTAATATAGATGTGTCTGTGGATGTGATTATATGGTATTAATCCATTTCAACAGTTCTTGTATTTTTAGACTCATACTTTTTTTAGATGTAAAGAGTAACTCATACTTTTTGAGATGTAAAGAGTACCAAAGTGTGTAAAATTTGAATTGTAGATAATTTCTAACACCCACCCCCATTTTAAACCTTTTTTGGATCATCAACACAGGGTAATTTTATCTACACTTTTCAAAAAAGAAACAGGTCCTTCAGTGAACTACAGTTGGTTTCTATCACTCAAGTTGGAGTAGTTGATTGTTATTATCTTTGGTTTGGTTCTACTTCGACAATAACTGGATTTTACCAGTATCTTCTATCTTCTACTATTATAAAAGAGAGCAAGATGTACATTTTTTTCACTGCACACTTGCCCAATCAAATGCAAGATGTGGGCCCCACTTAAGATAATAATAATATAATCTATATATTATAATTACCCTTCTAAAAGAGAAGAACTTGGGCCACACTTATATAATAATAATATCTAATATTATAAAAGAGAGTAAGATGTACATTCTTCTATCTACTATTATAAAAGAGAGCAAGATGTACATTTTTCTATCTATCTACTATTATAAAAGAGAGCAAGATGTACATTTTTTTCACTGCACACTTGTTCAATAAAATGCAAGATGTGGGCCCTACTTAGTATTCCCTATCTCTATCTCTATCTCTATCTCTATCTATCTATCTACTCTTATAAAAGAGAACAAAATGACAATGCTATATAAAAGATAGTAAAGTGTAGTATTTTTTCACTACACACTTGCCCAATAAAATGCAAGATGTGGGCCCCACTTAGTATTATTATTTTTCACTACACGGCTTCACTTAGTATTATTATTTTTCAGTACACGCCTGCCCAATAAAATGCAAGATGTGCGTCCCACTTAGTATTATTATTTTTCACTACACGGCCCCACTTAGTATTATTATTTTTTACTACACGCCGCCTAATAAAATGCAAGATGTGGGCCCCACTTATCTATACTCTTGTATAAAATCTACTCTTATAAAAGAGAACAAAATGACAATGCTTTTCACTACACACTATGGCCCACTTATAATTTTCTATACCCTTATATAATCTATAATCTACTTTTATAAAAGAGAACAAAATGACAATGCTTTTCACCACACACCATGGCCCACTTATAATTTTCTATACCCTTATATAAAAGTGAGTAAAGTGTAGTACTTTTTCACTACACACTTGCCCAATAAAATGCAAGATGTGTGCCCCACTTAGTATTATTATTTTCCACTACATGGCCCCACTTAATATTATTATTTTTCACTACACACCTGCCCAATAAAATGCAAGATGTGGGCCCCACTTATCTATACCCTTATATAAATATAAAATCTACTCTTATAAAGGAGAACAAAATAACAATGCTTTTCACTACACACTATGGCCCACTTATAATTTTCCATATCTATACCCTTATATAAAATAGAGTAAAGTGTAGTACTTTTTCACTACATACCTATTCAATAAAATGCAAGATGTGGGCCCCACTTAGTATTATTATTTTTCACTACACGACCCCACTTAGTATTATTATTTTTCACTACACACCTGCCCAATAAAATACAAGATGTGGGCCCCACTTAGTATTCTCTATCTCTATCTCTGCTCTTATAAAAGAGAACAAAATGACAATGCTTTTCACTACACACCATGGCCTACTTATAATTTTCTATATCCTTATACCTACCTATATCTATACCCTTATATAAAAGAGAGTAAAGTGTGGTACTTTTTCACTACACACCTGCCCAATAAAATGCAAGATGTGGGCCCCACTTAGTATTATTATTTTTCACTACACACATGCCCATAAATCTTTATCTCTATCTATCTATCCACTAGAACAAAATGACAATGCTTTTCACTACACACCATGGCCCACTTATAATTTTCTATACCCTTATATCTATTTATACCCTTATATAAAAGAGAGTAAAGTATAGTACTTTTTCACTACACACCTGTCCAATAAAATGCAAGATGTGGGCCCCACTTAGTATTATTATTTTTCACTGCACCCCTGCCCAATAAATCTATATCTCTATCTATCTATCTATTCTTATAAAAGAGAACAAAATGACAATGCTTTTCACTACACACCATGGCCCACTTATAATTTTCTATACCCTTATATAATAAAGAGTAAAGTGTAGTACTTTTTCACTACACCAGCCCAATAAAATGCAAGAAGTGGGCCTCACTTAGTATTATTATTTTTCACTACACACCTGCCCAATAAAATGCAAGATGTGGGCCCCACTTAGTATTATTATTTTTCACTACACACTTGTCCAACAAAATGCAAGAAAAGGAATCAAGTATATTTTACTTACTACCTTTTGGTGGTCAATACTTACAATTTTGTAGCCACTTTAAATACTTCGCCATCAGCTTAAAAATCAGTTTAAAAGTCATGACAAAAGATATTAGCTAGCTTACTACTTTTGTTATTGTTGTTGGTGGCCAATTGGTGGTTGTGTTATAATTCAAATACCAAATTTACTACATACGAGAGAATTCTACTACTAAATATTGGTTCTCTTCTAATATTAGTGATTGCTGAAGATAATTCCATAAATGCAATTTAGTGGTAGGTCTTATAGATTACTATCGTAAAATTATTGTTGTTCTGTAGAATTTTTAGTTTCTTAATATACAACTTTTGTGAATTTTTTTAATATAAAAGGGCATTTCATGAATATATTTATTTATTATTGCTCTTACTTATGAGGTTTAAATTGAAAAGTTTGATAATTTTCTAACACATTTATTTCTTTCATCATTGCAAGCTTCTTCTTCTTCTTTTCATATATGTCAATGAAGTGTCATGCATTTCCTTAAAGAAAAAATGAGAATCTCATGGAAACTGCTTGTTATGCTAGCGTTACTACTAACTTCAGAGTCGGTGAATGAAGTGATCGTTTTAAATGTAAACAACTAAAATAAGCATATGATGCTGAGCTGCAACAAATTTAGTTTTTCTTTGTTCATTTCAAATTTTTCTCACTTTGATCAGCACTCCCATCCTCTATACAGAACAGAGCAGAAAAGTTGATATAGAATACCTTGGATACATTTTTATGTACTTCTTAAGAGGAAGGTCCAATTCTTTTGTCAGATTTTATTTTTTGGTATTTTTTTCCTATGGATATCTCTATTTGTGAGCTTCCATTTAACTAAACTTCTATGAATACTTTGTACTATCCTTTTCTTACTAGATATAAAATATAGCACTTTGTATCAAGCAAAAGAAGATGCTGACTCTTGGAGAGGTATTGCCTCTTTTTTCCTGATAGTGGTTTGTCATATAAAATAAAATAAAGAACATGTTAAATACTAATATTGATCAACAGGTGCTCTGCAAATCTTACTCGTCATAGTTCATATCATAGTTCCACCATTGTTGATCCCTGTCGCTTGTGGACAAGCCGGATTACTTCATTATTCTTGACGATCGGTGTGAAATGTTATTCTTCTTTGCAAGTTAAGACTAAAACCACCATCTCAGTTTTTTTTATTTTGATGTCCTTAGGTAGGATATAATTAATTTTTTCTTTAATAAAATCTGATTTTGTAGTGAACATATAATGTTCATGGTAATTGGTTAGAACAGTAAGCTCATTTGGTTCTTAGTTTTTATTTTTATTTTTTATAAAACTGTGGGTTATCAATTTGACTATGCTTTCGACTGGACTCCAACTTTAGCAGGTCAAGTCTACCAGAAAACTGATAAGTCGACCTGACAGGTTAAATAATTAAGTAAATTTAAATTTCTTTGTACATATTCATGATAAAATATCTAGAAATATGTTATTTATATCATAAAAATATTATATAAATTTCATATCGATTATCTTTTGAGATCTCATTTTTCTCACTATATAATCGTTGTTTTCAAATGTATAGGAAAAAAATAGTGTCAGCTGTATTTGGATATTGCATGGGCCTTGCAATTTACAATCACTCATTTTTTTTTGTTGAAATTTGATTTTTAAATGTACCGAAGCTTCTACTAAATTTTTTAAGATCTTTATTTTTTAAAAACTCTCTTAGTAAAAGCGTGTGTTCGGTGCACGTGCAATGGCTCCACTAGTATATTAAAAGTGAAGTTCACTTTTGTTGCATCAAAATAAAAAATTAAATATGAAAAAATTTGATGAAGGCGGATATAGTTTTTATTGTCACGACCAACATTTACTCTGTAAACTACGAAGATAAAATCATTATTCAAATGATATATAATAATTTGATTTTTGTCTACAAACACAACATGAGGGAATATAGTTGTCTACAGTTAAAATATAAATTTAAAAAATTAGAAACATAAGATTTTTTTTTTTTTTTGGTTTGCTGAAAATACATGGGCCTTTCTGACCAAAGACCCTACGTGCATTCATTCCACAAGAAAAATATGTTGGGGCCGATTATATGAATTCTATTTTTCCGTTCCGATCTATCTTGAGTCAAATTCTCAGATAAGTTATACTTTTTTAGATCTATTTTTACTACTCACATTCACGTCCTCTTCGACCTACCCCTTCCCATTGGTGGGCCATTAACTTGTATAGCCAAACTTTTACAGGCTTCGTTACCGGCCTCGTGTCCAAACCATTTCAAATAGGTTTCTCTAATTTGACCCCTTTCTTGGGGCATTAACCTACATAACCAAACTTTTCATTTTTAGTACTGGTGTCGACCTACATTGGCAGGGGCTGAACCGGGTGGGGGGGAGCAAGAAATTTTTTTTTCACAATGCCCCCCCCCCCCCCCACTGTCTATATCCTTGTTCCGCTCCTATGTAACATTGGACATACCCAAACCATATCAAACGGTTTTTCTAATTTTGACCCCTCTCTAAAGCTCCATTTCCATTTTTTTTTTTTTTTTTGGAATGCCAATTTTGATTAGGAAAAACAAAGGATAAAATAGACTAGATTACAGTATCAGAAAGGTAAAATGTATGGTATACAAAACTGGAAAATATAAAATAAAAAATAAATAAAAAACAAAGCCGGCCGAAAGCATCTATTGCATATACATACATGGAGTCCCCCTTAATTTAACAATAAAAACCGCCCATCACTCTCCTCAAGTCGTATCATAGATTCCCCATACTTCACCCTTTGGTACGCTTCTGAAATCTCCTTTTTCAGACAACTCAGAACCTTATTCTGTTTTAACTTATACAAAAGGAAATCATTTTATTAATCGCCTCTCGAAGTCAGGGAGTTGTTTTATGAGATGAAGGTGTGGGTGCTAGCAAAAAGTCTACTTGCTACAGTTTTGAGTTACTTATAGCCATTAAATAAACTTATACATAACAGAGCTGAAATCCAGATATAGTTTCCAAAAATACACTATCTTAAAGTTGTGGAGGGAAGAAATGCAAAAACCCATCTTGATAATTTGCTCTTGCACCAAGAAGATGTGGCTCGGTAGAAAGCAAGGAAATTTGAACTAAATTTGGGAGATGCTTTCAATTTTTCATGCTTTCTTCAAAAGTTAAAACTTTGGACAACCAGCAAATTGATCACGTATAAAACATGCGGATCAAACGAAAAAAAAAAAATAGATCAAGTCAAAACTCCTCTACTTTTAGAAAAAAAAGAAAAAAAAAAACCTTCCAGTAATGAATTTATAGCCCAGCCGTGGCATTTCCTTGAGTCTCCATATCAGAGGATCAAGACTACTGTAATTCCATCAATTGAGTCACATCTGTAATTCAAAATGCTCAATATCCTTTAGCTTCAGGTAAGCGCACCCTCACATGGATCACTCAACTTAAGAGTGGAGTGGTGTGTGTTAATTTAAACAAGATCTAGAAAACCTTATTGTCAACCAAGATCCTCCATGTCAAATCATCGAGAGATGTAAAGCGGAAACATACCTTGATCCATTGAATGAAGTTCTTCACAGGTTGTTGATCTTCCAATCCAATATGGCTGCCCAGAGAAACCCTCTTGATTCTTTCTGATGATGGGATGTCAGAGAGAATAGGAACTTACCATATGAATTGGGGATCATAACCCTAATATATAATAATGAGATTATCATAGGTTTTGCTATTTCTAATTTTGCCCCTCATCAGACTAGAAATAGAATTCTGGTATCTACACATTAATCCCATCATAATTATACCCTTAAGCCTTAAAACTTTAAGTCTTAATTAGATCACTTTAATTTAGGCTTAACCAAAGATAGCATAACACATTTAATGGTTACATGTGTGGCCCCATATGATGGAATTTTCCAACAGTGTGAGCTTCATATATGCGCCTCACCTCACTTATAAAATTGATCAACACAACGATGAAAGCCTTGTATATCTTGTGCAACTTTCACCCCCATGAGATGAGAAACTAGGATGAGAAACTAGGATCCATGGGCACAGAAACTTCAGCAACTCCGGCCATCATCCTTACAACCCTTTTCATGGAAGGCCTCAAAGATGGGTCTTCTTGCACACACCAAATAGCCACCATCACCATCCTTTCCAGCATATTTCTCTCTCTCAGTGCTTCGTCGTCGTCCCCCACCAGCAAATCTAGTCTCCCTTCTCTATAACATTTGTATGCCCATTCCTTCAAAATTACTTCCTCCTCATGCTCCATCGTCATTTCTATGTGCTTCCTACAGCATATGATCTCCAGCAATACTATTCCAAAGCTATAGACATCAACTTTAACGGTAATGGACAAGTTCTTGAACCATTCTGGAGCGAGATAACCAGGCGTCCCCCTGATCCCTGTACTTGTTCGGGCTTGATCCATCTTGAGTAGCTTCGCAAGCCCGAAATCGGAAATCCTTGCAATGAAGCAGTCATCGAGAAGTATGTTATGGGGCTTTATATCACAGTGGATGATTTGGGTGTTGCACTCTTCGTGTAAATACATCAACCCTCTTGCAACTCCACTTGCAATTTGGCATCTCAGGCGCCAATCCAGTTTCAAATTGTTAAAGAGAGAGCCTGCTAAAGACCCATTACTCATGAACTCGTAGACGAGAAGGCGGTGCGACCCCTCGTCACAGAACCCGAGTAAACGGACTAGATTCCTGTGATGGGTCTGGCCAATTGCGCTAACTTCGGTCTTGAATTCTCTCTCATTTTCTTGCACTACCCTGTCGAGCCTCTTCACTGCAATGACATCGGCAGAATCAGATGCTAGGACCCCTTTAAAAACAGTGCCAAAAGCACCCCTACCCAACTCTTCTTTGAACATGCAAGTAGCTTCTTCAAGTTGTTTAAACGTAAAAGAACGTAAATTCATTTGCAACAAGCTAGAGTCCTCATGAATACTGAGTAGCATCTTGTGGTAGTAGTAATAGAAAGCGAGAGAGATTGCTGCAACCAAGAAGATGTTGAGAAACCCAGAGCCACCCAAAAGAATCGATCCTACGAGCACCAATGTCGCTTGATCTTTCTTCCCTTTGCATAAATCAGGAGGTGAGAGGGTCAAGTTGCTTTTGGGTACTTTCACAAGAGTCTTTGCTTTGATACTGGGACCAGCCCTCCCATTTGAGAGAGGAAGCCTCTTCTTCAAACAGATTCCATTGTCGTATATAGCAACAGCGCACCAGCAATCATCTAGGCAAGAATTTTCACAGAACCCTTCATCGACAGGACTGTACTGTTCAAAATCAGACAAAACCCAAGTTGTATTGGGAATCGCTTCCATTTTAAACTCCACTTTCTCATTCCTAAATTCATTTGAACCGCAACTTTGAGCTGCGAAGTTCGGTTTGCAGCCTTCCAAAGTATTTTCTGGGTTCAAATAGGAAAACCCAGTAGGGCATTCACATATAGGGCTCTGCTTCTCATCCAACTTGCAGTAGCTATTGAATCCGCACACTCCGCTGCCGGGTTGGCTTATAACTGCCATGCAAATATCGGACGGAACTCCTGCAGTAATTGACCATGTGCTCTGACCTGCTTTCCTGTAGTTATATTGCCGGAAAACTCCATCTACATCGATTGTGGCACGATGGTAGAATTCTCTTGTAGGAAAGGAGTCCCCCCGTGTGAGATTGGACATGGTTCCGTTCATTTGCAACAAACCAATGTTGCCCCTTTCATCAAAGACTAGTTCATAACCGTTTCCTAGAGAGCGGCTTCCGGACTGATCTCCGTTGTATAGGATATTGCTTGGAGTATTATATGTGTATCCAGTCGGGACATTTCCTGTATAGAGCGAGAGATTGCCATCCTCCAATAGACGGAGCTGAAATTTCCCATTGGAGTAGTCATCTTTGGTGCGTCGTGAAGAAAGAATACTATCTCGACGTAGCCTCTGGGTAGGCAAGATGGTGTCTCTGGGCTGATCGAAAGTACCCCAGATGCGAGAAGAATTCAGGTCTTGCAGCACAAATTCTCCAGTATCAAGCATGGCAGCAGTAACAACAGAACCATTGATTTCTGGCATCCATGACTGTTTGCCTTGATTGTCATACAGCACAAGCTTGCCATTCATTGTCAACTCAAGTTTGGATCCTCTTTCCACTGGATTGCCTCCGTTCGCAGACCAAACTACTGTTCGTTCGGGAATTTTGTTGAACCAGATTGCGAGGAGAAAGAGATTTTTGTTGGGAAGGCCATATAATCCAAAGGCGAATTCACCTGAAGGAGAAAGCCATGATGGGTTTTCATGGAGGGTGGATAGAGACGAGCCCAAAGTTATGTTACGGAAGGGTTGAGAGAGGGAAGAGTGAGGGAGAAGGAGAAACAGCCATGAAAGGGAGGAAAGGTGAGAGAGAAGAGAACAAGAAGAAGAAGAAGATGATGAAATAGCCATTTTGCGTATTTCAAAACCATACCAACAATATTGCGTATAAATATACACTGGTCTGGAGTACTAAGTGGGTTTCCAACCCGGCCCTTCCAAGTCATAGGATCGATCAAATTAAGAGACGGATTGGTTGATTTTCCTTCCTTCTAGAAGTTGTTGACCTCAGCTGGCCCCAAGAAATTTCGAACTTAATTTTACCCTTACTCCAGGGACTAACTTCATGACTTCAACACAAGCTCTAGAAATTTCAAACAAGGCGAGATCGTCTCCTCCCTTCACCGGTTCTATTTCTGCAACAAGACCGGCAGTGGTCTTCTTCTTCTCCTGCAAGACCAGAACCTTGATCGCCCTTCCCTGCTCACTGTCTTCTCCAATCAGAACGTGGTGTCCAGCGAAAATCGAGAACCCAATTATCTTCTTCTTTCCCCTGTGTGTACCTATGTGTTTTTTTTCCCCCTTTTGTTCTTTTCTTCTTGTTACCGATAAAAAAAAAATTATCTTCTTTCTTTCCCGAGCCCACACCTGCGGGCGGCCTGCTGGCCTCTTCTTGAGCAACTCTAAATCCTGACAAGGTCCTTTGCAATCCGGACAGATCCGCTGATCCGGATCCTCTGACATCTCACGGGGCATTCAGCTAGTCATAGATGAAAATGTATCAAAGGAGCCGTAGTTTTCAAAGGTGGGCCTGATTGCATTGACTGGTCCAAAGGAACTTGTTTTCTTCCTTTGAATGGAGTTGTTTAAATGAGATACCAGATGATCTACTGCATTTAAAAGGAGGTAGGACTTGTGGCATAACTGGAATCGAGTATAACAATTCATGTTTCATCATCCTCTGCTTCTAACTGGCACATGAAATGGCAAACTCTGCGCTCTATCATCGTCGCTTCTTCCTCATCCCTCTTCTTCTCCTTTCTACTATTCCTCCAACACTCCAAGATGTACCCTTGGGATCAACTCTCTCCACACTAGATGAAAGAAATTCATGGGTCTCACCCTCTGGCGAATTTGCCTTTGGATTCCGTCCCCTTCCGAGCAACAGCAACCTCTTCCTTCTTGCAATTTGGTTCGAGAAAATACCCCAAAGAACTGTAGTGTGGTCAGCCAACAGAGACAATCCAGTGCAAAAAGAATCCAGAGTCGAGCTAACAGAGAAGGGTTATCTTGTGTTATATGACCATCAAGGGACAGAGATATGGAAGAAGCCGAATACCGTCACAGAAGGAGCCACCTCAGCTTCCATGAACGATACTGGGAACTTGGTGCTTTTCAGCACGGATTCTTCTCCTATATGGGAAAGCTTCAATGAGCCTACAGACACCATCTTGCCTAGACAAATTCTAAATATGTCTACCAAGATTTATTCTCGTCGAACGGAGGCCGATTATTCAAGAGGACAGTTCCTGCTTCATCTGCAAAAGGATGGCAATGTTGTGCTATATACAGTTGCTCCAAAAAGTGAAGTCACATATGATGATTATTGGGATACAAAAACAGTAGGATCTGGTTTGCAAGTCATCTTCAATGAATCTGGATACATTTATCTTACACTAACTGATGGGGCACCAATCAGCATCACACCTGTGTGGGGATATTTCCTAGCTGACCGGATAACTGGCCTGATTCTCCATCCCGTGCTGCCGCGACGGCTAATCCACCTCGGCAAAACTCATCTCAAACCTCCGCGCTCCGCCTGCTCGGCCAAGTGCTCCCACTTCGGCAAAAGCCTCACCTCGGCTTCCCGCCCTCGGCTCCCCGACCTCAGCGTCACACCCCGACCTCGGTCAGGGCTAGCCAAGGCAGGGCCTGACAGCTGTCCACCCTTGGACACTTAAGCACGTTAGAGCACGCGCGACAAGACAAGGGCACGCCCATACTCTCTGACAGAGCCTCCCATGCCGCCCACGTCCTCTGACAGAACGGCGTCTGTGGTATGGCCCGATGCGACATGGCGTGCAATGATGGGATAGCTCTCTGACAGGGTCACCTCCTTGTCTCCTCTCCTCCCCTATAAAAGGGGCCAAACCAGAACAAGGAGGCTCTCTCTCACTCTCTCCCGTCCGAGAGAACCACGCTGGTATCACCTTCTCCCCCAAAATCTCCTCCTACTGTCCAGTACACATACTGACTTAGGCATCGGAGAGCCCTGCGCTGCCCACAGCCAGGGTCCTCTGACCTGTTTCTTCTCCCTCTTCCAGGTTCTCAGGCATCGGTTCTTCATCTTCAGCGAGGAGACGGGGAGCCTCAGCCTTCGTCCTCCTCAGTGAGTCGCAAGAACACCACCCTCACCGGGTTCGTGAATTTTTGTGCACTTACAATTGGCGCCGTCTGTGGGAAACGCTACAAAAAGCCATCTTCCCAAACGCCATGCCTCGGAGAACCAGAAAGGGAAAGGAACCGCTGACACTGTCGACACAGCTGCCGACGGTCCCCCACCGGGAAAGGTCAGGAGCAAGATCCAATCCAGCAAGCGTCCAACAGCAGGGTACTCAGTCGGGTTCATCCTCTAAGGGTTCGACCTCGAATCCACCTTCCAAAAAGCGCGCCCTGAAGGACAACAGAAGCAACCAAGCTCCGGACAACAACCACGACTTCAGAAAGAGGCTTGATCGACGCATCGAGCAAGCAGTACGACAAAACTTGGAGGCTGCCGGTTTCGCTCGAGTTCGGCTGAACTCTGACGGTCTCGGCACATATCCCCTCTCTCCAGAGATCAGGAGCTTCCCCCTTCCCGAAGACTTCAAAATCCCGAGGTTCGTCGTTTACGACGGAACCTCGGATCCAGCAGCACACCTCCGGCACTTCACTCAGAGGATGTCGGTGTGGGGCGAGGCAGGCCACATGAACTGCAGAGTTTTCTCCTCCAGCCTCGGGGACCTCCCCCTGAAGTGGTTCTGCGCACTCCCCAAAGGATCGATCAAAAGTTGGCAGCAGCTCCGAAGTTCCTTCATGACGAAGTTCCAAGCCCACAGGGTCGTCCCCAGGTCGGCCGCCGACCTGATGGCCCTCAGAATGAAGCAGACCGAGAACGTCACGCAGTTCGCCAAAAGGTTCTGGACTGTGTACAGCCAGACCGAGGGTACTTCAGATGCAATAGCGATCCTGTCTTTCCAACAAGCCCTCCTACCAGGCAACGAGCTTCGAAAGGACTTGGTCATGCATCCCGTGGTCACTATGGCAGCACTGATGACCAGGGTAAACCAGTTCGTCAGGCAAGAAGCAGACGAAGCCCGAGCCCAGAAGCATTTCAACAACAATCAACAGGCAGCGTCCATCTCGGCGGACGCCTCCATCTCGGCGGATGCCTCCGGCTCCGCAGCAGCGTCCATCTCGGCGGACGCCTCCATCTCGGCGGATGCCTCCGGCTCCGCTGCAGCGCCCATCTCGGCGGACGCCTCCATCTCGGCGGATGCCTCCAGCTCCGCAGCAGCGTCCATCTCGGCGGACGCCTCCAGCTCCGCAGCTCCGTCCATCTCGGCGGACGCCTCCACGACAGAAGTCTCCTCCAGCTCGGGGGGCTGCTGAAGCCTCCTATCATCTTTCAGCTTCGACCGCCCGTCAGCTTTGATCGCACGACCCTCTACCGTCATTTCTGGCGGCACGGTCCTCTACTGTCAGCTTCGATGGCGCCGTCAGCTACGACGACATCGGTACGACCCTCTACTGTCGGCTTTGATCGTACGACCCTCTACTGTCATTTCGACGGCACGGTCCTCTGCTGTCAGCCTTGATCGCACGGTCCTCTGCCGCCGCTAGTCGTCCAGAGCTACGTACCCCTGGTGACGAGCCAGTGGGATCTCCATTGCGTGCGGCAGGCGCATCTCGGCCACGCGCCAGATGCCCGGCACAGGCCCCTGGTGACGAGCCAGTGGGATCTCCATTGCGTGCGGCAGGTGCATCTCGGCCACGCGCCAGATGCCCGGCACAGGCCCCTGGTGACGAGCCAGTGGGATCTCCATTGCGTGCGGCAGGCGCATCTCGGCCACGCGCCAGATGCCCGGCACAGGCCCCTGGTGACGAGCCAGCGGGATCTCCATTGCGTGCGGCAGGCGCATCTCGGCCATGCGCCAGATGCCCGGCACAGGCCCCTGGTGACGAGCCAGTGGGATCTCCATTGCGTGCGGCAGGCGCATCTCGGCCACGCACCAGATGCCCGGCACAGGCCCCTGGTGACGAGCCAGCGGGATCTCCATTGCGTGCGGCAGGCGCATCTCGGCCATGCGCCAGATGCCCGGCACAGGCCCCTGGTGACGAGCCAGTGGGATCTCCATTGCGTGCGGCAGGCGCATCTCGGCCACGCGCCAGATGCCCGGCACAGGCCCCTGGTGACGAGCCAGTGGGATCTCCATTGCGTGCGGCAGGCGCATCTCGGCCCTCGCGCCAGATGCCCGGCACAGGCCCCTGGTGACGAGCCAGTGGGATCTCCATTGCGTGCGGCAGGCGCATCTCGGCCACGCACCAGATGCCCGGCACAGGCCCCTGGTGACGAGCCAGCGGGATCTCCATTGCGTGCGGCAGGCGCATCTCGGCCATGCGCCAGATGCCCGGCACAGGCCCCTGGTGACGAGCCAGTGGGATCTCCATTGCGTGCGGCAGGCGCATCTCGGCCACGCGCCAGATGCCCGGCACAGGCCCCTGGTGACGAGCCAGTGGGATCTCCATTGCGTGCGGCAGGCGCATCTCGGCCCTCGCGCCAGATGCCCGGCACAGGCCCCTGGTGACGAGCCAGTGGGATCTCCATTGCGTGCGGCAGGCGCATCTCGGCCCTCGCGCCAGATGCCCGGCACAGGCCCCTGGTGACGAGCCAGTGGGATCTCCATTGCGTGCGGCAGGCGCATCTCGGCCCTCGCGCCAGATGCCCGGCACAGGCCCTTGGTGACGAGCCAGTGGGATCTCCATTGCGTGCGGCAGGCGCATCTCGGCCACGCGCCAGATGCCCGGCACAGGCCCCTGGTGGCGAGCCAGTGGGATCTCTATAAGCGCCTCTCGATACCCACTCTCCAGCTCGGCAGAAGCACCCTGTTACAGCTTAGCAGTGATGCCGACCTCTAGCTCTGGTCCATTGCCAGCCAGTCATCCTCCATGATACTTACCTTCTGACCTCAAAGAGCAGTCTATTGAGCTCAGAAGCTGGGGGGCTATTGTGTGGGGATATTTCCTAGCTGACCGGATAACTGGCCTGATTCTCCATCCCGTGCTGCCGCGCCGGCTAATCCACCTCGGCAAAACTCATCTCAAACCTCCGCGCTCCGCCTGCTCGGCCAAGTGCTCCCACTTCGGCAAAAGCCTCACCTCGGCTTCCCGCCCTCGGCTCCCCGACCTCAGCGTCACACCCCGACCTCGGTCAGGGCTAGCCAAGGCAGGGCCTGACAGCTGTCCACCCTTGGACACTTAAGCACGTTAGAGCACGCGCGACAAGACAAGGGCACGCCCATACTCTCTGACAGAGCCTCCCATGCCGCCCACGTCCTCTGACAGAACGGCGTCTGTGGTATGGCCCGATGCGACATGGCGTGCAATGATGGGATAGCTCTCTGACAGGGTCACCTCCTTGTCTCCTCTCCTCCCCTATAAAAGGGGCCAAACCAGAACAAGGAGGCTCTCTCTCACTCTCTCCCGTCCGAGAGAACCACGCTGGTATCACCTTCTCCCCCAAAATCTCCTCCTACTGTCCAGTACTCATACTGACTTAGGCATCGGAGAGCCCTGCGCTGCCCACAGCCAGGGTCCTCTGACCTGTTTCTTCTCCCTCTTCCAGGTTCTCAGGCATCGGTTCTTCATCTTCAGCGAGGAGACGGGGAGCCTCAGCCTTCGTCCTCCTCAGTGAGTCGCAAGAACACCACCCTCACCGGGTTCGTGAATTTTTGTGCACTTACAATTCATTGGCGCCGTCTGTGGGAAAGTACTAACCCATACCTCAAAAACCTTTCCCAAAATTCTTTTCAATCACCAATGGCTCCGAGGAACAAGAGAGGCGCAAGGAAGTCCCTTCCCCCAGGGCCGCTGGTTCTCCCTGGACCATTGCCCTACGCGTCAAGGGAAGTCGCAGAGGTAGAAAGCTACCACACCGAGTCCGCGTCGTCCCCGCTAGAGCTGGGGGGCCCACCGCGGCTGAACGCTCCCCTTCAGGAGCGCTTCCCGAAGGACAAGGGCCCGGCTGCGGAGGGGTCACATCGCAATCAGGCCGACCCCGCTCAGGCCGCAATCAGGGCCCAGAGTCTCGCCCTCCAGGAGAAAGATGATCTCATCCGCCAGCTCAGGCAGCAGCTCCGAGAAAAGGGAGTAGCCCCCGGGGACGGTGATCCTGTAGGCAGGAAGGATCCCGTCACCGGCAAAGACTTGAGAGACCACCTGAACGATAAGAGTCGGGAGCGAAGTCACATCGGGAGTTCTTACCATGACCACGAAGACAGGGGGTCAATGCCGAGATCGGAGGCGGCGGACCAGCAGGCCGTGATCAATCGCCTGGTCAAGCAGGCCCTCCAGAACACCCTAAAGGAGGCGGGGCTCGCCCAAAGCCAGCTGGACCTCCCCGACTTCGCTGGCCTCGACTCGTCACCCTTCACCAGAGAAATAATCGAGTACCCCCTCCCGAAGAAGTTCAGTGTCCCGAGGTTCGTCCTCTATGACGGAGCCTCGGACCCATCAGCACACCTCCGGCATTTCACCCAGAAGCTGTCCGTCTGGGGTGACGTTGGGCACCTCAACTGCCGAGTTTTCTCTTCCAGCTTGGGGGATCTCCCCCTCAAGTGGTTCTGTGGGCTCCCAGAGGGATCGATTTCGAGCTGGCCCCAGTTGCGGGATTCCTTCCTGGGAAAGTTCCAAGCGCACCGGGTCATCCCGAAGACTGACAGCGACCTCATGGCCCTCAGGATGAGGTGGAGCGAAAGCGTCACTCAGTTCGCAAAAAGGTTCTGGACAGTATACAGCGAGATTGACAACTCTTCCGAGGACGTGGCAATCAGATCTTTCAAGCACGCCCTCCTACCAGGGTGCGAGCTCAGGAGAGAGCTCGTTCGAAATCCTGTGCCCTCCGTCACAGCCCTCATGACGAGGGTAAATAAATATATCGAGCAAGAGGAAGACGAGGCGCGCGCCAACGAAAGTTTCGGCGTCTCCAAGGGCCGATCTCGGCAGGGAAGCCGATCTCGGCAGGATGACCGATCGCGGCGGGAAGACCGATCCAGGCATGAGGACCGGTCAGTAGACGAAGACAGGAAGACCTCCCGTAGAGATGAAGCAAGCCGAGAACATCGCTCGGGCGACCGGGCCTCGTCCTGGGCCCGCACCTCGGGAGGAGGCAAGAGACACAAACCATCTTACCGTTCGCGTGAGAGGGTCAACACGGTTTTTACAGAACCGATTCATCAAATCCTGGAAAAGATCCAGGAAAAACCATACTTCAGATGGCCGCGCCCCCTGCCGGGCGATAACTCCAAAAGAGATCAAGACAGGTTCTGCGCTTTTCACAAGCAGAACGGGCATAACACCAATGATTGCTACCGTCTCAAGGACCATCTCGAAAAGCTCGTCAAGGACGGGCACCTGAAGGAGTTCTGCAAGGCGGCGGGCAGCGGGAGCAACGACCGACCCCGGCGCCGAACTGAAGAGAATCACGACAGCGACGGGTCAGAGAGGCTCATAAGCGTCATCCACCTGGCGCCTACCAAACAGAGCAGCAGTCAAGCCCGCGCCGAGGCCAGGAGGGCCTCCCATGGGAAGCAGGTCATGTCGGCCGATCTCGGGCCGTCCCCCAAGAAGGCCCGCAAAGAAAGGCCGAAAATCTGGTTCTCAGATGAGGACCTGAAAGGGGTCCAGCTCCCTCACAATGACCCACTGATCATGACCCTAAAGTTGGGGAGTTGCAAAGTGCAAAGGATCCTCGTCGACTCCGGCAGTTCGTCCGAGATCCTATATTTCGATTGCTTCACCAGAATGGGGCTAACGGAGGAAGACCTCCAGGAGGCGCGGACCCCCCTGATAGGGTTCAGCGCCAAGCCCGTGTACCCCAAAGGGAGAGTCTCCCTCGAAGTTCGAGTAGGTGGCGCGTCAGTGGTGGCCGACTTCCTCGTAGTGGATACCCCATCTCCCTACAATGCCATCGTAGGGCGGAGCTGGCTGCACCAGTTAGAAGCCGTCCCCTCCTCCTACCATCAAAAGCTCAAGTTCCCTTTGGAAAGGGATGGCGGAGTCGAGGTGGTCACAGTCAATGGGGACCAGCAAATGGCCAAACGTTGCATGATGGCCGTGGTGTCCGGTGAGGAAGAGCCAAAGCAAGTGCATATGGCAGAGCTCGAAGCGGAGCTAGAGAGGGTCGGCCGTGATCCAGGAGAAAAGAGTATCGAGGACCTCACCGAGGTCAGGATCGACCCCAGTGATCCAGAGAGGTACTTCCTCCTTGGGAGCCAGCTCGCCGAGCAGGAGCGATCCGAGCTGCTCAGTTTCCTATTGCAGAGCAGAGATGTCTTCGCCTGGACCCCGCAGGAAATGCCAGGCGTAAACCCAGAAGTTATGAGCCACAGGCTGAATGTGGACCCCCAGGCCAAGCCAGTGATTCAAAAGGCAAGAAGGTCCGGAATCGACCAGTCTGCAGCCGTGGTCGAAGAGGTGGAGAAACTGCTTGAAGCAAGCGCCATCAGGGAGGTCCAATACCCAAAGTGGCTGGCAAATACCGTGGTCGTGAAGAAGAAGACCGGGAAATGGAGGGTCTGCGTCGACTTCACTGATCTCAACAGAGCATGTCCCAAAGACTGCTTCCCTCTACCGAAGATCGACCAGATGATTGACGCCACCGCCGGTCACGAAAGGATGAGCTTCCTCGACGCTTACCGCGGATACCACCAGATACCCATGTACGAGCCGGATCAGGAGAAAACGGCATTCATCACTCCTAGGGGAACCTACTGCTATAAGGTGATGCCTTTCGGCCTCAAGAATGCGGGAGCAACCTATCAGAGGCTGGTCACCAAAATGTTCCAGGAGCACCTCGGCAAGACAGTCGAGGTATACATCGACGACATGGTCGTCAAATCCACCCAGTCTCTCAACCATCTGGCGGACCTCGGGCAAGTTTTTGAAGTTCTTCGGAAGTTCGGGCTGAAGCTGAACGCCTCCAAATGCGCCTTCGGGGTCGGGTCCGGCAAATTTTTAGGGAGCCTCGTCACGCGACGCGGTATTGAAGCAAACCCGGACCAGATCTCAGCGATCTTGGGGATTCAGAGCCCGGCAACGACAAAGCAGGTGCAGAGGCTCACTGGCATGGCCGCCGCCCTCAACCGCTTCATCAGCAAGTCTTCAGACAAGTGTCGCCCTTTCTTCCAATTGTTGCGAAAGAACCTGAGATTTGAGTGGACCCCAGAGTGCGACTCGGCCCTCCAGGAACTCAAAGCCTATTTGGCCTCGCCTCCACTCCTATCAACCCCGAAGAAAGGCGAAACATTGTACCTATACTTGGCGGTCTCCAGCCACGCGGTGAGCTCAGTCCTGGTCAGAGAAGATGAAGGGCAGCAGAAGCCCATCTATTATACCAGCAAGACCTTCCTCGACGCCGAAACCAGATACTTGCCGATGGAGAAACTTGCACTGGCCCTTGTAAGTGCCTCTCGGAAGCTCTCGCACTATTTTCAGGCCCACAAGATAGTGGTGATTACGGAGCACCAACTTAAGTCCGTCTTCAGAAAGGCCGACTTCTCTGGGCGAATTTCGAGATGGGCCGTGGAGCTAGGGCAATACGACATCCATTACCAGCCCCGGACAGCGATCAAGGCGCAGATTTTGGCAGATTTCATCGTCGAGTTCACTCCTCCAAGTTCGGCGCCGAGCCCACTCGACCCCGCACTGGGGGGCTGGGGGCAGGATGGCCTAGTCCCGGAGACTGATTACGAGCTATCTCGGGACACCTCCCGAGATTCGGCTTGGAAGGTCTTCGTTGACGGGTCTTCCACCTCCAGAAGGGCCGGTGTCGGCATAGTCCTCCAGTCTCCGGAAGGGCTAGTAATCGAGCAAGCACTGACTCTCGACTTCCGAGCGTCAAATAACGAGGCAGAGTATGAGGCATTGCTGGCCGGGCTGAATAGTGCTAAGGTTCTCGGAGCTCAACAGCTGGTAATCTACAGTGACTCGCAGTTGGTGACGAGCCAGCTCACTGGAGATTATCAGGCTCGCGACGATAGAATGGCAGCCTATCTAGCCCTCGCCAGGAAACTCCTCTCCCAATTTTCGGAAGCAGAGATCAAACAAATCGGCAGGGACTCTAACGCGCATGCCGACGCACTCGCCAACTTGGCCTCCGCCGTCGAGGCTGGAAAAAAGAGAACTGTAGAAGTTGGCTCGCTAACATCGCCAAGCATAGAGCTCAGCCCACCACGGCAAGTCCTGTGTGCCGACCTCGGGCCCAGTTGGATGGATCCCATCATCGCATACCTCAAAGACGACCATCTCCCCGAGGACAGAGCACAAGCTCACAAGATCAGGCTCCGGGCAGCCCGGTTCTGGCTCTCTCCAGAAGGAAAGCTGTACAGGAAATCCTTCACGGGCCCCTACCTCCAGTGCGTCCACCCAAGCCGAGTTGAAGACTTCCTTTACGAAATACACGAAGGCATATGCGGAAGTCACATCGGAGGAAGGTCACTAGCATACCGGGCTATAAGCCAAGGATACTGGTGGCCATACATGCAAAAGGACGCACAGATGTACGCTATGAAGTGCGAAAAGTGCCAGAAATTCTCGCACAACCTCCATCAACCAGCACAGGATTTGAGCCCGCTCTCCAGTCCATGGCCATTTGCACAGTGGGGGCTGGACATCGTGGGTCCTCTCCACCGAGCTCCAGGGAATAAAAGGTGGCTGATAGTGGCCACCGACTATTTCACAAAGTGGATCGAGGCTGAAGCACTATCTTCCATCACAGAGCGGGACTCCAAGAACTTCGTATGGAAGAACATCGTCACGAGGTTCGGCATCCCTCGAGTCCTGGTCTCGGACAACGGGACACAATTTGACTCCAGCCTCTTCAAGAACTTTTGCAAGGAGCTCGGCATAAGAAACCACTACTCGACTCCGGCCTACCCCCAGAGCAATGGTCAGGCTGAAATCTCCAACAAGGTGGTCTTGGATGGGCTCAAGAAAAGACTTGATGGGGCCAAAGGAAGGTGGGTGGAAGAGCTACCCAGCGTGCTGTGGGCCTACAGGACCACTCCGCGACGCTCCACCTCAGAAACCCCTTTTTCCTTGGCATACGGAATGGAAGCCGTGATCCCCCTCGAAATCGGTCTCCCGACCCTCAGATCTGAACTCTTCGACCAGGCCCAGAACGATAAAAACCTCACCCTGGGACTGGACCTGGCCGAAGAACGCAGAGAAGCCGCCTCCATCCGTTTAGCAGCCTATCAGCAACGATTGGCAAGGGGTTATAATCAAAAAGTACGGGAAAGAAAGTTCTCCATTGGAGAGCTGGTCCTGAAGAAGGCACTGCCCGCAGATAAGGATCCGAATCAGGGCAAGTTGGCCCCAAACTGGCGCGGTCCGTTCAAGGTAGTCTCGACCGCGGGGCGGTCCGCATACAAGCTCGAAGATATGGACGGGAAACCGCTGCCGCGGCCATGGAACGCATCGCATCTGAAGAAATTTTACTTTTGAATGTACCCCGTTTACGCAAAATCAATGAAGTTCGTTTTCTCTCAAGAAAAAGTCCTGTCTGTGTTCTAAATCAACAACAACGACTCCCCAGCACGGCCCCTGGTGACGAGCCAGGGGGTCATCTCCATTTCGTGCGCATCTCGGCTACGCGCCAGATAGCCAGCACGGCCCCTGGTGACGAGCCAGGGGGACATCTCCATTTCGTGCGCATCTCGGCTACGCGCCAGATAGCCAGCACGGCCCCTGGTGACGAGCCAGGGGGACATCTCCATTTCGTGCGCATCTCGGCTACGCGCCAGATAGCCAGCACGGCCCCTGGTGACGAGCCAGGGGGACATCTCCATTTCGTGCGCATCTCGGCTACGCGCCAGATAGCCAGCACGGCCCCTGGTGACGAGCCAGGGGGACATCGCCATTTCGTGCGCATCTCGGCTACGCGCCAGATAGCCAGCACGGCCCCTGGTGACGAGCCAGGGGGACATCTCCAATTCGTGCGCATCTCGGCTACGCGCCAGATAGCCCACACACTAGGACCGACGCACTAAATGATCCCTAAAGCACTCCCCGGGCTCATATACTATCACCCAGTGGAGAATCGCTCGGATCAAACCTGCATCACATCCTATTCAAAGGACCACGGCCTCTCAGCACGGATAATCGACCGCGGGTCCCCAAGGGATGAAAGTCCAAAACATAACGCCAAAGTCAGACACTTAGCACATTCTAAACATTCCAAACAAAAGAGTACGAAGTAGAGGCAAAAAAGGTTCTTTCTCCATTAATTTCAAAAGTTTTCTACATGAGCAGCAAGAAAGGAAAATCTACAAAAGCATATAAAGGGCCTCAAGCAGCAGGGGGCAGGGCGCTAGGATCTGCAGGAGGAGTCGCGGCGATTGGAGGAACTTCGGAGGAGGAGGCGACGGCCGAAGTCGCAGCAACGATAGGGACTTCAGTCGACGGGGCGGCCTCTGGTCCGGGCGCGGCTGAAAGATCCCCCTCGGGATTCGCCGCGGGGGTCGGGTCGGCCTCGGGGCAAACGAACTCGTCCGGGCTCACGTATGCAGGGTGATCCCTAGGGACCCCCGCCTTCGCGAGCGCCGCCATCCAGCCCATCTCCCAGGACGAAGCCCTTATATCGTCAACCTGCGCCGAGTACTCCTCGCCCGCCACGTCGACGCCGTCCTGGAAGGCCTTTGCAACCTCGGCCTGAACCCGGTGCTCGAGCTCGGCTTTCTGCCTTTCCAAGCCGGCGATCCTTCTCTCCAGTTCAGCCTCCCTCCTCTTCGTCTTGTCGAACTCGGAGAAGAGGGCTTGGTGAGTCTCTTCGTACTCCTTCTCCCTCACCTTGCCGTCCTCCAGGGCCTTCCTGTACTGATCACAGCTGGCTTGCATCCTCCTGAGCTCGTCATGGAATTTCTGGACCCTGGACACTGAGACCTGGGCCATCTGCACAATCTGCAAATAAAATCACCAAGTCAGGGGGAATTATGACTAACAGGTGAAAGGAAGAAGACCAAGAAAAGTTTAGAAAAACTTACGCTCAGGCTCGCCTTCATCTGCGATGCCAGGAGAGAGATGTCATCCAGCTCATTGTGCTTCTCCATGTCTCGGGGCAGGGCGCAAGCGCTGCCGAGACTGGCAACCACGAGAGGCCCCCCAGAGAGGCGGTCTTCGACCGTCATCGGCCTCCCCTGCTGCAGCATGAAGCTCGGCCTCCAAAGGGCGGGAGTAGCCCGCGTTGACATGCCACTTGAGGACTCCCCCGCGGAGCCCTCGACTCTGACCCTCTTTCTGGCCAAGTCCTCGCCCCGCGACGCCGGGGAAGTCGCCGCCGCGGATGTGCTAGGCCCGGCAGCGTGGTGCAGCGGCAGTGTCGGCAAGGGAGGAGGTGCCGAGGACGATGAAGGCGCGCTCGAGGAAGGAGGCGCGCGAGAAGAGGAAGCCGCGCCGCGGCCTCGCCCCCCAGCGGGCTGGGCCCTGAGGTCCTTGAAGACCGGCTTCGGGCGGGCCCCGTCCATCTCACCTTCCGGCTCGCTCTCCGAGGATGAGATGACCCTTCCGATCGTCTCGGCGTCGTCTTCAGACCCCGATGCCGATGCCTCGGAGTTTGACGCGGTTCGACCCCCGGAGTGAGGCGCACTCCCTCCTTCGTCTACCTCCGCGGCGGCCTGAGAGCGGTGGGCAGTCTGCTTCTTGCCCCGATAGCCTCGATACCTGGGTTCGTACCCAAGCAACCTCCACGCCGATCTATCTCCGTGGCCGTGGTAATTCTCCAAGGCGCGGATCCAAGCCTTGTTCAGCTTCCAGCCGTCCCGGGAAGCAGCCGCTTTCCTCTGACGAACACCTGCGGGGCAAACGAAAGGCATCAGTCCGGCAGTGCGGAAAAAGCGAAAAAGGTCGAAAAGCACGTTGGGGCTGTAATTACTTGGAGGGGTGCCGTAGTGGCGAGGAATCCTGAAGTGTCTTTCCGCGATGGATTCGTCATCGCCGAACTCCCAGCCACCCGTGACCATCAAGCGGTCGTCTCCAGCGTATTTATTGGAATCCTCCAGGGCTTGCACAAACGGCCTCCTACCCGGCTTGATGCGGAGGTAGTACATGTCCTTCCCGGACTTGCAGATATCGTAGGTATCCTCGATATCATGAACGCCAAGACCGATGCCCAGGATCGCGTTAAGGGCATCCGTGCCCATTATGATCTTGAAGCTGTTGGGCATCAGCTGGCAGGGACATAGGTTCCATGCCCTAAGGCACTCCCTGAGCAGAGGGCGGAGGGGAAACCTAACCCCGCCCTCGATTACGGCAACTAAAGGGAACGGCATCCAGCCATTGTAGAAATCTCCAAGGATATCGGCGACCAGTGGGGCCGCCATAACCTGAACCCCCTCGGGGATATTGTATCTGGCCCTGAGATCGGCCAATCCCCTCTCAGACTCTATCCAGTGACTAAAGATGCCCATCTCACAAGGGTGAACGCTGAAATGAAAGGGGAAAATTCGCTAAAACAGGCGAAAGGAAACCCTAGACAGAGGCTAAAGATAGAACTGGAACTTAGAGAACAGATTGAAATCGAACGAAACAGCAAAGAGCAGAAAAGAACAGAGAGAAGAAGAAAGAGACTTACGGAAGGAAAGGAAGCGCAACGGGATCCTGGCGGCACCTCTTTCAGGATCCACGAGACCTCTGCTGCAGCTTCCTTCGATTCGACAGAAACAGAGGAGGAAGAAAGCAAAAAGGAAGAAGGAAGCAAAAAGAAATGGAATGCGAGTAAAAGGGGAAGAAGGAAGGACGACCCCCTACTTATAAGCAAAAAATTGGGCGCCTAATCATGGCGCCTCTTCGAATTTCAAAAGGGGCGCGTCTTTTCACTGCACGCGCCGCCGCGAAACGACGGGCCAACCGAGCAAAGAAGGACGCGTGGAAGCGTCAGCTCGATTCCCGGGCGCCATTTAATGCCTCGGGTACGGAGGCGACTGCGGATAAGAGTAAAGGCCCCATCCGCCAAAATGGCGGTAGAATCCCAAGAGACAGGAGGCGTTTGAGCTTCCCCGAGCCCGAGAGCGGATTCATCGGAGTACCGCGCCACGTTGCATCTCGGCAAGACCTACTCAGCTCCCGACCTCAAAGAGTTGTGATACCCTTAAGAGCTCGGAAGACTGGGGGGCAATTGTGTGGGGGTATTTTTACTAAGCCGAGACCAACGCTAATATGCCCTCAAGATAGAATGATAATGCCACCTCTAGCCGGGGCGGACTGCGGCTACAGGATCGCGGCATTTGCCGCGGTGGGAGTTCCCGCAGTCAGGTCCGGCCGACTGCGGCACTGAGGCCCGGCAGTACAAATGATTGACGGGTTGATGGGACCAGCGACAGGACAGCAGCGCACGCCAAGGCATGCCCTGCAGTCTATCATTACTGACAAAACGGCGTGCAGGACACGTGCGCCCCCAGGGCATGGCTCCAGGCCAGGCCTGATGGGACCTGGCCCAAAAGTCAGCATCGCCGCCTGACCCAGCAAGCCTAGCATTTAATGAGGCATGGGCCGGCATTTAATGCGTTATGGGCTGAATGGACATAGCCACTCGAGTGGCCGGCCCAGTCTTGGAACTCGCCCGCAAAGGTCAACCCCATCGCCTATAAATAGCACATCCACTTCCATACCAAGGTACGCAACCCATTATACACACTATCCCTCTGCAATTTCCTCTCCTTCTCCCTGCTCGTTCATTGCACTAACTTAAGCTTCGGAGAGCCTTGCGCTGCCTGCAGCCAGGGTCCTTTGACGCTCCTTCCCTCTCTTCCTTTTCAGGTCCAGTCGGAGCCACAGCAAGCTTCATCCAAATCATCCGAATCAGGGACCCTAATCCCTGTATCAAAGTCCTTAATTTTTAGGCACTTACAACACCTAAGGGTGTCGTCCCGACCCTTGAGTTCTATCATCGTGCAACGCTCGATTTCGATGGAGTTATCAGACAATATGTGTACCCAAAGAACTTCCGGAGCATCGCCGGCTGGGGTGACTCATGGTCTGTGGTAATGTTTCAGCCTCCCAACGTTTGCCTAGCAGTGCTAGCCTGGCTAGGCAGTGGCACTTGTGGATTCAACAGCTACTGCACGCTTGATGAAGAGCAGATGCCTAGTTGCCGGTGCCCACATGGGTACTCCTATTTGGATCCGAGCAATAGCTTTGGGGGCTGCAAACAAGACTTTGTGCCACAAAGCTGTGAGTCGGGCGGATCAATTCAAGCGCCCCAGTTTGAGTTGAGGGAAATGCGCAATGTGGATTGGCCTGCAAACGACTATGAACAGTACTATTCTATCGACGAAAACCAGTGCAGACAGGAATGCTTGGTGGATTGCTTCTGCGCAGTTGCAGTTCTCATAGACGGTTGGTGCTGGAAGAAGAAGATGCCGCTCTCGAATGGGAAAATGGATTATACTGTCTCAAGAAAGGCACTCATCAAAGTACCCAAAGCTAATTTCTCAATCCCTCCTCCCACAGCTACAAGCTCTTGCAAAGACAAAGATAGGACGACTTTGATCCTCATTGGATCGGTGCTATTTGGAAGCTCTGGGCTACTCAATATTCTCCTAGTGTTGGCAATTTCTCTAGTTTTTCTCCTCTCTTACCGAAGACCAAAACTGAGGAAGCATCGCCCGGGCGCAAGCACAAGCATGTTAGGAATAATGATCCATTCCTTTTCATTCAAAGAACTTGAACAAGCTACAAACGGATTCAGGGAAGAATTGGATAGGGGTGCCTTTGGGGTGTTCTATAAAGGAGTTCTAGTATTGGATTCAAGACATCTCGTTGCAGTCAAGATGCTAGATAAGGTGGTGGCAAAGGGAGAATCGGACAAGGAATTCGAAACAGAGGTAGCTGCAATTGGCCAAACCCACCACAAGAATCTAGCCCGATTGTTGGGATTCTGCAACGAGGGTCTGCACCGGCTTCTGGTTTATGAGTTCATGAGCAGCGGCTCTTTGGCAGGCTTCCTCTTTGGAAGCATGAGGCCGGATTGGAATCAACGGATGCAAATTGCACTCGGAGTTGCAAGGGGACTCGTCTACTTGCATGAAGAGTGCAGCAAACAGATTATACACTGTGACATAAATCCTCAAAACATACTTCTCGATGAATGTTTTACACCGAGGATTTATGGATTTGGATTGGCCAAGCTCATGAATACTGATCAGACGAGAAGCATCACAAACATCAGAGGGACTAAGGGGTATGTAGCACCCGAATGGTTCAGGGACATGCCAATCACAACAAAGGTAGATGTTTACAGCTTCGGTGTTTTGTTGTTAGAGATCATTTGCTGCAGAAGGAATCTTGAAATGGATCAGGAGAATGAAGAAAGAGTAATACTTACGGATTGGGCATATGATTGCTATGCTGAGATGGGGCTGGATAAGTTAGTAGAGAACGACGAAGAGGCCATGAACGATATGAAGAAGCTGGAGAGGATGGTGATGGTTGCCATTTGGTGTATCCAACAGAACCCAGCAATGAGGCCTTGTATGGTTAGGGTTACTGAGATGTTGGAAGGAGTTGTTGAGGTCTCTAAACCTCTGTATCCTTACTCCATGAGTTCCAGTTGGTTAGATGTTGAGTTGATATGATATTGTTTTGCACCTTTGGGGTTTCAAATTTCAATAAGGGCCTTTGTAGTGGTTGTAGATTGGAATTATCCTATGAATAATTGCTGTAGCTACTAAATTTGCTTTCATGGGACTGTTCGTTTGCATTAGAAAAAATGGGAATTAATAGGATCCATACCATAAATGGTCAAAAAATGAAGAGCAAGATGAATTTCCAAAACTGAGCATTAAATTCATTTTGATTTAGAGAAATACATAAATGGGCTGTACTTGGATAAGCAACCATTTTTTTATATTAGTAATTTGATGTGGCTTGAACCCACGAAGTAGCAATAGTAAGGAGAGCACCTTCCATTGTGCCATGGCCTTGCCAAGAAACCATTTTCTAGTTGATAACAAGTCTTGTCCTTATAGCAAGTAGGAGTTTTGATCAAAGTATATTCTGAATAGGAATCAGGTATTGCGCATAGCTATCTAGTTTGCTCATTTATCACAAGGTGGATTTGGGAACTTACTATGGCTACTGTTACTTTGACAAAAAGGCTAGAAAGTACTTCAAAACCATGTGACGAACTTTTACCACGCGTTTTGTAACAGGTGACGAATCCTTACATCCTTATAAGACATTGCTCACTGAGGATTCCTTGGGTCATACTTTCACTACAACAAAAAACACCTTTGGTGACATGAAAAAATGTCACCAAAGGCCCATTTTTTGTCACCTATTATCTTTGGTGACACGGGATGGGGTGTCATTGTATCCATGACACTAAAAGTCAATGGTGACAAAATTTGTGCACTTGTCACGAAATGATGTCAACGGTGACAAAAACATGGTGTCACGGAAGAAAGATTTTCCGTGACATAGTAGGGTGTCACTAAAAGCAATGGTGACAAAAGTACAGGTGTCATAGAAAAGATATCTTTTGTGACAAAAATTGTCACTAAAAGTATTTTTCTTGACAACCAAATAAGTGTCACCAATAATATTACCAGGTTGACACTCAATGGTAACATACTCTTTTTGTCACAAAAAAATACAATCAAAATACTTGTGCCACCCAAATTATCATTTTACACCTGCTTACAAAGTTTCAAATATTTATATCCAGATACACCCATTAACAAAATTTATACCACAAAAGATGCAAACTATCATTCAAATCAAATATCCAACAAGTCAACATTCTAATATCCAAGTTCACAACCCTTCAAAATATTCATCATTCAACAATAAACACTTCAAAGTTAATAGCTTTAACATAACTACAAAACAACCATACAAGGTGTGTCGGTTCAAATTAATTACAAAAATAATTCAAAACAAGTAACTCCATGCATCTTGGTGATCATCTTGGTTAACTGCCAAAAAGTCTTCAACTCCATCTTCGTCATCTTGGTTAACTGCCAAAAAGTAACTCCATCTTGATAGTTACCTACCTGTATAAAATCACAACAAAAAAATGTAATTATTTAACACTAGAATTGGGAGCTTTCTTCCCTGTACATAAATGTGACATCTATACTATATTGCATGCATTTACTTATTGAGAACTTTTTTTTTTTCGTTTTTTGAAGAATGACGATATATTGCATGTACTTATTATAACTAGGAATGAAACTATACCTCGAGATATTCACTCGACAAAGTCAAAGTCTTGATATGTGAAAGACCAAGGAGAGGTTTGATTGGATCAAAAGGAGGAACCTGCAGGGCAAAGGGGCCATTGTAATCAATCATGACATCAACCAAAATTTACTAAAGCCATCAAATACACATCCACAAAAGTTATTTACCATTAAACACCATTAGAAGGTCCAAACAGAATGTTCAAAAACTGCCCCCAGGGTATGACCTCAGAGATATTCAAGATTTGAATACTTGGGGCTTGAACTTCGAGCCCAACCCCATTAAACCCATTATTGCAACAGTTTTTAATGCTTAAACACTTTAGTCGCAGATTTGAAGAAGAAATGCAGAGTGCACCATCACATTTGAAATATGCCATAGCTAAATCTTCAAGCAGAGGGCACCCATCCAACAATGCTTTAATCAAGTTGTCATCCAAACCAATACATGATAGAGATAAAACACAGAGTGAACTGAGGTGTACAGATATAGGAACTTGCATGACAGATATATGCAGCTTCAATGAAACCAACCCAAATTAAAAAAAAAATTAAAACGAAAGGAAAATGTGAAACAAGAGTACCATTTGAAAGTCATTATCATCTCATGGAAATCACTTTAGAGAGAGAGAGAAAAATTAAAATGAAAGGAAAATGTGAACACGAGTACCATTTGAAAGTCATCATCTCATGGAAGTCACTTTAGAGAGAGAGAGAGAGGGAGAAAGAGAGGACATGCACACAAACTCAGTCAATTTGAACACTCACTGACCAATTTTTGAGACCAAATGACAATGGGTTCGGGTCTGAGTGTTCAAATTCACAAGCCAATTTCGATTATCGCCATCTGAGGGCGAAGTTGGGGCTCCAGCTTCCCCTTCACGCACTTGTACAGCCATGACATCACCGATGCCGACGCCACCCCAAAACCCCCGGACAACGTCAATCCGGCCACCAGTAGGAACACCACGATGGCTGCCGGGACGAGCGCCGGCCGAAAATCACCAGTAGCGGCGTCGCCAATGTCACCCCGATCACCGTCCCCTTCAGCGTTAGGCCGGAAAGGACCAGGAGGGTGCCGGCGATGGCGAATGTCATATGTAAATAGCCAAGAGGGCAACAGGTAGGGTTCTTTTCCATAGAACTCCAGGTCGATTTCCTGAACGCCTCTTGATGCAGCAAAAAGAATCCAACCATTTACATGAGATCCATACACCCACCAACCCAAATTCCCTTCCTACCCACATTCCATCAACAAAACACACAAAAAGGATTTAAAAAAAAAAAAAAAACAAAACAAAACCAGATGTGCCCAAATGAAATACCCAAGAAGAAAAAACCAAATGATTTACGGAACATGCAATCTGAGAATAAAATCTCCATACCTAATATCTGAGTTTTATTTTATGTTGCTTGGAAACCAAAAGAGAGTCCAGATAGGGTTTGAAACACTTTTGATTTGGGGGTTTTCGAATGGAGAGGGTAAGGGTTGGAGATTTGGGGGTTTTCGAATGAAAAGGAAGGATGAGTACTGAGAGAAGAGGGATGGCGTGAGATAGAAGAGGGATCGGCTGAGAGGCATGGTGTGAGAGAGAAGGAGAGGGCCAGAGAGATGAAGGAGGTCAAGAGATGGAGGGCTGCGCAGGGGAAAAACGGTGACAGAGTGAGAGAGTGAGAGGAATGGAAAGGGGAAAAAGGGCTTGGAGAGGGAAAACGTGGCTGTGGAGGCGGGAGAGGGTAAAAATTAGGCCATTGCATTGGTGACAAAAAATTTTTGCCACCAAATCTATTGGATCTTTTAGTGATAAATTTTTTGTCACCAAATCTCCTCTCTATTTGGCACCTAAGCTAAAGACTTTTCGTGACAAGCAAAAAAATTTTTTGTCACCGTTGTGTGCATTCCGTGACAACATTGATTTTTTGTCACCAAAGGGTGTCACCAATAGTGCATTTTGTTGTAGTGTTTGTAATAGGTGAGGAATCCATAGAGTTTAGTATATCAATATCCTCCTCTTTTGGATGAGGATTTTCACATCTCACGCAGTGGTGTTGAACCTGAAAGTCGTCGAAAGATGAGGATCTCAGGTGGCTCAAATTCTCAAGGATTTACAATTATTAAAAACGTGTCTTTCATGACTATGACTGTGGACGGCAAAAATCTTGTTTTTAAGAATTTGGTTGCCAAACGTGACCTAAAAGGATTACCCAGTCTAACTGGCGGACCACATTTTCCCTGAAAAAAGTGAAGCTCTCCTCAAATATTTATAAATCCAATATTTGGTGGAAAAAGAAAACTACTTAATATTTAGCTAAAATCTATAAGCAAATATTCCAGGTTTTTTAGGATTTTGAAGTCCACGGACGGATCAAACCAACAACTTCCTTGGAATGTGCACTCCTTCTCATCTTCCAGTCACTAACCCAAATAAAATTTCAGAATTTCGTTGTCAGAATTTACGCTCAAAATGTAAATGAAAACGAGACGTTCTACATGGCCTGACGATTATGGCCTGAAAAATGGCCTGATAGGCCCTGGACCCTCTCTAGGCCATAATCGTCAGGCCATTTAGATTTTTTGAATGAAAACGTACATTGGGGAATCTGCAAGCAGCAAAATCCGAAGATGTTTTAGGTCGTGCCTTGAGCGGTTCAAAGTTCAAACCCACATTTCAAGGTGGGGGCATAGCTGGAAAATCCTCCCAGTCGACTATTGACTCTCCCAAGTCATCTTATTTTGACAAATCGAAGCAAATATATGGAAGACTCATTAATTAAGTCATCTCATTTTAATAAGTTGTTTAAATTCTTAAGCATTTGATAAGTATATCTAATTTTAAATAATTAATGTTTATTTTTATGTAATTATGCTTGAGGTTTGGAGCCCGTAATTTAAAAATGATGGCTGGAATGTAAGTTGAAGAGAATTTTACCCGAAAAAGCACCTTAGAGGTCCACTAACCAAAAGAGGTACCCATAGCTTTGATGCAACAAAACCGGTATTCCCGCCAGAATATTTTTTTTTTTTTTTGCCTTTTTTCAACAAGCAACGAAGTCATCGCTTAATATCGAGAGTTAGTGTTGACGTCGTCTCTGATTCGTCAAATCTGCCTCTTCTCTGACCTTTATCATCTGCGATTGCGTCGTCGCTTAATATCGAGAGTTGGTGTCGACGTCGTCGCTAATTCGTCAAATCCGCCTCTTCTTCGACCTTTATCATCTGCGATTGCTGGTTTTCTGTACCAAAATGAATCAGAACAGAACTCTCCCCCAACATTGAATATTCCTTGTGGAGGTTGTTGATCTCCATTAACGAGGTAGGCATAGCATAGTTTGACCTTCTTTTATGCGTTATCTACCATAGAGCCTGAGTTTCATGTTTTTACTTTTCGAGAAAAGTTCATTAGGGTTTTGATATATAGTTTATTCATTTCATTATCATTGTTGTATGATTATTTTTTTATGGCTAAATCATCAAGGTAAGGACCTTTAGAGGAAGGAGGAAAGGAAACCGCCAGAGAAAAGGGGGAAAAGATGGGACGAAGAAGGGGAAAATGGGAGAAATGGGGTTTCGGGCGATTTGTATGGGGTTGAATGCGACGATGTTGTTACACGTTTAAATCTTTAATAAAAAAAATGGAAGTAGTCACAGGGAACCACTTCCGTGCCATCTATATTACTAAAGGGATGTATACACTTCATGAGAATCCCTAGAGGAGGACACCTGGCATATCTTGGAGAGGGACACGTGGCAGCCTAGAATGGTGTTCTGCTAATGGAATCCCTAAAATCTCTCATTCTCCATCTAAAATTTCTCCATCTCTCCCTCCCTAAAATCTCTTTTTAATACTTTGATCATTATCAAGCAATTCATGGGTCCCAGCCCGCATCAGATTATTTCATGGACGGTTAGAATATAGATGGTGGACCCCATTCATCTTGAGGTCCCACTTAAATAGGTTAGGTTAGGTCAATTTGAGAGGTCTATGATCATTTGATCATTTGATCTTTATCAATCAATTTATGGGTCCCGGCCCGCATCATTTGATTTTATGGACGGTTAGAATAAAGATGGTGGACCCCATTCATCTGGGCCCCACTTAAAAATATTTGGTCAATTTTTTAGGTCTACGATCATTTGATCCTTTGATCTTTTTAAATCAATTCATGGGTCCCATCCCGCATAATATGGTTTTATGGATGGTTAGAAAAGAGATGGTGGACCCCATTCATCTGGGTCCCACTTAAATACATTAGGTCAATTTGTTAGGTCTACGACCATTTGATGTCAATTTGTTAGGTCTACGATCATTTGATCATTTGATCTTTTTAAATCAATTCATGGGTCCCATCCCGCATAATATGGAATAGAGATGGTGGACCCCATTCATCTGGGGGGTTCCACTTAAATAGGTTAGGTTTGGTCAATTTGTGAGGTCTATGATCATTTAATCCTTTGATCTTTATCAAGCAATTCATGGGTCTCAGCCCGCATCATATGATTTTATGGAGGGTTAGAATATAGATGGTGGACCCCATTCATCTTGGGGGTCCCACTTAAATAGGCTAGGGTTTGGTCAATTTGAGACGTCTATGATCATTTGATCTTTATCAATCAATTAATGGGGTCCCGGCCCGCATCATTTGATTTTATGGACAGTTAGAATAAAGATGGTGGACCCCATTTATCTGGGGTCCACTTAAAATACATTAGGTCAATTGTTAGGTCTACGATCATTTGATCATTTGATCTTTCTTAATCAATTCATGGGTCCCATCCCGCATAATATGGTTTTATGGACGGTTAGAATATAGATGGTGGACCCTATTCATCTTGGGGGTCCCACTTAAATAGGTTAGGTTTAGTCAATTTGAGAGGTCTATGATCATTTGATCATTTGATCTTTATCAATCAATTAATGGGTCCCAGCCCGCATCATATGATTTTATGAACGGTTAGAATAAAGATGATGGACCCCATTCATCTTGGTCCCACTTAAATATATTAGGTCAATTTGTTAGGTCTATGATCATTTGATCTTCTTAATCAATTCATGCATCACCTAAAGAATAAAACATTTGGAAAAAAACTTAAAGATCAAATTAGCAACAAAAAAAAAAGGACCCACAAGTTTACTAATTAATAAATTTATTAAAAATAATTCATATCAGTCTGTGCATTTGGTGGTTTCGTGGTTATCCACGGGGTTTTGCGTGTTTTTCGGTTAGTAGCCATCTAGGGTCATTTTCTTGGTAGTTTTCTCTAATTTGAAACTTATATTTGATCTTTTACAATAGATTTTTTTTTAATAATAAATAATAAAATATGCATTAGTTTTTCTTTTAGTGAATCTCGGTGTCGACTCTATTATGAGTTAATTATTTCTACATTAGACACAATCAAGTCCAAGTCACGAGTTTTACAAATCTTGATGGAGGGTTCGTCTATCATAATCCTAGACATTTCCAAGAACCTTTGGAGTCTACGTTGGAAACATGGCATGCGTACACGACACCCAAGCCCATGAATGACCCAGAAGGGTGACCATTCATTCAATCAAAATGAAGGGTCAGGAACGAAAACCCTATAGATGAAGAAGTGCTGCAATTGTCTATTCAGTCTCTTTTGGGATACCCCATCCATGGAAACTCCCAAGGATGCACCATTTAGATCGGGACTGAAGGAAGACATGTCTCACTTGAGTTGAAAATTTGCCCATCATGCGCAAACTATTTTCACGTCTATAGAAAACGGCACAACCCGACATATGCAACTGGGTGGAGCCCACCTTTGAAAAATCCAATACATTATTGGTTCTAACACCCATTGTGGGTTATACATATAAAATATTATTCAATTAATCAATAATATGCACATTGTTGGATTAACTAAATCATGAACACATGATTCAACTTTATTTACTTTCTCTCTCCTTCCTTATGGAAATAGAAGTTGGGCATATATTTAAAATAAACAGGTAAATTTAACGTAGGCCCCACAAAATATACTTTGAAGTTATATGTGCAAAGAACAGGATGTGTGTAAAAGACGATGGTCGGATTGATTTTTTAAAGGTGGACCCCACCCACTTGTATATGCCATTGTATGGTAAGCTTTGCCCCTTGAACTAAAAGTCAACACGAAAGGAGCTGATCATATCTGCACATGGACATATAACATATAAACAAGAACACCATCGGGGTGTGGCCCAATCAAAGTAAGAAAATCTATTCTTTAGTCTTCTCCTCCTATATTTGGTTTGGTTTAAGCTCAATGTTGATGGGGCCGCAAGAGAGAAGCCTGGACTAGCTGGTATTGGAGGGGTGCTTCAAAAATTGCAATGGGGAACGTTTATTTATGTTCTTCAAATATGCGGGGTTTGTGACTCTAATGAAGCAGGGGTTTTAGATATTCTGGAATCTCTTCGATGTTTTTCGAGTTACTACCATGACAATCTTATTGTGGAGAGTGATTTTACTAATGCAATGAGTTGTGTTTTGAATAGGAAGGCTTATCCATGGGAAGTTTTCCTCTTCAATGAAATCCAGGTATTATCCCCACCATTAATGTTAGCTTTCAACATAAGAGTAGGTCATCAAACATGATTGCAGATGTTTTAGCCAAGCAAGGTGTTGAGAGAGTTTCCCCTTGGGAGGGTTTTATTATGTAGTTGTGGTGTGAGGGGGCAGTGGGGTACATTACTCTTGTATCTTGCGTTTCCTTTTCCCTTTTTTTATTTCTTCTTGTATTCTATTCTCTATCAATACAAGTTATTGTTACTGATAAAAACAAAAAAACAAGAACACCATTTTACGTCTCTCTCTCTCTCTCTCTCCTCTCTCCTCTGTGTGTGTGTGTGTGTGTGTTAACATCTCCATGATCAGTGGCTACTGTTAGTATTTTTATGTTGGCTAATTCATGGGTTGGACAGAACTTTGGACCATTGAGTTGTATGTTTCTAATTTATTTTAGAATATATTGTGGTTGTAGCGCCGGAAGAGCTGTACCGAAGAAAAGAGAAGACAAGGGCAAATCACCCATGTCCGATTCAATCGGAGATCTAACGCCTCAGTTATTTGGTGGTCCGATCGATAGGAGTGGCGTAGGCACAGCGGGAAAGTCTCCAGATCTGTTAAGAATTAGTTTCCTTTTCAGATTTAGTTTCCCACTTTGAGTCTTATTTGTGTTCTAACTACAAGGCACGAATTTGAGGGTATAAATAGGGTATTGCTCTCAACCCTAGACACACCATCTCTCATTAATCTAAGTAAGAGCTATCTTAGAGAGAGAATTATTCTCTAGAGCCTTGAAAAGATTATTCTGAAGGGCTGCTCTAAGAAGGTTATGGTTATTCTACTCTCTTGTAGAAGACGGTTTATCTTGGTTGACAAGGTGCGATGAGATCAAGTAAGGAGAACAGTGCAGGTGATGTCGTGTTAGTGGAGATTGTGCGAGAACAACTACAGTCCTTAGGTCGAGGTACAGACTGAGGGAAAGGAGCTGTGAGTATATCTTATAGTTGTTCGTGAGTTTTTTATTTCTGGTTCGTGGTTTTTCTCCCTGAATAGGGTTTCTACGTTAATATTGTGTCTGCCTTCTTGTGGTGTGTAATTGGTAGTTTCTATTTCTATATTGTTTTATTTGGTTTCCATGAAGGGTCAGGAACGAAAACCCTATAGATGAAGAAGTGCTGCAATTGTCTATTCAGTCTCTTTTGGGATACCCCATCCATGGAAACTCCCAAGGATGCACCATTTAGATCGGGACTGAAGGAAGACATGTCTCACTTGAGTTGAAAATTTGCCCATCATGCGCAACTATTTTCACGTCTATTAGAAAACGGCACAACCCGACATATGCAACTGGGTGGAGCCCACCTTTGAAAAATCCAATACATTCATTGGTTCTAACACCCATTGTGGGTTATACATATAAAATATTATTCAATTAATCAATAATATGCACATTGTTGGATTAACTAAATCATGAACACATGATTCAACTTTATTTACTTTCTCTCTCCTTCCTTATGGAAATAGAAGTTGGGCATATATTTAAAATAAACAGGTAAATTTAACGGTAGGCCCCACGAAATATACTTTGAAGTTATATGTGCAAAGAACAGGATGTGTGTAAAAGACGATGGTCGGATTGAATTTTTTAAAGGTGGGCCCCACCCACTTGTATATGCCATTGTATGGTAGCTTTGCCCCTTGACTAAAAGTCAACACGAAAGGAGCTGATCATATCTGCACATGGACATATAAACATATAAACAAGAACACCATCGGGGTGTGGCCCAATCAAAGTAAGAAAATCTATTCTTTAGTCTTCTCCTCCTATATTTGGTTTGCTTAAGCTCAATGTTGATGGGGCCGCAAGAGAGAAGCCTGGACTAGCTGGTATTGGAGGGGTGCTTCAAAATTGCAATGGGGACGTTTTATTTATGTTCTTCAAATATGCGGGGTTTGTGACTCTAATGAAGCAGGGGTTTTAGATATTCTGGAATCTCTTCGATGTTTTTCGAGTTACTACCATGACAATCTTATTGTGGAGAGTGATTTTTCTAATGCAATGAGTTGTGTTTTGAATAGGAAGGCTTATCCATGGAAGTTTTCCTCTTCAATGAAATCCAGGTATTATCCCCACCATTAATGTTAGCTTTCAACATAAGAGTAGGTCATCAAACATGATTGCAGATGTTTTAGCCAAGCAAGGTGTTGAGAGAGTTTCCCCTTGGGAGGGTTTTATTATGTAGTTGTGGTGTGAGGGGGCAGTGGGGTACATTACTCTTGTATCTTTGCGTTTCCTTTTCCCTTTTTTTATTTTCTTCTTGTATTCTATTCTCTATCAATACAAGTTATTGTTACTGATAAAAACAAAAAAACAAGAACACCATTTACGTCTCTCTCTCTCTCTCTCTCTCTCTCTCTCTCTCTGTGTGTGTGTGTGTGTGTGTGTTAACATCTCCATGATCAGTGGCTACTGTTAGTATTTTTATGTTGGCTAATTCATGGGTTGGACAGAACTTTGGGACCATTGAGTTGTATGTTCTAATTTATTTTAGAATATATTGTGGTTGTATCGCCGGAAGAGCTGTACCGAAGAAAAGAGAAGACAGGGCAAATCACCCATGTCCGATCAATCGGAGATCTAACGAGCCTCAGTTATTTGGGTGGTCCGATCGATCGGATGGCGTAGGCACAGCGGGAAAGTCTCCAGATCTGTTAAGAATTAGTTTCCTTTTCAGATTTAGTTTCCCACTTTGAGTCTTATTTGTGTTCTAACTACAAGGCACGAATTTGAGGGTATAAATAGGGTATTGCTCTCAACCCTAGACACACCATCTCTCATTAATCTAAGTAAGAGATATCTTAGAGAGAGAATTATTCTCTAGAGCCTTGAAAAGATTATTCTGAAGGGCTGCTCTAGAAGGTTATGGTTATTTCTACTCTCTTGTAGAAGACGGTTTATCTTGGTTGACAAGGTGCGATGAGATCAAGTAAGGAGAACAGTGCAGGTGGATGTCGTGTTAGTGGATATTGTGCGAGAACAACTACAGTCCTTAGGTCGAGGTACAGACTGAGGGAAAGGAGCTGTGAGTATATCTTATAGTTGTTCGTGAGTTTTTTATTTCTGGTTCGTGGTTTTTCTCCCTGAATAGGGTTTCTACGTTAAATATTGTGTCTGCCTTCTTGTGGTGTGTAATTGGTAGTTTGCTATTTCTATATTGTTTATTTGGTTTTGTCCGCTGTGTGTTGGTTGATTAATTAGAACTAGTATCCATTCTGTTAACCCCCCCCCCCCCCCCCCCCCCCCCCCCCCCCCCAAAAAAAAAAAAAAATTCAACTACTGGGCTCAAGAATTGGGTCTCACTCGAGTGGGGAGGTTACCACCAAATGGGCTTCTAACCTTATTAATAATGCTGAACCTAATCTCCATGTGTCTGCTGCTAAGTGGAAAGAATTTTGGAAATTTCCTGTACGCGGAGGTTTTTCTTATTTAGTTGGAAATGTTTTGAAACGGCCATAAGATCCTAGGCCAAAGCTAGATTAAGGACCTATTTTTTTTTTTTTACTTAGAATTTGTGACAGGAATTTGGGATGTTGGGGTTTTTTTGGACATATGTGATGGCCTATCCTCTCACATTTGAAATGCAATGTTTCTTTTTCACCGGAACTCCAAACTCTAGCCATCTAAAAGGTCTCAAATGACCTTTTGGAATTCCTGGAATTCTACTTTCTATGTTTTTTTATTAGAATTTCAAATGCTCCACAAAGAGGATGTATTTGGAATTCCACCTCAACAAGACAACTTTTGGAGAATTTGAAATTTCCCCGTATATAAACTCTTGGAACTCTAGTAAAGTAACTATTTGTTGGGCTTTTTTTTTTTTTAATAGAATTCATGGAATTCTTGTGTGAAGAATTTTGAATGTCTTATACAAGGTGATTTTCCTTAATACTCCCTTGTACTTGAGCATCTATAAATTCCACAAAAAAACAAAGAGGCTCGAATTTCTAAAGGTCATTTGGGACGTTTCAGGTGACTGAAGTTTTGAAATGCTTGTGAAGAAATATGACATTTACAAATGCCAGGAAACAAGATGTCATATCATGTCTAAAAAAATCCCAATATGGCAAATCTCTATCAAAAATTTTAGGAAATAAACATGCCCGATGCACCAGTTACGGAATGAAATGGCGGAAACAGATACTTTTTCAATGTGAGTTTGCTCTCGTGGTGTGGTTTGAATCCCTTGTTGGGCTCTTCTTTCATTATATAGATACAGACAATATTTTGGATTGGAAAAACAGGTGGTTGAATGGGTCTGATTCGAGCCACCCCTATTATCTTTTTCAAGCCCCCGGTCTCCCAGCCTGGGTTCTAGCATTATGGTGGGTAAATTGGGGACAAAGAAATGAAGTCTCTTATCACAAAGAGAAATCATTAAGCCCTCACTGAGCAACATTGCTGGCTAACAGCAAGAGGATTACCTCCAACTCTATGGATGTTAAATTTACCCAGGAAATATTCTCCTTCCTCGAGTTTTAGGAGTAAGGATTGTAGTCAAGCTGTCATCTTATATTTTGACGTAGCCTTTAATGCCTCCCGGGGGAATCCACTCTTGCTTTTGAAATCTTTTTTAGAAGAACTATTAGTGGCTGGTATTAGGACGGGACCCAGAGTTGTCTCCGCCAAAGAAGCTAAAACGAAGCGATCCTTCTTGATCTAGAATCAGCCCTGGTGCATTTTTCTAAGATCCACAAATGCTTTGGAGGTTTTTTGTATTTTTTTTTTTTTTGCTATCGAAGGGTTTCCAACCCTTTGGGCTGGACTAATCCTTTCGGGGTCCAGAGGGAAGCCGGATAAACTCCCTTGGAGGTCTAGTGTGTTAGTGTGGTAGTGCAGTTTCGAACCTATAATCTCTGGGTGCAAACCGTGGTCCTACGCCAACTTAGCTACCCCTTAGGGGTTACAAATGCTTTGGAGGATATTAATGCAATTAAGAGTGGAAAAGACTGGAGCATTCAATCCTTAGATGTGGATATTCAAACAATTGATAGCAATTAAGTGTGGAAAAGACTGGAGCATTCAATCCTTAGATCGGCTTACTTATGGGAGGGCTATAGGTGTTGTGGGTTGGGGATTTCTAGTTTTGTTGGTTTCTTGCTTATGTTTCAATTGTTTGTTTGTTTTTGTCTGTCTTGTGAATGAATAATATATTTCTTATAAAATAATAATAATAATAATAATAATTCCCGTGCTTTGGCCCTCGGGACTTGGGAGGAAAACTCTAAGCCCGGAGGGCTTGTTTCTTACTAGAATTTCTATCAAGAATTTGAGGTGATGGGGTTTTTCTTGGACATAATGCCATGGCCTTGGCATTTGCAAATGCTCTTCTTCATAAGAATTTCAAAATCCGAACCACCTAAAACGTTACAAATGCCCTACTAAAAATTTGAAATTCTAAGCCCTGTATTTTTTTTTGTGGAATTTCTAGAGGCTGAAGTACAAATGAATATTCAAGAGCTCCACCATATTTGGGAACAAAAGAATTTCTCAGAGATGAATTCTCTGAATTTCAGTAAAAAAAATCGGACCCTGAATGTAAATGGAAGGGAGACATTTGGATGTTGGTACGGTAACCCATTAGAGAAAGAGAGCTGCTAAATGCAAATATGATTTTGCTCTCTGCACACTGCTTCTCTCTACACCCACCACTTAATACCAAAATTACTTTCTATACATCCCGTATTTCCTAAAATACCCCTCTCTCAAGTTCTCTCTACACTCTCCCTCTCCCTGCCCGCTTCCGCTAGCCGCCCTCCTCCATCGGCCAGCCACCCACTCTCCCGGTTTCTCTCCCTCTCCTTTTCCCTGTCTCTCTCCCTCTCCCTGCCTGCCTCTACCCACCGCCTGCTCTCCCTCGTTCCTCTCCCTCTCCCTCTTCCAGTCTCTCCCCCTCCATTCCCTCTTTCTCTCTCCCGCTCCCTCCCTCTCTCCCTCTTTCTCTCTCCCTCTAACTATCCCTCCCTCCCTCCCTCGGTGTTGCCGAAGGGGGTGGTGTTAGCTGGGGTAGGGGTGGGGATGAGGATGAGGATGGGTGAGTGTAGAAAGAAGTTGGGGAAGGAGAGATTTTTGATAAAAGTCCTTTTAGGTAATTTCATACGTGGGTATTTTGGTAAAAAAATTACAATGTGTAGAGAGCATCAGTGTGCATTTAGCAGTTCTCATAAAGAAATTTGGATATTTCTAGACAGTTATTTGATGGGTTTTAAGAATGCCCTTATCTGTGCAAAATCGCATAAAATTACTGTTCGATCTTGTATGGATATGCTCTTTTTTTACCCCCAACAAAACGAAAACTTTCATTCTATATCACTTAAATAAAAAGATTGTAAAATCACATAAATATAGGTAGTTGTCAATTCCCATAATTGGAGAATGTGTGGGGAAATATCACAACTTTCTTCGCCAGGTAGGGACGGTTATCAATGGCTAAAGATTGTCATATGGGCAAAACCCAAAAATTTGAATTACTAAAAAAAAATCCCTCATCTTAGGATTTCTCACTTAAACACTTAATAGTTGCCAACATACTCATGGTTGAGTGGTGTTGGCACCTTAGTTTCATTCACATGCGCAAGGATCAATCCATGGGTCCTCGAGCCACTGTAACACTCCTGGTCCAATAGCCCAACTAGCACACACAAAAAAAAAATCTAATAATTATTTTTTAGCATTAGATTGATAAATCTAACATTCGGACCAACTCATATTTAGCAGTTGAGATGAAACTCGATGAGTATTTGTATAAGGAAGTATTTATTTTGTTCAATATAGATTTTTCAAAAGTTGGGTCCCATTGTTAAGCCTCTCAAATTTCTCAGAGCTTTCGAAGATCCTAATTTTTCAAACAGAAAAGTCAAGGATGGAAAATCTTACCTGATTAAGCACCATTTGTTTGCACTTATTTATATATGTAAATAATTTCCATGCATAATGTTTATGCATCATCGCATCTGTTTGAACTCATTTACTATGTGATGTATTAATGACTTTCACACCCCTTTCAAAAAGGCAATCGATGATCGCCATCTTGTGGGCCTCATCAATCACTGTTTTTTTTTTTTCCATTCATGTGCCCTATGTTTGTAATCCAAACCGTTCTTTTGTTTATTGGAACATTAAAACCTAAAACATTGAAGCTTAGTATCTTAAATCAATAAAGACAATCATCTCTCAATTATCTTGGTCCGGATGGAAGCTCCCACATCCCATCGCTAGTAAGAGAATATTTCCCCGGACCAAGATAATATGTTAAAGATGTTAGGTTAAGTCTTTAGACCTTATTTGGGATCACTAGTCTGTTTCTTAAAGACCATTCAATATAGAACCACAAAAAAAGGAATCATAGAAAAAAGAGGTGTTTGGTAATGCAAGGATCTATGTTAAACAGACTTTTTAATATCAATAGTTGAGAGTTTTTCTACATATATCTTGAGATCCACAAGGTATTAGGCCATTAAAATAGACTATACGGCTGTACTCAGCCTTCTAAAGAGATCTAACGGTTTGGATCTTGTGTTTGGGGCCCACATAATCCACAAAATCACATCCAAAGACTAACATGTTTTGCTCATATCTAGATATTGGTGATGATCCAACGGGTGAAACTTGGTCTTATGATCATGTTTGTTCTTGTGAACATTTTCAACGGTTTGGATCTTTCTTTTCATACCCATAAATAATATAAAACAATTAGAAATCGCTACTACTCATGGAAAAATCCAATATTGAGACTAATACATCAATGGGTGTTTTTGTTTTGCAAATATCTCGAGATCCACAAAGTATTAAGTCTTGAAAATTAATTGTATAGCCGTTTTCAGCCTTCCAAAGAGATCTAACGGTTTTGATCTTGCATTTGGGGCCCACATTTCATAGCAAATCGTATCTAATGGCTCATGATTTTTTACACATATCTCAAGATTGATGATGATCCAACGGCTGAGATTTGGTCTCATAACTGTGTTCGATCTTGTGAACATCTCCTACGGTTTGGATCATGATTGAAACTCTTCCGTTTTGATTTTAGAAAAACGGAGTGGGGCGTGAATGGATATAATCACTGTTCACCCGCTTCTTCTTTTTTTCCTCTTAATTCCACGTGCAGCCAAAGTTGGGCTGTGGGAAATAGAGGCTTTGCCTATATTTCTCTACACCATCTAGAGGCATTGTGACGTGCCAAATATCTCTATTTTCAAAATCTATATCCGATTTAGAAATTTTGACAAATAGAGGCAAAAATTAGACCCGCCAAACGTGGGCTTAATTAGAGATCATAGGACTAGAGATAAGGATTTATTATCTTTTCTTTAGTGATAAAATTTATTTTAAATATAATTACTCTCTTCTCCTATATAAATTGAAGAGGTTCAGTGAATAAAGTTACCTGAAATTGATTGAGATCCAGTGACTTCAAAAGTTTTACAGTAGAAAATTTTCAAAGATAAGGGCTATTCTCGATCCTTAATTTTAGTACGGGACAAATCTATTGGTAGTGGGGCCATTTCTCTAAGACGTTATTGGTTTACCGAGGATGTGAATCCGTTTCCCTACTCGTCTAATCAACAAAATGCAAAACATTTCAATAAAGTTGGTGATGGATTCCAACATTCATGTCTGTGTGGGGATATTTCTGAGCTCCCCATAATCCCAATCGGATGCTCCATCTCGACCTCCTACGCCAGCTCTTCCATCTCAGCAGGACTCGGTCTCGGCCTTCACTAGCTCGGCCAAAGTACTCCCACTTCAGCCAGTTCGACATCAGTGCCGGGCTACTTGGCATCTCGGTAGCTTGTCTCCACCTCGATCGGCCACGCGCACTCGGCACTTGGGCACCAACCGAGATCACCAGCCTTGCCAGTCATCTCAGTCTCGGCCTCATCCATCACTGGTCTCGGCCAGGTTCTTCACCACGGCCAGCACCGGCAGTGCCTCGATAAGAGTACTGACAGTTGTCCTCCTAGGGACATTCAAGCACGCTACAAGGCATGCGACAAGACAAGGGCGCCGCCCATATCTCTTGACAGAAACGACTTCGACAGCCCCAAGGCGCTAAGATAAGGCTCAGATGAGACTGCAATTAAAGAAAGCAGGCTACAATGAGACTCTATCTCCCTAGTACCTGACAAGGTGGGCTATGACGGAACGGTCAACCACCACCTTATCTTCTCCCTTCCTCTATATAATCACGGCTATAGCTTCAGAACGGGGTGGGGGGGGGGGGGGCGGGGGGGGGGGGGCGAATGGCCATCAACACAACATCACATTGCTGGTATCATCTTCTTCCCCAACTTCCATCCTTAGTCTAGTTCCAACACTGACTTAGGCATCGGAGGGCCTTGCATTGCCCGCAGGCAGGGTCGTCTGACCTTCTCTGTTCTTCTTTCTCCCTTTCCAGGTTTCAGGCAGGCAGTGGTTCTTCTCCAGGAGCTTTCAGCTTCACCCCCTATTCTTGTGAGCCATTTTTATGCACTTACAATGTCCATAATTTGGTATGACGTCCGGAACACCGGATCCATCTTCAGAAAAGGGTAAGCTTGTGAGGCTACAAGAAAGCATGAAAAGTAAAAATGTTTTTTTACATTATTTAAAATCTCACATTTGGTGTGACAATTTTTTCTCATAGAAAATCAGAAAAGCAAACTAACTTTTTCACAATTTTGCAAAAAACTATTTCCGACAGGCTAGGGGAGTCAGAAATATTTTTCCATAGAAAATGAAACAAGCTTTCGGCAGAATTAGTTTTCCATTCCAAAAGAGATTTCCACAGAGGAGCCACTCGAATTCTCGAAAACTAGAGGATCTAACTCCTCCAAAAGAAAAGTCAAAGATAGAATCTCACCTAATTATTGAAGGTTTCTTGTATAACCCCATCTCGCCTAATTATTAAGGTTTTTTTACTAATGGCCTATCAATCCGGCCCTAAAAAAGCCATTTAATTAAGTGAGGGATTTTGTTTTAAAGAAAAATGGGGCTTTAGACAATTTTTTTATTAGGCCCTAAAATTTGAGGGCCGGATTTAGATGATACTAGGGCCAGCACGGCCTGGTCCTCCTATTTTTGTTAGCCTATCAATCGGACCCTAAATTAAAAAGCCATAAAAGTGAGGGGTTTTGTTTCAAAGAAAAGCCAAGGTTTTATTAGTTTATTATTATTATTATTATTATTATGAGAAAGTCTGAATGGACCGAAAAAATGGCCTAAAAAAGGGCCTTAAAGGCCCTGGGCCCTAGGATCACAGGCCCTGGACCCTAGGATCAAATGTGATCCTAGGGATCCTAGGGCCCAGGGCCTTTCTGGCCATTTTTCGGTGCCTGTAGCATGTCTCTATTATTATTATGCCCTGAAATTTGAGGGCCGGGCATGGATAACACTAGACCCGGCCCAGCCCGGCCCTCCTATTTTTCTTAATTAGATTCAAGTTATATATATTGATCCTGAGATTTGGAAATATTCTATCTCCAAGTTTAACAACAGATTTTTTTAATAAAAGCAAACTTAAGTACAACTAGTAACTACTACAATTATAATGAATTATTCATACAAAGATCCGTAAAACGAACACTACAAAAGCCTTTTCATAAATTCTAATATTGAGGTGCATTTTCATGCACAACATCATCATATTTCATATCAACTAATAAAAGCTGAACTAGTGGAGTAAGGACATAAGGGTTTGGAAACCTCCACAACTCCTTCCAACATCTCTGTAACCTTCATCATACTAGGCCTCACTGTTGGGTTCTCCTGAATACACCAAATTGCCACCATCACCATCCTCTCCACCCTCTTCAAATCCTCCTTCGCGTCTTCGTCGTTCTCCACTAGCAAATCCAGCCTCATCTCTGCATAGCAATCATATGCCCAGTCTGTAAGTATCACTCTTTCTTCCTTCTCCAGGGCCATCTCAAGGTTCCTCCTGCAGCAAATGATCTCCAACAACAAAACACCGAAGCTGTAAACATCCACCTTTGCTGTGATTGGCATGTCCTTGAACCACTCGGGTGATACATACCCTCTAGTCCCCCTGATGCCTGTGATGCTTCGCGTCTGATCAGCCTTCATGAGCTTTGCCAATCCAAAACCCGAAATCCTCGGCGTTAGTTTTTCGTCCAGAAGTATGTTTTGAGGATTTATGTCACAGTGTATAATCTGGCTGCTGCACTCCTCGTGTAAGTATACAAGCCCCCTTGCTATTCCCAATGCAATTTGAGCCCTTTGATTCCAATCTGGCCTAATGCTTCCAAAGAGGAAGCTTGCTAGAGAGCCACTGCTCATGAACTCGTACACCAGAAGCTGGTGCAGACCCTCGTTGCAGAATCCAAGCAATCGTGCTAGATTCTTGTGGTGGGTTTGGCCTATTGCAGCGACCTCTGTTTCGAATTCCTTGTTGGAGTCTCCCTCGGCCACCACCTTGTCTAGCATCTTCACTGCAATTAGATGTCTTGATTCCAATACTAAGGCTCCCTTATAGATCGCCCCGAAGGCCCCTCTATCCAGTTCCTCCTTGAATCCATTTGTAGCTTGTTCTAGTTCTTTAAAGGTAAAGGAAAGGATCCTTATTCCTAACATGCTTGCATCATGACGTTGGAACCTCACTTTTCGTTGATGATGTGAATAGAGAAGAACCATAGAAATTGCCAACAATAACAGAAGATTAAGCAGCCCAGACCCTCCAAATAGCACTGATCCAATGAGGATCAAAGCAGTCCGATCTTTCTTCTCTCTGCAAGAGATTGTAGGAGGAGGAGCCGTTTGGAGTGAGAGATTTCCTCTGGGCGTTTTGAACAGTGTCTTTCTTGAGACACCATAATCCATCTTCCCATTTGCGAGCGGCACCTTTTTCTTCCAGCATGTATCGTCCTTGAAAACGGCAACAGCGCAAAAGCAGTCCACCAAGCATTCCTGTCTGCACAGGTTCTCATCGATGGGGAAGTAGCGTTCATAGTCATTTAAAGCCCAATCTACATTGCGCATTTCCTTCAGCTCGAACTGAGGCGCTTCGATTGATCCGCCCGACTCGCAGCTCTGCGGCACAAAGTCCTGTTTACAGCCTCCAAAGGTGTTGTTCGGATCCAAATAAGAGTACCCAGGTGGGCAATGACAAGTAGTCCTCTGGTTTTCATCAAGCGCGCAGTAGCTGTTGAATCCACAAGTACCACTCCCAACACCGAAGATCACCGCTAGGCACACGTTGGGAGGCTGATACCACACAACAGACCATGACTGAGCCCAGCCTACAGTGCTATCAAGGGTCCTCGGGTACACATATTGCCTGATAACTCCATCGAAATCGAGTGTTGCACGATGATAGAATTCTTGGGTCGAGACAATATTGCCAGGCGTGAGGCTGACTGAGGTCCCATTGATTTGTGTTAGATAAATGTATCCCGATTCATTGAAGATGACTTGCGAACCGGATCCTGATGTATTGGTGGACCAATAATTAGCATAAGTGAATTCACCTTCAAGAGGAACTGTGTATAGCTTGAGATCGCCATCCTCTTGCAGACGGAGCTCGAACTGTCCTTTAGAATAATCCTTCTCGAACCTACGGGAGGAAAGCTTGCTAGGCTTAGTGAGAGTTTGGGTAGGCAAGATGGTGTCTGTGGGCTCATTGAAGCTTTCCCAAATTGTAGAAGAATCCATACTCAAAAGCACCAAGTTACCAGTATCAAGCATGGAAGCAGATGTGGCTCGAGCATTGATGGCCTTTGGCTTCTTCCATATCTCTCTCCCTTTATGGTCATATAAAACGAGATGGCCATTGTTTACTAACTCCACTCTGGATTCTCTTTGCACTGGATTGTCTCTATTGGCGGACCAAACTACAGTTCTTTCGGGTATTTTCTGGAACCAAATTGCAAGAAGGAAGAGGCCGTCGTTGTTGGGGAGGTGACGGAATCCAAAGGCAAATTCACCAGAGGGTGAGACCCATGAAGAGTTTTCATCTACTGCAGAGAGAGTTGTTCCTAAGGGTATACTTTGGTGAATACTTGGAGCAATAGTAGCTAGCAGAAAAAGAGGAATGAGTAAGAGGTGATGATCAGAAATAGCAGAATAAGCCATTTCATGTACTAGATAGAAGAAGGGATTAAAGAAACTGAAGGTGGTATGAAATGCTATGGGATTATTAAGAGAAGAAAAATATCATCTCAATCAGCCACTGCCTAGATTGTACTTGTAACTTGCAAGTAAGGGAGGGCTTAGATGATCTAGAACCCCTTGGATCCAATTTCTTTCTTTATAGTCAAAAGATAGGACTTTTGGACGCCGTGGGGCTCACGATGACGCACCAAAATGTCACCATAAACTTTGGTGTGGACTTTGTTATGCCCCAATTAATAATTGACTGCTTTTTTTTGCACTGGGCCAGTCCCTACATCACCCACATTCAATTAAAGGAGGAGTTTTCAACGCACGTGACCAGAAAAAGCTCCCCGTCGCGACGTGGTGGACCGTAAATGATCCACTCAAGATCACCAAGAAATTTTTTCTCATCAGATTCGGACTAGGTATGAAATTATCAACATACATGCACCGGCTTTCTTGATAGTGTGGGCCCACCACTTTTATGAACCTGGAATCCGATGCTTTTTGTCATTTCTGTCCATGTTCAGTTGCTCAACTAGACCGGTATGGAAATGGAGTACTTTGAAACCAGTAAGGTCATATTTAAAAGACTATCTTATATTGTTATAATATTCATTCCAATTTTGGACCCATCATCAGATTAAGCTGATTGTACAACACTAATGATCTTTAGGCACAGAAACAAAGAGTGGATCAGGAGGGTGGGGCAAACTGTCAATTGGAGTGAAATTTAGCCATCACAAGCAGAAAGTATACTAGTTTGGATTTGTTGAGGTGGTTTGTAAAGAATTTTGTGTGGGTGCTTTCAAGAGATGTTAACGTTCCATGTGCAAGGGCCTCCAGACGATTCGTATATGCCAGAAAAGGCCCACTTAAGACTTTATTCGAACCTCGATTCTATGACGAGTTGATTATGAGAAATCCAAAGTACAAAGAATAGCACTCCAAAGTGGAGTCCACCTATTAAAATCCGACTTCAAAATAAATATATGCTATTTCTGTAGAGAATATTCAAATCTTGTAAGTCAACCGGAGACTGTTCCATGAAGGAAATCTAGTCAGCGGAATGGTGTTAATCACATTTTCGTCATGGTGCTCAGTCATATGGTGGGACCCACTCATTTTAATATAAAACTTGATGATATGTGATTGAAGGGGATGAGACTCATCTCGACCCCTTCGGATGATCTCTACTTGGGCCTGACGATGGAGTTCAAGAAAAAGTATTACACTATTTTGTGTAATAGCTGCCACAGAGAGGATCGGGGCTCTTTCCACCACAGCCACGTCGTTTAAAGGTAAATGATTGTTAGCAAGGCACTGACAGCTTCATCTAGGGAAGATGGAAGATGTCGACAAGGAGCAGCGAATGATAGCAACCTCCCTTGCCTGGAAGTGGTTGCCACATTTGCAGGGAATGACTCTTACTCTACTCCAACCAAAGTCCAAACAAACATTTAATAATGCTATTTGTGAACTGTGATATGACAAGGAAAGGTGGCCAACTCAGCTAATTATAAATAGATTAAGATAAAAGGATCCTCATTCCTCACATAGCTTCCTGCCTAGCTGGTACTGAGCAAGTGAAATGGCTTATTCTTCTTCTTCTATCATGTGGCACCTTTCTTTCCTATCATGGGTTATTCTCATTCTCCCTCTCTCTTCCCTCTCTCAACCCTCAAATAACATATCCTTGGGCTCTTCTCTCTCCACCATCCAAGAAAAGCCTTCATGGCTTTCTCCTTCTGGAGAATTCGCTTTCGGATTATATCGCCTTCCCAACAAAGATCTCTTCCTCCTCGCTATTTGGTTCTACAAAATCCCTGAACAAACAGTTGTTTGGTCTGCAAATGGAGACAATCCGGTGCAAAGAGGATCCATACTCAACTTGACAAATAGCGGTCAACTTGTGCTTTATGACAATCAAAGCCAAGAGATATGGCAGCCAAACATCAACGCTTCTGCTGCCATGGGTGCCATGCTCGACACTGGAGAATTCGTGCTAAAAGGCCTGAATTCTTCTCGTATATGGGGTACTTTCAACCATCCCACAGACACCATCTTGCCTACCCAAAAGCTCGATCAAAACAGTAGTCTCTTTTCACGACGTGCTGAAGATGACTACTCCAACGGAAAATTTCAGCTCCGTCTACTGGAGGATGGAAATCTCTCGCTCTACACCGGAAATGTCCTGACTGGATACACATACAATACTCCAAGCAGAATCTTATACAATGGAGATCAGTCGGGAAGCCGCCCTCTTGGAAATGGTTTTCAACTATTGTTTGATGAGAAGGGTTACATTGGTGTGTTACAGAGGAATGGAACCACATCCAATCTCTCAATGGGTGAGTCTTTTCCTACAGGTGAATTTTACCAACGTGCCACCATCGATTTAGATGGAGTTTTTCGAAAATATGTATACCGGAAAACTGGTCGGACTGAATGGGTGGCTACTGGTGGGATTCCCTCCGACCTCTGTACGGCGGTTATAAGCTTCCCTGGTAGTGGAGTCTGCGGATTCAATAGCTACTGCAAGTTAGATAAGAATCGCAATCCTATATGTGAATGTCCTACTGGGTATTCCTATTTGAAGCCAAATACTACTTTGGAAGGCTGCAAACCGAACTTCACAGCTCAAAGCTGCAACCCTGATGGGTTTAGCAATGAGAAGTTGCTGTTTGAACTAGAAGAGATGCCTAATACAACTTGGATTTTGGCTGATTTTGAACAGTACAATCCTGTTCATGAGGAATTGTGTATAAGATCTTGCTTGAAAGATTGCTTGTGCGCTGTTGCAGTATTCGACAATGGAACCTGTTTGAAGAAGAAGCTTCCGCTCTCAAATGGGAGGGCTGGTCCAGGTATCACAGCAAAGACTTTTGTCAAAGTACTCAAACGCAATTTGTCTCTAGAGGATTCTCCCCATCCCGATTCATGTAAAGGGAAGAAAGATCAAGCAACATTGGTCCAGGTGGGATCGGCCCTTTTGGGTAGCTCTGGATTTCTCAACTTCTTGTTGGTATCAGCAATCTCTCTCGCTCTCTATTACTCATACCATAAGAAGCTACTGAGTATTCATGAGGACTCTAGCTTGTTGCGACTGAATCTACGTTCCTTTACTTTTAAACAACTTGAAGAAGCTACTCATGGGTTCAAAGAAGAGCTAGGAAGGGGTGCTTTTGGCACTGTTTATAAAGGGGTCCTGGCATCTGATTCTTCCAATATCGTTGCGGTGAAGAGGCTGGACAGAGTAGTTGAAGAAGTTGAGAGAGAATTCAAGACTGAAATGACCGCGATCGGCCAAACCCATCATAGGAATCTAGTCCGTCTGCTTGGATTCTGTGATGAGGGGACGCACCGCCTTCTCGTCTACGAGTTCATGAGTAATGGGTCCTTAGCTGGCTTTCTCTTCAACAATTTGAAGCCGGATTGGCGCCTGAGGTGCCAAATTGCAAGCGGAATCGCAAGAGGGCTGATGTATCTACACGAAGAGTGCAGCACCCAGATCATCCACTGTGATATAAAGCCTCATAACATACTTCTCGATGACTGCTTTGTTGCAAGGATTTCCGATTTCGGGCTTGCGAAGCTACTCAAGACGGATCAAACCCGAACAAGTACAGGGATCAGAGGGACGCGTGGTTATCTCGCTCCAGAATGGTTCAAGAACTTGTCCATTACCGTTAAAGTTGATGTCTATAGCTTTGGAATAGTATTGCTGGAGATCATATGCTGTAGGAAGCACATAGAAATGACGGTGGAGCATGAGGAGGAAGTAATTTTGAAGGAATGGGCATACAAATGTTATAGAGAAGGGAGACTAGATTTGCTGGTGGGGGACGACGAAGAAGCACTGAAAGATAGAAATGTGCTGGAAAGGATGGTGATGGTGGCTATTTGGTGTGTGCAAGAAGACCCATCTTTGAGGCCTTCCATGAAAAAGGTTGCAAGGATGATGGCTGGAGTTGCTGAAGTTTCTGTGCCCATGGATCCCAGTTTCTCATCTCAAATGGGTAAAAGTTGAACTAGAATTACATGGCTTTCTTGGTTGTGAAATATCAGTTCCGAACATCACTCCAACCTGAGTTAGTCCCACCATTTTTTTTATGAGTGATCTACGTCACAGTGGGCTCACCTGGAGTGAAATTTGTACAAGAACCAAGATGTTGAGCATTATGAGTTTTGGATGTGGTTCGACTGATGGAACCATAACCTGTATGGGCTTTAACTGATCAGCCTATATTTTATGTTTAATTAGCATTGATTTTATAAATGAGTAATGGTTATGTATGTAAATCAGTTACATATGTAAATGAGTCCAAACAAACCATCCCTAAATATTCTTATCCTTCAAAACTTCTATAATGTCTTCAACTTCAAATCATTGTTTATCTTTTCAGAACTTTATCATCTTCAATACCAAATGTATATTATACTTCTATTTCAGATGCATTTTCAAGAAGAGGATACCTCTTCTTTATGATTTAACAACTACTTAGGCTTTTATAGTGATTGAAAAACTAAGCACAACTAGATTAGATTTTCGTCGGTAAATACTTTTGCCGACGAAAAATGGACTTTTGGCAACAAAAAATTTCGTCACCAAAAGTTCAGGTTCTTGTAGTGCATGACTGCATGTGCTTTAATTTGGATGTTCCTCATTTAAATGATTAAACAATAAAATAACAAATGGTATCAAACTTGTGAATTATTATGGAGACTTTTTTATTATTATGTGGGCATTGCATAGGTCTCTAATTTATACATTTTAAAACTCTATTGTAACGAGGATGTCTCTGTGAACGTTAAAGATACTAAGAAAATAATCTGCTCCATGCATGAATCTGGTACCTAGTAACAAAAAAACTTTATTTAATCATTTACACAGTCAATCATATCACACATAGGTGGCCCACTCAGAAAGAAATTCTCTCTCTCTCTCTCTCTCTCTCTCTCTCTGGAAATAAAGTTTTAAGTTAATGTCACACCTAGGTGGCCCACTCAGAAAGAAATCCTCTCTCTTTGAAAATAAAGTTTTAAGTTAATGTCAAACCAATAGAGAGTGCTGTCTCTATTAGACAAAAGTTGTGGTTAATTTCAAACCCATCATCTTCTCGCACCTTCAGATGATGAAACGTGTTCGTTTTTAGTAGTCGACTTGTTAACTAGCAAGTGTTTCTTTTCCGTTTTCCATCAGGAGATTGAAATGGAGACTATAGGTATTGCTATCAATCAATGTTTGGGAGAGACAGTCTAAGACATATAGACATTAGTACACAATTATTGAAACATATTCTACCAAGTATGATAGAATACAAATTACAAACGTCACATATGCTTAGAGCCATGCATACGAACAAACGAGTCTGGATCTTTCAATCACTCACATGTGCTTAGATCCCAGAGCCATGCAACAAAACATAAAAAAAAGGAGTGGATGTTTAGAGTCCCTGAGCCCATCCCTCTTAATCGAGGAAGTCCAATGTCCAGCTTATACAAGTCGTGACTCATCCAATCCAAACAGCTAAACTGGCTTTTGGGAAACTTATAGATTGATTGTGTGTAAAATATGTGAATAATACTACAGAAATAGAGAGAGTGAAGCTTTGATTTTGGATCTGACGGCAGGCACAACTCAACGAAGGATGAGTTGGTTTTGGATATTACTTGTTATGACTCTACAAATGATGAAGTGTGTTTGTGAAGAAGCCAGGTGCGTTTCCTCTTCCGCGACACTTGAGTTTTGAACAGGGGACTTGAAAAGTCAGGATCCTCATTGGCGGAAGAAAATAATGCAGAATATTATACTTCACTGCACCAAACATTAACGAAGAATGGCAATGGGTTTTCAAGTGGCATTCTGATCCTTTTCCGCGGTAAGTTTGTCTGCACAAACGCACCCTTATAGTCTGATTGGAGGATTTATTTGTCATATTTTTGTATTTATGGAAATGTGAATCTAATATGTAAAAGTTACAAGTGAACTATTCAGATTGCATAAAATCTTGAAAATGCTACATCCCGTTAATTTCCGATAGTAGAGAACCTAGACTCACGTCCCATCCAAAACTCTAAACGCTCAAAAATTTTAGATCTAATCCAAATTTCCTTTCTTCCCCACTTATGTTGTGGGTACCTAGCCAAGGGGCTGGGACGACCAATGAAAGACCCCAACTAGCTTGATCCTGCAGGAAGAGAAGCCCCATTAGAGGACGGTCAATCTGATCACACAAATTTCTTTTTTTTATGGATGGTCAAACGGACAATGGTTGGGACACAGATGATATCAAGTGATATGGATCTCAAAGTATGCCCCCACTAATAAAGTCGTTGGTCTCAACCTTCCATCCAAAGAAAAAAGGTAGTTGGTCCGATCCCAACAAAAAAGAAAAAGGCGTTGTTGTTCAAGTTTTACCCACAAGAGATTAGAAACAAGGATCCATGGGTGCAGAAACTTCAACAACACCAGCCATCATTCTCACAACCCTCTTCATGGAAGGCCTCAAAGATGGTTCTTCTTGCACACACCAAATAGCCACCATCACCATCCTCTCCAGCACATTTCTTTCTCTCAGTGCTTCTTCGTCGTCCCCCACCAGCAAGTCTAGTCTCCCTTCTCTATAACATTTGTATGCCCAGTCCTTCAAAATTCACTACAACAAATTGCACTTTTAGCCAGGTTTTTTAGACACGTTTTCTAAATTCGCCTTTACCGACGTTTTTAAAAACGTCGGCAAAAGTATACCCTTTACCGACGTTTTTAAAATTCGTCGGTAAAGGGTAGACCTTTACCGACGTTTTTTAAAAACGTCGGCAAAAGTAGAGACTTTTACCGACGTTTCCTAAAAAACGTGGCCAAAAGTACATCATTTACCGACGTTTCTAAAAAACGTGGCCAAAAGTACACCATTTACCGACGTTTTTTAGTAAACGTCGGCAAAGGCCATTCTTAAATTTAAAAAAAATAATTTATTTTTAAATTTTACCGACGAAATAAAACGTCGGTAAATATGCTTTTAATTTTCTTTTTTAATTTTACCAACGAAATTAAAAGTCGGTAAATACGTTTATGAATATTTATTTATTTATATATTAATTTTACATACGAAAATACAAACGTCGGTAAATATGTTTATTAATTTTTATATTAATTGTACCGACAAAAATAAAAATGTCGTTAAATATCTTTTTAAATTTTTATTTTTTTACCTTTACCGACGAAATTAAACGTCGGTAAATATGTTTATTAATTTTTATATTCATTTTACCAACGAAAATAAAATAATTATATCCATGATGAATCAAGCGATAAGATTTGACCAGATAATCATTGTTGACCTCCTAAAGAGGATTTTAGGTTTAGATCGGGAAAAAGTGGCTCACAAAAATTAAAATTGAACCATTAACCCTTTGGTCCTTTTTGTCAATATCTCACAATACATGAATGATCAATCGTTGGAATTTGATCCAGTAAACGTTACTTGCCATATAAAGGGGGTCTATGGTCCATATCTTGCATTAGAGATCCAGATTGTTCGGAAATATAGAAAAAACGGGCTGCATGTCTTAACTCGTGAATGCACAGTAGTAACCATGCATTAATCCAACGATTGATATTTATTTCAAATATATTTCATGATCCATATTGAATCAACATTTGGGGTTGGGGACCTATAACTATAAATGACCTTTTGAAGAGGACTAAAAATTTGGATTGCGAAAATAGGGCATACAAAATTCCATAAATGATGATCTAATGGTCGATCTGTACGTTTTCATCAATACATCACAATCTATAATGATCCAATGGTTGACTTTTGGTATCATAGCCGTTTTTAGCCCCCCTAACATGATCAACGGTTTGGATCACAAATGTTTGTCTTAGTGCCATTTGAAATGGACACAGCAGAAGCTTTATCCAAACATGCTAAAACCAGATTCCATCAGTTTTAAGTCAATAAGAAGAGAAAAGTAGAGATGCCAAACTGAACCTAAGTGTAAAATTCCAACGTTTTAAGGGTTAACTCATTATCCGGGAGTCCGATTTACGAGCCGTCAGTTCCTGCAAGTTAATTTCACCTCGAGCGAGGTGCTCGTGTCGGTTTCCAATTTTTTCGGAGCCTTTTCCAGATCCGTACGCCCTGCGGGCCGTTTTCGAACCTAAGTGTTGGAAAATCCTATTTTTTGCTTTTAATTCTCTAACTGGGAGTCCTATTTGCGAACCGTCAGTTCCGTCAATTTTTTATATCCTCGAGCGAAGTGCTCGTGCCGGTTTCTAAAATTTTCGGTGGCCGTTTCCTGTTCCGGACCCCCGGCGGGCCGTTTTTCGATCCTAAGTGTTAGAAAATCCTTTTTGATTTTTATTTTACTTCGGTAAAACTATTGCTGACATGGATGATAGAGTGAGGCCTTGAAGGATGTGGTGTGAATGTGATTGAGATCTAGATCTAGGTTTATGGCCTTCTTCTCCTATAAAGAAAAAGAAAAAAACCGGTGCTAGTAGTTGTTGAAATATGAATTTTGGCCCAATAGTTTCAGCCGCTTGTTTGAAGAAATGGGAGCCTCATTATGATGAGTACCGGGCTGAGATGTGCAATGCCATGTCGATTAATGATGAATCCAAGAACATAGTAACCAAGGGAATCTACAAGAAATATAAGCAGGTAACTCCAGAAGATGCATCATCTCCTCAGTTTTTAGGTGTACCTCCCATGTCATCTGTTTTTAAATTCTAAATGAAATATATGAAAGGAAATAAACTGACTCTCAAACAATTCAATCTGAATTTGGTCATAGGACAGACTTTTGGTCCACAGTGACTGTCAAGCTTGTACACTTGCCCTACTTCTTTTATTTGAAATAAATATTGAATTTGAAGTCGTATGATGAACTTAAATTCTACCATTATAATTCTATCTCCGAAGTTGAAGTCTTATGATGAACTTAAATTCTACCATTATAATTCTATCTCCGAAGGTGGTGCAAGGTGAGTGCAGTGGCTATGCAAGCAGGGTGGTGATGGTAGTGCAGTAGGTGGTTGTGAGGGAGAGTAAGAGAGTAGGAGAAAGAGACGGGAAAGAAAAGAATGGAGAAGGAGACGAAAATTAGCGTCAGAAAGTTTATCACCGATGTTTAATATAAAACATAGTAAAGGTTGGTAGTCTTTTTACTTATTTTCAAATAAAAAAAAATTAAACTAATTTTTATCGACGAAAAATCTATTTTTTGTGACGAAAATAATCGTCGGTAAATTTACCAAATTTTTTCCCTCTCCGGCCACCGAAACCCCTCTTTTTATTATTAACATCATTTTTAGGGAAAATAAATATCAAAGACTATTATCGACGAATTCTATTATCAACAAATTTTATGAAGTCAGTAAAATGAACTTTTAGTGATGTTTTCCTGTAAAAGTCAGTAAAATTTTATTTAATTTTTAGAAAAATTAAAAATAAAGACTTTTACCGACGAATTTTATTTTGACCGACGAAAATTAGCGTTGGAAAAAGTTTTACTGTCGTTTTATATTAAACGTCTGTAAATGTTAAAAAAATAAAATAATTTTTACCGACGTTTATATAAACGTCGGCAAACCAAAATTTCCCTCTCCCGCCTCCCCTTTTCATTTCCCTCTCCCGCCTCCCCTTTTGCCCTTATCCCTCACTCATTTCTTTCTTTCTTTCCATCTCCCGTGAATCTCATCTCCTCTCATCTCTCCCCTGCTTCCTCCTCTGTTCCGCCCTGCGCCCACCTGCACACCACTCCCTCTCTCTCTATCTTCCTCTCTTCTCTTCTTCCTCCCCTGTTCCTCTCGTCTCCTCTCCTTTCTTTCTTCCTTATCCTCTCCTTTCTCCTTCTCCTTCCTTTCCTTCTGTTTGGATCAGTAAATCAATGGGTTTGGTCTTTAACTTCAATTTTATTATTAATTGCATTTTTAGGGAAAATAAATATCAAAGACTATTATCGACGAATTTTATGAAGTCGGTAAAATGAACTTTTAGTGACTTTTTTTGTAAAACGTAGGTAATATTTAATTTTCTTTCAGAAAAATTAAAAATCCGAGTCCTTTATCGATGAATTTTTTTTTATCGACGAAAATTAGCGTCGAAAAATTTATCATCGACGTTTAATTCTCAAACATCAATAGACTTTTCTACTTGTTTTCAAATAAAAAAAATAAATTAATTTTACCATCGAAAATTCTATTTTCACTCTCTCCTGCGCGCAAATGTCCCAATTTTTCCCCCTTCCCGCCACCAAAACCCCTCTTTTCACTCTCTCCTGCACGCTCCTCTCACTCTCTGCTCTCTTCTCTCACTCATCTCCTGAATCGCCCCCTGCTAGACGAGAATAGGCCCCTTTTTCCCTCTCCTCACCTGCGCTCCTCCATCTCTACAGGCGACCTGCGCTCCTCCATCTCCCTCGCACGCAGACCTCGTCCATCTCTCTCACAACGGAACCAAGGCGCAGCACCATCACCTCCTCTCCCTCTCGATCTCGGCCCTCTCTCTCTCCATCTCGCAACCCTCTGCGCAGACCCATCTCAGAGGGGCACTACAACAAAATGCACTATTGGTGACACCCTTTGGGGACAAAAAATCAATGTTGTCACGAAATGCACACAACGGTGACAAAAAAATTTTTTGCTTGTCACGAAAAGTCTTTAGCTTAGGTGCCAAATAGAGAGGAGATTTGGTGACAAAAAAATTTGTCACCAAAAGATCCAATAGATTTGGTGGCAAAAATTTTTTGTCACCAATGCAATGGCCTAATTTTTACCCTCTCCCGCCTCCACAGCCACGTTTTCCCTCTCCAAGCCCTTTTTCCCTTTCCATCTCTTAATCCCTAAAAGGCTAGAAAGAAACAAGTAGAGAGAAAGAAAGAGAAACCTTGAGAGCATCATCGTCTGCAACAGACATAGCATCCATTTCCCCCATCCATCTCTGCTTCGTCTGGAATCTCTCCTCCATAATCTCATGCTCCTCGTCCTCCATCTTTCTCCCTTTTCTCTTTCTCTTTTTTCTTTCTCTTTCTCTCTCTCTCTCAGAAGAAGATGATCTCGAAGCTAAGTGGCGATGGCCGGAGCTGCGATCACTTCTGCGATGACAGCTAAGTGGAGAAGGAGGGTCGCCGCTGCCGTTGTGCCTTGACCGGAGAGGAAGGGAACAAGTAAGAGGAGAAAACAGGGGGAGGGGCTCTCTTCTCGTCCCAATCTTCTTCAGTATCTCCATCTCTGTAACAAACAGGGCTGGGGCTCTCTTCTCCATCGTTGGATGCATCTCCATCTCTGTAACGAAAAGGGCCGGGGCTCTCTTCTCGTCTCCGTCATCGGATGCATCTCCATCTCTGTCCAGCAATCCAGCATCTCCATCTCATTCCAGCAATCCAGCATCTTCGTCTGCTGTAGTTATTCAGGTTCGTTTTGGGTTTTCCTTTTCTTTTCTAGTTGCAATCTGCTGGGATGGGGAGGGGTGATGTTTATTCAGGTTCATTTTGGGTTTCCCATTTTTTTCCAGCTTCATTCTGCTGGGATGGGGAGGGGTGATGTTTTTAATTCAGGTTCTCTGCTTTTGTTTTTCCTTCAAGTTTGATTTGAGGGTGGTTACTCGCCACTTTTCTGAGTGTAGTCTCATGTTTGTACATATCATTCGTTCTTCATATTTTTGTTGCATTTCATTTTTTATGCCTTGGAATCTAGATTTTCTAGTGAGTGCATATCTCTCTATTCTGTCGTGATTTTATGCTTCTTCATTGGGGGTTTTTTATACACGATTCTGTCGTGATTTTATGCTTCTTCATTGGGGGTTTTTCTCAGAGTGAGGTGAGGATTGCAGAGTCTGCTCTGTGATGTGGGTTCATTTATACGGGTTATGGTATTGATGGTAGAATGAGGGGTTGTGGTAGAGAAGAGTTGTGCATGTGATTGGCGGCAAGGACTGAGTTGGAATAGCCGTGAGGGAGTTTCGGTAGTGATGATGGGCAGAGATTTGATGTTCGGTGATGGTGGGGCTAGTGGCAATTTGAGGAAAGATGATGGGCTTGGTGGTAAGGTGATAAGGGATTTGTTGCAGGTTAGTGTATAAGGAGATGATCAATTGGGGATTTTTGAATCAGAAAACGTGGCTGGGTTTTCTATTTTAGGGATGTTGAAGATGACGATGGAATTGATGAATTTCTTCCGGATCGGATTCCATTGAAGATGATGGTCATGGTCTTGGAAACATTCAGCACTTGGCGAATCCACATTCAGCACCTACTCCAGGCCTTTGGATTTCAAACCTGATATGGTATTGTCCAATAATGCTACATAATTTTCCAACTTCCTATACAGAATTGGAACAGCCAAATAGAGCTGAATTTAGGTCATGGTTTCGAGATACTTTACGAGAGGGGTGCACCAGAATCCTGCACAGGAAACAAGTTACCAGTAGTAATTCCAAGTGAGAAAACAGTGTGACCTTTCACACAGATGTTTTCCAAGTTCCAAGTTCAGCTTTCATATCATGCCACTCAAATTCCATAACTCTAAATGGAGCACTGAGCAAAATAATAATAAGAAACTAACAAAAAAATATTAAGACAGCAATGATCAACCATTGTTCTGACTGGAGGAAAGAGACTAGAATTCAAATTTCAGGCCTTTTTAAAATGTCCCAAAATCATCACATACACATGGTCTGTCCTATCCTAATTAACTAATGCTTTCTTGTCACTAAGTTCTCTACTTTTTTTTTAAATGATAGTACCTTCACATAACCGTTCCAAACCTCATCTTCGGCAACCACCACATTTTTTATTGGATCCCATCCAAAACCGCTGCAGTTTTCTCCATTAAGCATATCATACACAACACGAAAGTCTTTTTTCATTGTCTTGATTCTAGAGTCAATGTGTGGCTTAGCTTTAATTCCACTTGCAGGCAACTTTTGCTTTAACACTGCTTCAATGACTCCAAGAAAACCGGGCTTGAACCCATTGTCAGCCTTATGAGTCCCCGCATTTACCATGTCAAAAAGAGCATAAACCAACTCCTTATCCTCAGCATCAGTCTATTTTCTTTTGTTCTTCCCTGGCCCTTTCTCGCTAGTGTCCATGTCTTCAACCATGTCCATGCCTATTAATGTCAGTGGGACCATCCACAACAAGAACATAGACAATTTGATATTTAATTAGGCAACGAAATCTAGCAAAAATAGAAGAGTTAATTTAATGCAGATAAATAACATAATATTGAAATTTAAACATTGTCACCCAAATACAAGGGTGTTTAAAAGTTACAACCATTACAAAGGTTATCACTAAAACACAAGAAATCTATAGTCACAACCATTACAAACATTGTCACTCAAATAAAAACATTTTTAAGTACTTCTCCACGAATTAACCAAAGCTAACATTTAATTATAGTAAAATGTTTCATTGGTCCACCTTCATAAACAAACTTGAAAGGAATGCATCCCAGCTTCCGCAGTAAGCACTTTCAGTGGAACCCCAATAACAAGTTGTCTTGTTGCCACGAAGTCAATCCTACTGCTAGTTCATACCTACACAATGAAGAAGAAGCTTGCTCCCATTTTTACACATTTAATGTAGGTATACTGGTTTCACAGCCCTCAAGTAACCCTAGTCTTGTGAAGGTGGAAACTGAAGCACACGGTGGAATTTGCAATTTGAAAAATGAAATTATGGATTTCTTGTTTGTGGAGTCCTTTGCTTTTACTCTCTTTTGTCCCCTGTTCTTGTTTTCTATTGAAGGATGAGCTGTTGTGGGGAGCTGCATAATTGCACAAAGCTACCATTACCCCAAAGAAACTCAGAGCTATTACAAAAGGACAGGTATTCTATTTACCTTCCCTTGTTCATTTATTCATTTTCTTCTTAAAGATAAGTAAAACAAGTGTTATTAATACTTAGTTTTCTATTTTGCAAATTCCTAACATTTGTAAGACAAAAAGTTTTCTATTTTGCTTCAAATTGCCATAATTTATGGACATGGGTTTTTCTATTTCAATTTTAGGCGCCGTTATCACCACAGTGTTTTAATGAAGCCACCAGATTTTAGGAAGCATAGCATCTCTTTTCCCTATTTTTGAAAGTTTGAGGATCTTAACTAAGATTTTGTGATGCTTAATTCAGACTCTTACTACCAAAATTTTGTGATGCATCTTTCTAGTGTGTTTGGGGCATTGAAGTGCTATGGTCAAATGGTGTATGACTGATGACGTAGTGGTGAATGACTTTGTAGTGTGTTGGGGCATTGGGTTGTTTATATGAAGTGTTTTTTTTTTTTTTTTGTCATGTACAGGTACTAGCAGGTTGTAAAAAAAAAATTACATGTCACACGTACAGGGGAGACTATGCCGAAATTTCGAGAAAATCTTTCTAGGTATAGTTCAACTTTTTGTACATCCCATGGAAGACAATGTAGATACTATATATATACAATATTTCCATAGAGATTTGTCTAGTCAAGCTTTACGTTAATTATTAGTTATGATCGAGGACTAAGCGGCCGTTGCATGGAGGCATTATGCATGTAGTTCTCAATACATAATTTTGTCTTTCTTGCTTTAGTTTAACTTAGCTTGTTAAGTTGTACAGTACATGAAAGTGGATGAACTACCTATACTATACTATGCATGTGTATATATGTACATAGAAATTAATTTGTTTATATATACAAAGGTTTTTGTTGTTTAGATGTTAGTATTTTGAGGTATATTGCAGGCTTAACCGATATGAAATATTACACTTATTATAACGGTTCCGTTTATCTTTTATATCGGTGGTACTTATATCGGTTTGAAATTCACTCAAAAACCGATATAATAGGTCTTTTATATCGGTTTTTAGCCGATATAAAAACCATTTTTTCTAGTAGTGCACCTTTATCAAAAAACTTGAATTTTGAGCCACCTGTTAATGACCTGTGTGCTTGTTAGTAATTTGGTATGCAGGCTTACTTCTCAAGTTATAATTCTTTGATAACAGGTAGTATGCTTCCCTGGGGGCGGTTTTTGAACATTCTGTTTGGACCTTCCAATGGTGTTTAATGGTAAATAACTTTTGTGGATGTGTATTTGATGGCTTTAGTAAATTTTGGTTGATGTCATGATTGATTACAATGGCCTCTTTGCCCTGCAGGTTCCTTCTTTTGATCCAATCAAACCTCTGCTTGGTCTTTCACATATCAAGACTCTGACTTTGTCGAGTGAATATCTCGAGGTATAGTTTCATTCCTAGTTATAATAAGTAAATGCAATATATCGTCATTCTTCAAAAAACGAAAAAAAAAAAAAGTTCTCAATAAGTAAATGCATGCAATATAGTATAGATGTCACATTTATGTACAGGGAAGAAAGCTCCCAATTCTAGTGTTAAATAATTATATTTTTTTATTGCGATTTTATACAGGTAGGTAACTATCAAGATGGAGTTACTTTTTGGCAGTTAACCAAGATGACGAAGATGGAGTTGAAGACTTTTTGGCAGTTAACCAAGATGATCACCAAGATGCATGGAGTTACTTGTTTTGAATTATTTTTGTAATTAATTTGAACCGACACACCTTGTATGGTTGTTTTGTAGTTATGTTAAAGCTATTAACTTTGAAGTGTTTATTGTTGAATGATGAATATTTTGAAGGGCTGTGAACTTGGATATTAGAATGTTGACTTGTTGGATATTTGATTTGAATGATAGTTTGCATCTTTTGTGGTATAAGTTTTGTTAATGGGTGTATCTGGATATAAATATTTGAAACTTTGTAAGCAGGTGTGAAATGATAATTTGGGTGGCACAAATATTTTGATTGTATTTTTTTGTGACAAAAAGAGTATGTCACCATTGAGTGTCAACCTGGTAATATTATTGGTGACACTCATTTGGTTGTCAAGAAAAATACTTTTAGTGACAATTTTTGTCACAAAAGATATCTTTTCTATGACACCTGTACTTTTGTCACCATTGCTTTTAGTGACACCCTACTATGTCACGAAAAATCTTTCTTCCGTGACACCATGTTTTTGTCACCGTTGACATCATTTCGTGACAAGTGCACAAATTTTGTCACCATTGACTTTTAGTGTCATGGATACAATGACACCCCATCCCGTGTCACCAAAGATAATAGGTGACAAAAAATGGGCCTTTGGTGACATTTTTTCATGTCACCAAAGGTGTTTTTTGTTGTAGTGGGTCATCCATTGGCCTTGGCTGGCTTTGAAGGTATTGTTGGATTGCTCCATCTTCAATTTGCTTTGCTGTGGTAGATGTTAGATCATGATATTTGGAATCCAGCGTTGGGCGTTTTAGGTCACAAGGGCTGGGGTCTTTTCCCCCTTCCTTTTTCATTTCATTCTTTCCCTCTCTGTTTTTTTTGTTCTTGTTGCTTCAGGTGAGGCGGGGGGAAAGTGAAGAGTAGAACGTTGGCAAGGTGGAGAAGAGGAAAGGAAGGGAGGAAAGGGCCAGGTATGTGTGTTTCATTCTCATTCTATTTCTTCTGTTCTTTCTTTTCTTTTTTTCTTCTTCTTCTTCTTTTGAATCCCATTGCTGCCATTTCAGGTGGGAATCGTGCAAGTAGCAGGGAGAATGAAGGGAGCTTAGCTTTGGCCCAGGTATGTGGGTTTCATTCCCTTTTGCCATCTTCCATTCTTTCTCTAATTTTTTTTTGAACCCTGCTGTTGTTGTTTGCAGTTTGCAGGTGGAGACCGAGTGGGGTGAGGGGAAGAGGGAGGAGAGAGAGGGTCAGGTATCTTAAGAAGACAAGAGTCCTGTTCATGAAAATTTCAAAAAATTCTACACACACGTTTCAGAGGCACTTTCACTTTCATGTCCCAATAGAAGACCCTTCTATTCAGAAACGGCTGGGTTGAAGGGAGCATAATGTCAACGTGCATTTGGGACTTTTGTCATGAGAAATTCACAAACAAACAAGTGTATTTTTATGCAACTAAATGGACAACCTGTCATCTGTTCTTATTCAGTTATTTGTCATAGGCAGTGCCCCAAATCATCATATTCTATCTTTCTCAGAATGGACCCATGTTGGACTGGGTAGATAATGGCCTCTTTCACTAGTTATGACTCTACTAAGAATCTAGTGGGGCTAGTTATGGGAGATCTGGATCTCCAGGCTAAGGCCTTTTGTGCAAACCTCATATGGAGTTTTTTCTGTTTTTTTTTTTTTTTATCTTAGAATAAGTCAATGTGGATTCTCTTGTTCACTCATAAAGATTTGAAAAAACCAGCCCTTTAGTTCATGCACAGCTAAGACCTTAGACTCACCTTTTATGGAAAAACATGCAAAACGAAAAGGATCTTGAACAAAGTGACTAGTGTGGTAAGTCATGATGATCATAAAAATCAGCATAATAGAAGATAAATGGATTCCAGGCTTGATGATCTTGAACAATTATGCTTTTAAACAGGGACCCTTATAGGAACAAGTTTCAAAGATTCCTAGGACCTTATTATCCAATCCCCTTCCTATTTCTATTCTCTGTTCTCTCTTTCTCCTTTTTTTTTTTGTTTTATAATGATTATTGGCTTTTATTCTTGAGTTTGTTTTCCATGGCAATAGATGTTGGTTACAGCCTTTCCTCTTTTATTATTTAAATATATAAAACCATCCCCCCAACTGCCTATTTTGAATTCAATTTAGATTTTAGATTCTAGAAATTGAATTGATCCTTCTGAAATTGCAGATTCCCCTCCCTCCAGTGGATGAGAAGAAGAAGATTATTGAAGATGTTGATAAGGATAGGCATTATGCCATTGATGCCTCAATTGTGTGAATAATGAAAAGTCGCAAGGTGTTGGGCCATCAACAGTTGGTGATGGAATGCGTTGGGCAGTTAGGATTAGCATGTTCAAGGTATGTTGAGCACATTAACTTGGTGAAAATCATACAAGTGCATACGTTGGTAAGACATGTCACACGTGGCCCCATTATTTGGTGGTCCGGGCAATGACTGATGGGCACTAACATAGTTAGGCATAATAATAAAAGAAACGGCCGCGGGAAAATTTCGAAACCGGCATGAGCACTTCGCTCTAGGGTAAAGTGACTTGTAGGAACGGACGGTTCGCAAATAGGGCTCCCGGTTAGAGAATTACGACCGAAACACACGATTTTCCAACACATAGGCTCGAAAACGGCCCGCCGGGGGTCCGGAACGGGAAACGGCCGCGAGAAATTCCCGAAACCGGCACGAGCACTTCGCTCGAGGGTAGAGTGACTTGTAATAACTGACGGTTCGCAAATAGGGCTCACGGTTAGAGAATTACGAAAGAAACACACGATTTTCCAACACTTAGGCTCGAAAACGGCCCGCCGGGGGTCCGGAACGGCAAACAGCCGAGGGAAAATTCCGAAACCGGCACGAGCACTTCGCTCGAGGGTAGAGTGACTTGTAGGAACTGACGGTTCGCAAATAGGGCTCACAGTTAGAGAATTACGAACGAAACATACGATTTTCCAACACTTAGACTCGAAAACGGCCCACCGGGGGTCCGGAACGGGAAACGGCCGCGGGAAAATTCCGAAACCGGCAAGAGCACTTTTGTCAAGGGTAGAGTGACTTGTAGGAACTGACGGTTCGCAAATAGGGCTCCCGGTTAGAGAATTACGACCAAAACACACGATTTTCCAACACTTAGGCTCGAAAATGGCCCGCCGGGGGTCCGGAACGGGAAATGGCAGCGGGAAAATTCCGAAACCGGCACGAGCACTTCGCTCGAGGGTGGAGTGACTTGTAGGAACTGACGGTTCGCAAATAGGGCTCGCGGTTAGAGTATTACAACCGAAACACACGATTTTCCAACACTTAGGCTCGAAAACGGCCCGCCGGGGGTCCGGAACGGGAAACGGGCGCGGGAAAATTCCGAAACCGGCACGAGCACTTCGCTCGAGGGTGGAGTGACTTGTAGGAACTGACGGTTCCCAAATAGGGCTCGCGGTTAGAGTATTACAACCGAAACACACGATTTTCCAACACTTAGGCTCGAAAACGGCCCGCCGGGGGTCCGGAACGGGAAACGGCCGTGGGAAAATTCCAAAACCGGCACGAGCACTTCGCTCGAGGGTAGAGTGACTTGTAGGAACTGACGGTTCGCAAATAGGGCTCCCGGTTAGAGAATTACGACCGAAACACACGATTTTCCAACACTTAGGCTCGAAAACGGCCCGCCGGGGGTCCGGAACGGGAAACGGCCGCGGGAAAATTTCGAAACCGGCACGAGCACTTTGCTCGAGGGTAGAGTGACTTGTAGGAACTGACGGTTCGCAAATAGGGCTCATAGTTAGAGAATTACGAACGAAACACACGATTTTCCAACACTTAGGCTCGAAAACGGCCCGCCGGGGGTCCGGAACGGGAAACGGGCGCGGGAAAATTCCGAAACCGGCACGAGCACTTCTCTTGAGGGTAGAGTGACTTGTAGGAACTGACGGTTCGCAAATAGGGCTCCCGGTTAGACAATTACGACCGAAACACATGATTTTCCAACACTTAGGCTCGAAAATGGCCCGCCGGGGGTCCGGAACTGGAAACGGGCGCGGGAAAATTCCGAAACCGGCACGAGCACTTCGCTCTAGGGTAAAGTGACTTGTAGGAACTGACGGTTCGCAAATAGGGCTCCCGGTTAGAGAATTACGACCGAAACACACGATTTTCCAACACTTAGGCTCGAAAACGGCCCGCCGAGGGTCCGGAACGGGAAACGGCCGCGGGAAAATTCCAAAACCGGCACGAGCACTTCGCTCGAGGGTAGAGTCACTTGTAATAACTGACGGTTCGCAAATAGGGCTCACGGTTAGAGAAATACGAAAGAAACACACGATTTTCCAACACTTAGGCTCGAAAACGGTCCGCCGGGGGTCCGGAACGGGAAACGGGTGCGGGAAAATTCCGAAACCGGCACGTGCACTTCGCTCGAGGGTAGAGTGACTTGTAGGAACTGACGGTTCGCAAATAGGGCTCACAGTTAGAGAATTACGACCGAAACACACGATTTTCCAACACTTAGGCTCGAAAACGGCCCGCCGGGGGTCCGGAACGGGAAACGGGCGCGGGAAAATTCCGAAACCGGCACGAGCACTTCGCTCGAGGGTGGAGTGACTTGTAGGAACTGACGGTTCGCAAATAGGGCTCGCGGTTAGAGTATTACAACCGAAACACACGATTTTCCAACACTTACGCTCGAAAACGGCCCGCCGGGGGTCCGGAACGGGAAACGGCCGTGGGAAAATTCCAAAACCGGCACGAGTACTTCGCTCGAGGGTAGAGTGACTTGTAGGAACTGACGGTTCGCAAATAGGGCTCCCGGTTAGAGAATTACGACCGAAACACACGATTTTCCAACACTTAGGCTCGAAAACGGCCCGCCGGGGGTCCGGAACGGGAAACGGCCGCGGGAAAATTTCGAAACCGGCACGAGCACTTCGCTCGAGGGTAGAGTGACTTGTAGGAACTGACGGTTCGGAAATAGGGCTCACAGTTAGAGAATTACGAACGAAACACACGATTTTCCAACACTTAGGCTCGAAAACGGCCCGCCGGGGGTCCGGAACGGGAAACGGGCGCGGGAAAATTCCGAAACCGGCATGAGCACTTCGCTTGAGGGTAGAGTGACTTGTAGGAACTGACGGTTCGCAAATAAGGCTCCCGGTTAGACAATTACGACCGAAACACACGATTTTCCAACACTTAGGCTCGAAAATGGCCCGCCGGGGGTCCGGAACAGGAAACGGGCGCGGGAAAATTCCGAAACCGGCACGAGCACTTCGCTCTAGGGTAAAGTGACTTGTAGGAACTGACGGTTCGCAAATAGGGCTCCCGGTTAGAGAATTACGACCGAAACACACGATTTTTCCAACACTTAGGCTCGAAAACGGCCCGCCGAGGGTCCGGAACGGGAAACGGCCGCGGGAAAATTCCGAAACCGGCACGAACACTTCGCTCGAGGGTAGAGTCACTTGTAATAACTGACGGTTCGCAAATAGGGCTCACGGTTAGAGAATTACGAAAGAAACACACGATTTTCCAACACTTAGGCTCGAAAACGGTCCGCCGGGGGTCCGGAACGGGAAACGGGTGCGGGAAAATTCCGAAACCGGCACGAGCACTTCGCTCGAGGGTAGAGTGACTTGTAGGAACTGACGGTTCGCAAATAGGGCTCACAGTTAGAGAATTACGAACGAAACACACGATTTTCCAACACTTAGGCTCGAAAACGGCCCGCCGGGGGTCCGGAACGGGAAACGGCCGCGGGAAAATTCCGAAACCGGCAGGAGCACTTTGCTCGAGGGTAGAGTGACTTGTAGGAACTGACGGTTCGCAAATAGGGCTCCCGGTTAGAGAATTACGACCGAAACACACGATTTTCCAACACTTAGGCTCGAAAATGGCCCGCCGGGGATCCGGAACGGGAAATGGCCTCGGGAAAATTCCGAAACCGGCACGCGCACTTCGCTCGAGGGTAGAGTGACTTGTAGGAACTGACGGTTCACAAATAGGGCTCCCGGTTAGAGAATTACGACCGAAACACACGATTTTCCAACACTTAGGCTCGAAAACGGCCCGCCGGGGGTCCGGAACGGGAAACGGGCGCGGGAAAATTCCGAAACCGGCACGAGCACTTCACTCGAGGGTGGAGTGACTTGTAGGAACTGACGGTTCGCAAATAGGGCTCGCGGGTAGAGAATTACGACCGAAACACACGATTTTCCAACACTTAGGCTCGAAAACGGCCCGCCGGGGGTCCGGAACGGGAAACAGTCGCGGGAAAATTCCAAAATCGGCACGAGCACTTCGCTCGAGGGTAGAGTGACTTGTAGGAACTGACGGTTCGGAAATAGGTCTCCCGGTTAGAGAATTATGACCGAAACACACGATTTTCCAACACTTAGGCTCGAAAACGGCCCGCCGGGGGATCCGGAATGGGAAACGGCCGCTGGAAAATTTCGAAATCGGCACGAACACTTTGCTCGAGGGTAGAGTGACTTGTAGGAACTGACGGTTCGCAAATAGGGCTCCCGGTTAGAGAATTACGTGCGAAACGTTTGATTATTTAAGTATATTAAACAATGTATTAAACGTGACATACAAATGTTGTCTTTCCTTTTTTATTATTTACATATATATATCTGCCTCATGTATTCTTTTTGTTGTAGTTGTTAGTTAAGTGATTGAGTTTTTGATGTGGACAGAGGAGGAGGAGCAGGATCAATGAGAAAATGAAAGCCTTGAAGAATCTCATTCCCTATTCGAATAAGGTTTTATGTTTTCAACTTATCTTAATATGTTTTCCAATATTGTAAAACTGAAGAACACAAGCATGACAATTTCTAATCTGATCGGGCCCATTGAGCAATGTCCATATACAGCAGATCATCCTGTCAAGAGCTTATACATCATGGTGGTAGGGGTCCCACAGGTAAAAATAACGAGATGTAGTGTGTTGGGGCATTGGGTTTTGGTATTGAAGTGCTATGGTTGAATGGTGTATGACTCATGACGTAGTGGTGAATGACTTTGTAGTGTGTTGGGCATTGGGCTGTTTATATGAAGTGTTTTTTTGTCATGTACAGGTACTTAGAAGGTTGTAAAAAAAAAATTAAATGTCACACGTACAGGGGAGACTATGCCGAAATTTCGAAAAATCTTTTACATCCGAAATTTCGCTCGAGGGTAGAGTGACTTGTAGGAACTGACGGTTCGCAAATAGGGCTCACGGTTAGAGAATTACGACCGAAACACACGATTTTCCAACACTTAGGCTCGAAAACGGCCCGCCGGGGGTCCGGAACGGGAAACGGCCGCGGGAAAATTCCGAAACCGGCACGAGCACTTCGCTCGAGGGTAGAGTGACTTGTAGGAACTGACGGTTCGCAAATAGGGCTCACAGTTAGAGAATTACGAACGAAACACACGATTTTCCAACACTTAGACTCGAAAACGGCCCACCGGGGGTCCGGAACGGGAAACGGCCGCGGGAAAATTCCGAAACCGGCAGGAGCACTTTTCTTGAGGGTAGAGTGACTTGTAGGAACTGACGGTTCGCAAATAGGGCTCCCGGTTAGAGAATTACGACCGAAACACACGATTTTCCAACACTTAGGCTCGAAAATGGCCCGCCGGGGGTCCGGAACGGGAAATGGCAGCGGGAAAATTCCGAAACCGGCATGAGCACTTCGCTCGAGGGTAGAGTGACTTGTAGGAACTGACGGTTCGCAAATAGGGCTCCCGGTTAGAGAATTAGGACCGAAACACACGATTTTCCAACACTTAGGCTCGAAAACGGCCCGCCGGGGGTCCGGAACGGGAAACGGGCGCGGGAAAATTCCGAAACCGGCACGAGCACTTCGCTCGAGGGTGGAGTGACTTGTAGGAACTGACGGTTCACAAATAGGGCTCGCGGTTAGAGTATTACAACCGAAACACACGATTTTCCAACACTTAGGCTCGAAAACGGCCCGCCGGGGGTCCGGAACGGGAAACGGCCGTGGGAAAATTCCAAAACCGGCACGAGCACTTCGCTCGAGGGTAGAGTGACTTGTAGGAACTGACGGTTCGCAAATAGGGCTCCCGGTTAGAGAATTACGACCGAAACACACGATTTTCCAACACTTAGGCTCGAAAACGGCCCGCCGGGGGTCCGGAACGGGAAACGGCCGCGGGAAAATTTCGAAACCGGCACGAGCACTTTGCTCGAGGGTAGAGTGACTTGTAGGAACTGACGGTTCGCAAATAGGGCTCATAGTTAGAGAATTACGAACGAAACACACGATTTTCCAACACTTAGGCTCGAAAACGGCCCGCCGGGGGTCCGGAACGGGAAACGGGCGCGGGAAAATTCCGAAACCGGCACGAGCACTTCTCTTGAGGGTAGAGTGACTTGTAGGAACTGACGGTTCGCAAATAGGGCTCCCGGTTAGACAATTACGACCGAAACACACGATTTTCCAACACTTAGGCTCGAAAATGGCCCGCCGGGGGTCCGGAACTGGAAACGGGCGCGGGAAAATTCCGAAACCGGCACGAGCACTTCGCTCTAGGGTAAAGTGACTTGTAGGAACTGACGGTTCGCAAATAGGGCTCCCGGTTAGAGAATTACGACCGAAACACACGATTTTCCAACACTTAGGCTCGAAAACGGCCCGCCGAGGGTCCGGAACGGGAAACGGCCGCGGGAAAATTCCGAAACCGGCACGAGCACTTCGCTCAAGGGTAGAGTGACTTGTAATAACTGACGGTTCGCAAATAGGGCTCACGGTTAGAGAATTACGAAAGAAACACACGATTTTCCAACACTTAGGCTCGAAAACGGTCCGCCGGGGGTCCGGAACGGGAAACGGGTGCGGGAAAATTCCGAAACCGGCACGTGCACTTCGCTCGAGGGTAGAGTGACTTGTAGGAACTGACGGTTCGCAAATAGGGCTCACATTTAGAGAATTACGACCGAAACACACGATTTTCCAACACTTAGGCTCGAAAACGGCCCGCCGGGGGTCCGGAACGGGAAACGGGAGCGGGAAAATTCCGAAACCGGCACGAGCACTTCGCTCGAGGGTGGAGTGACTTGTAGGAACTGACGGTTCGCAAATAGGGCTCGCGGTTAGAGTATTACAACCGAAACACACGATTTTCCAACACTTAGGCTCGAAAACGGCCCGCCGGGGGTCCGGAACGGGAAACGGCCGTGGGAAAATTCCAAAACCGGCACGAGCACTTCGCTCGAGGGTAGAGTGACTTGTAGGAACTGACGGTTCGCAAACAGGGCTCCCGGTTAGAGAATTACGACCGAAACACACGATTTTCCAACACTTAGGCTCGAAAACGGCACGCCGGGGGTCTGGAACGGGAAACGGCCGCGGGAAAATTTCGAAACCGGCACGAGCACTTCGCTCGAGGGTAGAGTGACTTGTAGGAACTGACGGTTCGGAAATAGGGCTCACAGTTAGAGAATTACGAACGAAACACACGATTTTCCAACACTAGGCTCGAAAACGGCCCACCGGGGGTCCGGAATGGGAAACGGGCACGGGAAAATTCCGAAACCGGCATGAGCACTTCGCTTGAGGGTAGAGTGACTTGTAGGAACTGACGGTTCGCAAATAAGGCTCCCGGTTAGACAATTACGACCGAAACACACGATTTTCCAACACTTAGGCTCGAAAATGGCCCGCCGGGGGTCCGGAACTGGAAACGGGCGCGGGAAAATTCCGAAACCGGCACGAGCACTTCGTTCTAGGGTAAAGTGACTTGTAGGAACTGACGGTTCGCAAATAGGGCTCCCGGTTAGAGAATTACGACCGAAACACACGATTTTCCAACACTTAGGCTCGAAAACGGCCCGCCGACGGTCCGAAACGGGAAACGGCCGCGGGAAAATTCCGAAACCGGCACGAGCACTTCGCTCGAAGGTAGAGTCACTTGTAATAACTGACGGTTCGCAAATAGGGCTCACGGTTAGAGAATTACGAAAGAAACACACGATTTTCCAACACTTAGGCTCGAAAATGGTCCGCCGGGGGTCCGGAACGGGAAACGGGTGCGGGAAAATTCCGAAACCGGCACGAGCACTTCGCTCGAGGGTAGAGTGACTTGTAGGAACCGACGGTTCGCAAATAGGGCTCACAGTTAGAGAATTACGAACGAAACACACGATTTTCCAACACTTAGGCTCGAAAACGGCCCGCCGGGGGTCCGGAACGGGAAACGGGCGCGGGAAAATTCCGAAACGGGCAGGAGCACTTTGCTCGAGGGTAGAGTGACTTGTAGGAACTAACGGTTCGCAAATAGGGCTCCCGGTTAGAGAATTACGACCGAAACACACGATTTTCCAACACTTAGGCTCGAAAATGGCCCGCCGGGGGTCCGGAACGGGAAATGGCCTCGGGAAAATTCCGAAACCGGCACGCGCACTTCGCTCGAGGGTAGAGTGACTTGTAGGAACTGACGGTTCACAAATAGGGCTCCCGGTTAGAGAATTACGACCGAAACACACGATTTTCCAACACTTAGGCTCGAAAACGGCCCGCCGGGGGTCCGGAACGGGAAACGGGCGCGGGAAAATTCCGAAACCGGCACGAGCACTTCACTCGAGGGTGGAGTGACTTGTAGGAACTGACGGTTCGCAAATAGGGCTCGCGGGTAGAGAATTACGACCGAAACACACGATTTTCCAACACTTAGGCTCGAAAACGGCCCGCCGGGGGTCCGGAACGGGAAACGGGCGCGGGAAAATTCCAAAACCGGCACGAGCACTTCGCTCGAGGGTAGAGTGACTTGTAGGAACTGACGGTTCGCAAATAGGTCTCCCGGTTAGAGAATTATGACCGAAACACACGATTTTCCAACACTTAGGCTCGAAAACGGCCCGCCGGGGGATCCGGAATGGGAAACGGCCGCTGGAAAATTTCGAAATCGGCACGAACACTTTGCTCGAGGGTAGAGTGACTTGTAGGAACTGACGGTTCGCAAATAGGGCTCCCGGTTAGAGAATTACGTGCGAAACGTTTGATTATTTAAGTATATTAAACAATGTATTAAACGTGACATACAAATGTTGTCTTTCCTTTTTTATTATTTACATATATATATCTGCCTCATGTATTCTTTTTGTTGTAGTTGTTAGTTAAGTGATTGAGTTTTTGATGTGGACAGAGGAGGAGGAGCAGGATCAATGAGAAAATGAAAGCCTTGAAGAATCTCATTCCCTATTCGAATAAGGTTTTATGTTTTCAACTTATCTTAATAAGTTTTCCAATATTGTAAAACTGAAGAACATAAGCATGACAATTTCTAATCTGAACGGGCCCATTGAGCAAAGTCCATATACAGCAGATCATCCTGTCAAGAGCTTATACATCATGGTGGTAGGGGTCCCACAGGTAAAAATAACGAGATGTAGTGTGTTGGGGCATTGGGTTGTGGTATTGAAGTGCTATGGTTGAATGATGTATGACTCATGACGTAGTGGTGAATGACTTTGTAGTGTGTTGGGCATTGGGCTGTTTATATGAAGTATTTTTTTGTCATGTACAGGTACTTAGAAGGTTGTAAAAAAAAATTAAATGTCACACGTACAGGGGTGACTATGCCGAAATTTCGAAAAATCTTTTACATCCGAAATTTCGCTCGAGGGTAGAGTGACTTGTAGGAACTGACGGTTCGCAAATAGGGCTCACGGTTAGAGAAATACGACCGAAACACACGATTTTCCAACACTTAGGCTCGAAAACGGCCCGCCGGGGGTCCGGAACGGGAAACGGCCGCGGGAAAATTTCGAAACCGGCACGAGCACTTCGCTCGAGGGTAGAGTGACTTGTAGGAACTGACGGTTCGCAAATAGGGCTCACGGTTAGAGAATTACGAACGAAACACACGATTTTCCAACACTTAGGCTCGAAAACGGCCCGCCGGGGGGTCCGAAACGGGAAACGGGCGCGGGAAAATTTCGAAACCGGCACGAGCACTTCGCTCGAGGGTAGAGTGACTTGTAGGAACTGACTGTTCGTAAATAGGGCTCCCGGTTAGAGAATTACGACCGAAACACACGATTTTCCAACACTTAGGCTCGAAAACGGCCCGCCGGGGGTCCGGAACGGGAAACGGCCGCGGGAAAGCCCATGTACCTTATTCAATGCCTAAGTAACTTGTTGGAATTGACGGTTAGTGAATCGGTCTTCTGGTAAACAAGTGAGACGCAAAAGCCGTCTAATTGTCAACATTTTGGCTAGAAAAAAGTTTGCAGAATAACTTATGTTTATTTTTAATTTATAATTTAATTCATTATAAAGATTTTAATGTTGTTTTTCTCATTGCAGATTGATGAACGCATTGGGGTCGGTTGCAGAATTGTTGGGATGTTAGACTTCTATTCGGTTTATTTGTATATATATATGTATATTGGACATTCATATGAGACTGTATCATTATTGATTGTTATATTTGTTTAATGAGATGAATGATTTAATGAAAAATGGAGATGGTTGTCTGTTCATTTAGTAACTTTTGTTTCATTGCATATTTTATGTTGAATATTGGTAGATGAACAGGTTTATTTTTGATACAGGTGTTTAAATAGGTTTACAGGAAAATAATATTGAGAAAATGAATTTAATAATAAAAAAGGACCTTTACCGACGTTTTATTTAAATAAAAACGTCGGCAAAGAAAAACAAAAGTTTAAAAAAATTAAAATATTTTTGGCGACGAAAATAAAACGTCGGCAAAAATGAAAAATAAAATTAAAAAAAATTAAAATACTTTTGGCGACGAAAATAAAACGTCGTCAAAAGAAAAAACAAAAGTTTAAAAAAATTAAAATATTTTGGCGACGAAAATAAAACGTCGGCAAAAATTTAAAAATAAACTAAAAAAAATTAAAATACTTTTGGCGACGAAAACAAAATGTCGGCAAAAATTGAAAAGAAAAATTAAAATACTTTTGGCAACGAAATAAAAACGTCGGCGAAAATTGAAAAGAAAAATTAAAAAAATGAAAAAACTTTTGGCGACGAAATAAAAACGTCGGCAAAAATTGAAAAGAAAAATTAAAAAAATTAAAATACTTTTGGCGACGAAATAAAAACGACGGCAAAAATTGAAAAGAAAAATAAAAAAAATTAAAATACTTTTGGCGACGAAATATAAACGTCGACAAAAATTAAAATTAAAAATAAAAAAATTAAAATACTTTTGGCGACGAAATAAAAACGTCGGCAAAATAAAAAATAAAAATTAAAAAAATTGAAATTATTTTCGCCGACGAAACAAAAACGTCGGCAAAAGTAAAAAAGAAAAATAAAAAAAAATTAAATTCTTTTGCCAACGGAAAAAAACGTCGGTAAAAGTCAAATAATCGTCGGTAAAACTATAATTTTTGCCGACGAAAAATAATTTCGTCGAGAAAAGGTTTTGCTGACGTTGTTTTACCGACGTCTCGGCGACGAAAAAATTTTCATCGGTAAATACTTTTACCGACGAAAGCGTAACTTTTGGCGACGAAAATTTTCGTCGCCAAAAGTGCAGTTTCTTGTAGTGATTACTTCCTCCTCATGCTCCATCATTATTTCAATGTGCTTCCTACAACTTCTTATCTCTAACAGCATTATTCCAAAGCTATAGACGTCAACTTTGACAGTAATCGACAAGTTCTTGAACCATTCTGGAGCGAGATACCCCCGAGTACCACGGATCCCAATACTTGTTCTGGATTCATCTGTTTTGAGAAGCTTGGCGAGCCCGAAATCAGAGATCCTTGCAATGAAGCAGTCATCGAGGAGTATGTTTTGAGGCTTTATATCACAATGTATGATCTGGGTGCTGCACTCTTCATGTAAATACATCAGCCCTCTTGCAATTCCTATAGCAATTTGGCATCTGTGGCTCCAAGCCGGCCTCAAACTGTTGAAAAGAAATCCTGCTAAAGACCCATTGCTCATGAACTCATAGACGAGAAGGCGATGTGATCTCTCATTGCAGAATCCAAGCAGACGAACTAGATTCCTGTGATGGGTTTGGCCGATCACGCTCACTTCACTATCGAATTCTCTCTCACCTTCTTCCACTAACCTGTCTAGTCTCTTCACTGCAACGATATTGGACGAGTCAGATGATAGGACCCCTTTGTAAACAATGCCAAAAGCACCTCTACCCAGCTCTTCTTTGAACCCACGAGTGGCTTCTTCTAGTTGTTTGAAAGTAAAGGAACGTATATTCAGTCGCAACAAGCTAGGGTCCTCATGAGAACTCAGTAGCTTCTTATGATAGGAGTAGCAGACCGCAAGAGAGATTGCTGATACTAAGAGGAAGTTAAAAAACACAGAGCTACCCAAAAGGGTTGATCCCACAAGCACCAACCTCGCATGATCTTTCTTCCCTTTGCATAAATCAGGAGGGAGAAGATTCTTGTTAGAGAGATTGGGTTTGGGTACTTTAACAAGAGTCTTTGCTTTGATACTTGGACCAGCCCTCCCATTTGAGAGTGGAAGTCTCTTCTTCAAACAGGTTCCATTGTCGAAAACTGCAACCATGCACATGCAATCATTCAAGCAAGATCTTCTGCACAGCCCTTCATCAATAGGACTGTATTGTTCAAAATCAGCCAAAACCCAAGTTGTATTAGGCATCTCTTCCATTTCAAACAGCGACTTCTCTTGTCTAAACACATCTTTATCGCAGCTTGGAGCTGTGAAGTTTGGTTTGCAGCCTTCTAGAGTATTTTTCGGTTTCAAATAGGAATACCCTGTTGGGCATTCACACGTAGGCCTATGAGGTATTTGACAAATTTAAGAAGAGGAATCCGCCAGAATTTTATGGAAATGAAGATCCACTTGATGCTGATGAGTGGGTTGTACAGATAGAGAAGATATTTGATGTCTTCAAATGCACAGGGAAGGAGCGGGTTCAACTGGCAGCTTATATGCTTCGAGGTACAGCAGAAATGTGGTGGAAATCAGTCAAGACTTCCTTTTGTTACAATTGAGGATGAGACTGCATGGGAATCTTTTAGTACATTGTTTCGTACTAAGTTTATTCCACCTCATATTACAGCATTGAAGATAGCAGAGTTTGAGACTCTTCAGCAGGGAGAAGACTCAGTTCAAGTTTATGAGCAGCGGTTCACTAACCTATCCTGATTTGCACCATCGCTAGTACAAACTGAAGCAGATAAGGTTATGAGGTTTATTAGGGGACTGAACCCCAACATCAAAGAAATGGTGACCAGCGTTACTTTGGCCACCTATGAAGAAAACCTCAAGCGTGCTTATTGGGCTGAAGAATCCATCAAGGAGAAAGCCCGTTACAATCAGAACCTCAGACAATTTCAGACTCAATGTAAGAGCCAGACTTCAAACTATCAGTATCAGCAATACCAGCAGCAATACCAGCAACGTCCACAACAACAACAGTATCAGCAGCAGAAGTCACAGCCACAGTATCAGCAGCAAGGCAAGAAGCCTAAGTTTGATCAACCCCAGAGACTTCATTGTGTTCATTGTGGTAAGAACCACCTGTCAGTGGAATGCAGAGTGATGTCAGGAGCATGTTTTGAGTGTGGCTTGCAAGGTCACCAAGTGAAAGATTGCCCTAAGAAGCAAGGGCAAGGTGTGAAGAATGCAGCTCCAAGACCACCTATTGCAGCACAGCCTTTAAGGCAAGCTCCACAGCAGCAGCAGCAACAGCTTCGATTTCCAGCACCACCACAAGGCAGGGGACAATTCAGACCCCAAGGACAGCAAGGACAGCAGAGGCCTCAGGGATTTCAGCAAGGACAACAGCAGAAGTATCAGCAGAGACCTCAGCAGCATGGTAGACTTAATGCCTTGGATATGCAGGAGGGAGAGGATATTGGAGGAGTTGTGGAAGGTACACTCTCTATCTTAGATGTACCTGCTAGAGTCTTATTCGATTCTGGTTCCACACACTCGTTTATATCACCTATTTTTGCTGCATGTTTGGTGGGTGACATAGCTCCATTGCATTATATTTTGTTAGTTAGTACTCCCTTAGGGAAAACTGTGCGATGTGAGTCCTATTTTCCAGCGTGCAAGTTGCAGATAGGGACTTACATCCTATTTGCAGATTTGATCATCCTAGAGATGCAAGATTTTGATGTGATTTTGGGAATGGATTGGTTATCCGTATACCGGGCAGTAATGGACTGTTTCAACAAGACCATCAGATTGCAAGTGTTAGCAGACACTGTGGAGATCGTTGGTAAGCGGAGACCCATGTCCACTAGTGTTATTTCAGCCTTGAGGGCAGATCGTTTGATTAAGAGTGGATGTGAAGGTATGTGGCATTTATCACGGAGGATAGATTGTCCAAAGCGGTAGAGGATATTCCAGTTGCATGTGAATTCCCGGATGTCTTTCCGGAGGAGATACCTGGATTACCACCGGTTCGGGAGATAGATTTTACGATTGAGCTTGTGCCAGGGACGGCACCAATTTCAAAAGCTCCTTATCGTATGGCTCCAGCGGAGCTAAGAGAATTGAAAGCTCAATTACAAGATCTCTTGGACAAAGGATTTGTGAGACCGGGTGTGTCACCATGGGGTGCACCGGTTTTGTTTGTAAAGAAGAAAGATGGTACAATGCGTATGTGCATAGACTATAGACAGCTGAATCAGGTTACAATTAAGAACAAGTATCCTTTACCTAGGATAGATGAATTATTTGATCAGCTGCAAGGAGCACAATACTTCTCTAAAATTGATTTGAGATCAGGCTACCATCAGTTGCGAGTCAAGGACTCAGATGTGCAGAAGACAGCCTTCAGGACCAGATATGGCCATTATGAATTCTTGGTGATGCCATTTGGGCTAACCAATGCACCGAGTGTATTCATGGCCTTGATGAACAAGATCTTTGCTCCATGCTTAGACCAGTTCACAGTGGTGTTCATAGACGATGTTTTAGTCTATTCGAGGTCCAGAGAAGATCATGCGGAGCATTTGAGAGCTTCATTACAGATCTTGAGAGAGAATCAGCTCTATGCCAAGCTAAGTAAGTGTGATTTTTGGCTGGAGCAAGTGTCTTTTCTAGGACACATCATCTCTAAAGAAGGTTTGGCAGTAGATCCAGCGAAGATTGAAGCAGTTGTCAGTTGGCAGAGTCCGAAGACAGTAGCACAAATCAGGAGTTTTCTAGGTTTGGCAGGGTATTACAGAAGATTTGTAAAAGGATTTTCCAGCATAGCAGCTCCATTGACTAAATTGACAAGGAAAGATGTTCCTTTTGTCTGGACAGAACAGTGTGAGGCTAATTTTCAAGAGTTGAAGACTAGATTGACTACAGCTCCAGTTCTTACTTTACCTACGGAGACCGGAGGGTTTGTAATTTTTACAGATGCTTCAGGTATTGGTTTAGGATGTGTACTCATGCAGGAAGGAAAAGTAGTAGCCTACGGGTCCAGACAACTGAAAGAGCATGAGAAGAAATACGCTACTCATGATTTGGAGCTAGCAGCAGTGGTTATGGCACTGAAGTTATGGAGACACTACCTGTACGGAGAAAAATTTGAGGTTCACTCGGATCACAGGAGTCTTCAATACTTGTTCGGGCAGAAAGATTTGAATATGAGGCAGACTAGATGGATGGAGTACATCAAAGACTTCGATTTTCCGATTAAATATCATCCCGGAAAAGCAAATGTGGTTGCAGATGCATTGAGCAGGAAGGAAGCAACTATCGGATGTTTACAAGTAGAATGGTCTTTGACAGAAGTATTCAGAGATTTAGATATAGAATTCCAGCCTCAGTCTGAGAGGGTGATGATTGCAAACATGCATACTTGGGAGCCAGAGATTTTGGATAGAATCAAGAGCAGTCAAGGAGAAGATCCTGAATTAGTCAGGGTAATTGATAACATATCAGACAGACCAGAGTTCAGACTCGTGGAGGGTGTGACTATATTGTCAGGATAGATTGTGTGTTCCGGATGTACATGATTTGAAGAACGAGATTATGGTTGAAGCACACCATTCTCGTTATGCTATCCATCCAGGGAGCACTAAGATGTACCAGAATCTGAAGAACTTTTATTGGTGGAATAACATGAAGAAGGAGATTGCAGGATTTGTCTCAAGATGTCTTGTGTGTCAACAAGTGAAGGCTGAACATCAAAGACCTCCAGGATTACTTCAACCATTGAAGACACCGGAATGGAAGTGGGAGCACATTACCATGGACTTCGTTGCAGGATTACCACCTACGAAGGGACATGATAGTATTTGGGTGATTGTCGACAGACTCACCAAGTCAGCTCATTTCATTCCAATGAAGATGAGAGGATCCATGGATATTTTGGCACGCAAGTACATAGATGACATAGTCAGATTACATGGAATTCCAGAGTCTATTGTATCAGACAGAGACACAAGATTTGTGGGTAGATTTTGGGTTAGTTTGCAAGCAGCCTTGGGTACTACATTAAATTTTAGCACTGCGTATCATCCTCAAACCGATGGACAGACTGAGAGAACGAACCAAACTATGGAGGATATGTTGCGGGCATGTGTTCTCGATTTCGGGAAAGACTGGGAGAAGAGTCTTCCTTTGTGCGAGTTTGCCTACAACAACAGCTATCACTCCAGTATCGGGATGGCACCGTTCGAAGCTTTGTATGGACGGAGATGCAGAACCCCGATTTGTTGGGAAGAGATTGGTGTTCGTAGTTTTCATGGACCTTCGATCATCAGTGATACCAGTGAGAAAGTGAAGCAAGTCATTGACAGGCTGAAGATTGCAAGGAACCGCCAGAAGAGTTATGCAGACCTCAAGAGGAGAGATTTAGAGTTCAAGGTTGGAGACAAGGTTTTTCTTAAGGTCTCACCGACTAGAGGGACTATGAGGTTTGGACAGAAAGGTAAGTTGACTCGGAGATTTATCGGACCTTTTGAGATTGATATGCGCGTGGGAGAAGTGGCTTACAGATTGATTTTACCACCAGCATTATCAGGAGTTCACAGGGTTTTTCATGTTTCCATGTTGAGGAGATATGTACCAGACCCTACCCATGTGCTTCATTATGAGCCTTTAGATGTCCAGCCAGATGCTACATTTGTTGAGAAGCCGAAGGAGATCATAGACACCAAGGAACATGTTTTGAGGACTAGGACTATTCACTGGGTCAAAGTACAGTGGGAGCATCATAGTCCGAACGAAGCAACTTGGGAACTCAGGGATCAGATTAAGGAGAAATATCCAGAGCTTCTACCAGAGGTGTGTGAGATATTTGGAGGACCAAATAGTCCAAGGGGGGGAGGATGTAACATTCCGACCCTTAACCTATATTAATTATAGCTAATTGCTTGATTAGTTAGTAAGTGTGTTTAGAGTCTTAGCGAGTCGGGTTTGACGTATAAATCATGTGGGTGAAATCTCACATGATTCGGAGCACGTTTGGGTACAGTAGGGGGGTGGTTTGCAATTTGGGAAGTTTTCAGGGGCTTAATTGAGATTATGAGTTTTTGTGAATTTGGGTGCATTGGATAGGTCTCATCATTTCATGAACTTTAGTCTTCTATCGCGTTTCGATTCGACGCGAGGAAGAGGCCCAAATAATCACTTAAGTGAATTAAGGACTAAACCCATAATTCTCTATACTTATCCTATGACTCATCTCAACTTACTCTATATCACAACACCTCATACGGATGACTCATTCTTCTCACCTCTATCACCATTTCTCTACTATTCACTCTATTCTTCCTCTTCACTGACTTCTTGCCAAAGACAGCCATAGAACTTCCATTTTCACAAGCCAAGCATCACATCTTCTTCCTCAAGCTCTAAGGAACTCAACAATTCCATTTTCAAGAACTTCCAACCACAATCCATTGAAAGGTAGGCTTCCAGAGATTTTAACCAAAGTGAATCTTCTTCTTTTTAGTTAGAAATGGATTAGGGAGACTCACTACTATCCATTGCATTCATTTTGTAGAGTGATTTTGGGGTTGAGAAGCTTTTACACCTTTGAGCTCAAAAGAGAGATTTCCTTAATTCTCTTGATTTTTGGTTTAGCTCATCACTAAGGCAAGTTAATATATATATTTATGCTTTGATATACTGTTTCTTCCTTGAATTGATGATTGATTATGTTTAGATAACCCAATGCTCTAATCTTGACAATTTGAATTGAAAACATGATAAATTGGGTTAATCATCTAATGAATTGAATTGGAAATGAAAATGTTAAATTGAGAAGTTTATAGAACCTGAAATGATGTGGGTTTTATTCTCAAAAGACTATGAAAAAGGTTCAGGGATTTTGGGAAACTGAAAGGGACCAAATACACATCAGTTACAGAACTGATGTTCTGTAACTGTGTGTGCTCGGTCGACCGGCCCAGGGCTTCGGTCGACCGAAGACACAGGGTCAGGTGCGGGCAGTACCTGACCATTTTACTGTTCATCATTTCTGCATATTAATGCAGGTCGACCCGGGCTGTACTAGGTCGACCGGGACAACTGTAGAGGACCTTTTGAGGGACTCTTTTGACCTCTTTTTCTATTGGACTTGTATGGAACATTGGCTATCCTTTATGGACTCATTTGACTTGATATGAGGAGTGTTATGGAGCATGCATTTCTCATTGTTATTCCTATTTTCTCGGTGTTCAACTTATATCAATCTTGAACGGTACGGGACAACGGGATACCTCTTTTATATCTATGCACGAAGATTGTTTGTTCAGGTATCGCGAACCTTATTCCTTTCGTTGACTGAGTATAGTTGTACGAGATTATGGTAATAACTATTGACCTAAGATTGGATTGTTTATTGCTCTCGACTTCTACATAGTACAATTGGGTACTTTCTACATGAAATGTTCATGTTCTATAGATTGCTTTACTTATTTTGGTTTGGGATCACATGATGAACTTAGATGATGACCTAGGATCCCCTTGATGTCTTGTTTATCTTGTATATGATTGATGGAAGTGTTGAGATTAGGCGGCTTTAATCGTAAAAGCTTGATGAGAACTACTATGTATTGATACTTGAATAAGCTTGCTTGATAGTCTTGATCTGATTGATGGAAAGTAGTCTCTCAATTGTTTATGAATCTTGTTCACGCAAGAAAGCCTAGTCTCCTCACTCCTACTTGTCTAGGACTCTTGTGTCAGGCATCACTCAGTTGTCAACGCCCAACACAGGGTGGGGCACCACCTGTGTGAGGACCTTGGTTTGAAAGTCTGCGCAGTACTACTTTTTATATTTTGATGGATTGTACACCATCGGATACATCTTGCATTATTGATCTTGTTTGGCCTTTAGTATCCATCTTGCTTGCTTACTTGTTTGCCGGGTTTTCATCCCGTGCCACTCTACCACAACTCTCATGTTGAGTATGGAGGGTCCTTGTTGAAACTATCCGTGGTGTATTAGCTTGTGTGATTTGCCTATTTGCTAGATTGTTTATGACTCGTATACTATGTATTTCTTATGTCTGAAATGCATATGTTTCTATTGATCTTGTCTCTTGTCTACTCTGATTCGATATGTATATCTTGTTGTCATTTGTATATATATTGCTTGCCAACCATCGTGTTGACGATGTTACTCTTGGTGCATAGGTACCGAACCCTTCTATATCGAGGAGGAGACGACGGAAGAAGTACAGGCGGATCAGTCTGATGACTTCTTAGATTTTAGTACGGACGGCATTGTATAGCCGTACTGACCCCGTACTCGAGAGCCTTCATGCTTATCTTGATAGATTCAACTTTTGTACTTTTGTTTATCTTTTGATTAGGCCTTAGTGTTGATGTGGCCTAATGTTGTAAATAATACTTTTGGTTTAAAGCTGTTTAAACTCTGAACTTTAATGATGATATATAGTATGGTTCCAAACTATGCATCTTTAAGATACCATTTGTAATTATTAAGCTTCCGCTATTGATTGTTTGTATTGGAGGAAATGTTTATACCTCACAGCGGTCTTCGATCCAATTGGGACACGATTGGGGCTAAGTTATATTTGACTTATGTTGGAAAAAGTTTTAATTAGCCCTAATCTCACGTATAACCCCGGTTTAAATATTGGGGATGTGACAAGTGGTATCAGAGCATAATTGGTTTCTAGAATTAAAAACAAGTAGAAACTAAGACGTGTGAGGATTGGATTTTTATTTTTGGGTATCTTAGCTTTTGTAGATTGTATAGTTTGTTTGTTAGATCAAGTCCCATAGGACTAACGATTCTTATGTTTCAGGATGGCTGGCAGAAATAGGCGTCCTACTGGTAACCCAGAAAGTAGTAATGCTAATGTCAATGACCGTGATTCCATGGAAGACAGATTCAACAAGCTGATGCAAGCCTTTGTTGCTTCGCAAGAATCACAAACTCAGATGATGGCTGCATTACAGAGGCCAATTCCAGCTACACAGGTCATTATGCCAGAAAGAGCAATAGATCCTAATGAGGTATTTGACAAATTTAAGAAGAGGAATCCGCCAGAATTTTATGGAAATGAAGATCCACTTGATGCTGATGAGTGGGTTGTACAGATAGAGAAGATATTTGATGTCTTCAAATGCACAGGGAAGGAGCGGGTTCAACTGGCAGCTTATATGCTTCGAGGAACAGCAGAAATGTGGTGGAAATCAGTCAAGACTCCTTTTGTTACAATTGAGGATGAGACTGCATGGGAATCTTTTAGTACATTGTTTCGTACTAAGTTTATTCCACCTCATATTACAGCATTGAAGATAGCAGAGTTTGAGACTCTTCAGCAGGGAGAAGACTCAGTTCAAGTTTATGAGCAGCGGTTCACTAACCTATCCCGATTTGCACCATCGCTAGTACAAACTGAAGCAGATAAGGTTATGAGGTTTATTAGGGGACTGAACCCCAACATCAAAGAAATGGTGACCAGCGTTACTTTGGCCACCTATGAAGAAAACCTCAAGCGTGCTTATTGGGCTGAAGAATCCATCAAGGAGAAAGCCCGTTACAATCAGAACCTCAGACAATTTCAGACTCAATGTAAGAGCCAGACTTCAAACTATCAGTATCAGCAATACCAGCAGCAATACCAGCAACGTCCACAACAACAACAGTATCAGCAGCAGAAGTCACAGCCACAGTATCAGCAGCAAGGCAAGAAGCCTAAGTTTGATCAACCCCAGAGACTTCATTGTGTTCATTGTGGTAAGAACCACCTGTCAGTGGAATGCAGAGTGATGTCAGGAGCATGTTTTGAGTGTGGCTTGCAAGGTCACCAAGTGAAAGATTGCCCTAAGAAGCAAGGGCAAGGTGTGAAGAATGCAGCTCCAAGACCACCTATTGCAGCACAGCCTTTAAGGCAAGCTCCACAGCAGCAGCAGCAACAGCTTCGATTTCCAGCACCACCACAAGGCAGGGGACAATTCAGACCCCAAGGACAGCAAGGACAGCAGAGGCCTCAGGGATTTCAGCAAGGACAACAGCAGAAGTATCAGCAGAGACCTCAGCAGCATGGTAGACTTAATGCCTTGGATATGCAGGAGGGAGAGGATATTGGAGGAGTTGTGGAAGGTACACTCTCTATCTTAGATGTACCTGCTAGAGTCTTATTCGATTCTGGTTCCACACACTCGTTTATATCACCTATTTTTGCTGCATGTTTGGTGGGTGACATAGCTCCATTGCATTATATTTTGTTAGTTAGTACTCCCTTAGGGAAAACTGTGCGATGTGAGTCCTATTTTCCAGCGTGCAAGTTGCAGATAGGGACTTACATCCTATTTGCAGATTTGATCATCCTAGAGATGCAAGATTTTGATGTGATTTTGGGAATGGATTGGTTATCCGTATACCGGGCAGTAATGGACTGTTTCAACAAGACCATCAGATTGCAAGTGTTAGCAGACACTGTGGAGATCGTTGGTAAGCGGAGACCCATGTCCACTAGTGTTATTTCAGCCTTGAGGGCAGATCGTTTGATTAAGAGTGGATGTGAAGGTTATGTGGCATTTATCATGGAGGATAGATTGTCCAAAGCGGTAGGAGGATATTCCAGTTGCATGTGAATTCCCGGATGTCTTTCCGGAGGAGATACCTGGATTACCACCGGTTCGGGAGATAGATTTTACGATTGAGCTTGTGCCAGGGACGGCACCAATTTCAAAAGCTCCTTATCGTATGGCTCCAGCGGAGCTAAGAGAATTGAAAGCTCAATTACAAGATCTCTTGGACAAAGGATTTGTGAGACCGAGTGTGTCACCATGGGGTGCACCGGTTTTGTTTGTAAAGAAGAAAGATGGTACAATGCGTATGTGCATAGACTATAGACAGCTGAATCAGGTTACAATTAAGAACAAGTATCCTTTACCTAGGATAGATGAATTATTTGATCAGCTGCAAGGAGCACAATACTTCTCTAAAATTGATTTGAGATCAGGCTACCATCAGTTGCGAGTCAAGGACTCAGATGTGCAGAAGACAGCCTTCAGGACCAGATATGGCCATTATGAATTTTTGGTGATGCCATTTGGGCTAACCAATGCACCGAGTGTATTCATGGCCTTGATGAACAAGATCTTTGCTCCATGCTTAGACCAGTTCACAGTGGTGTTCATAGACGATAGTTTTAGTCTATTCGAGGTCCAGAGAAGATCATGCGGAGCATTTGAGAGCTTCATTACAGATCTTGAGAGAGAATCAGCTCTATGCCAAGCTAAGTAAGTGTGATTTTTGGCTGGAAGCAAGTGTCTTTTCTAGGACACATCATCTCTAAAGAAGGTTTGGCAGTAGATCCAGCGAAGATTGAAGCAGTTGTCAGTTGGCAGAGTCCGAAGACAGTAGCACAAATCAGGAGTTTTCTAGGTTTGGCAGGGTATTACAGAAGATTTGTAAAAGGATTTTCCAGCATAGCAGCTCCATTGACTAAATTGACAAGGAAAGATGTTCCTTTTGTCTGGACAGAACAGTGTGAGGCTAATTTTCAAGAGTTGAAGACTAGATTGACTACAGCTCCAGTTCTTACTTTACCTACGGAGACCGGAGGGTTTGTAATTTTTACAGATGCTTCAGGTATTGGTTTAGGATGTGTACTCATGCAGGAAGGAAAAGTAGTAGCCTATGGGTCCAGACAGCTGAAAGAGCATGAGAAGAGATACACTACCCATGATTTGGAGCTAGCAGCAGTGGTTATGGCACTGAAGTTATGGAGACACTACCTGTATGGAGAAAATTTCTAGGTTCACTCGGATCACAGGAGTCTTCAATACTTGTTTGGGCAGAAAGATTTGAATATGAGGCAGACTAGATGGATGGAGTACATCAAAGACTTCGATTTTCCGATTAAATATCATCCCGGAAAGCAAATGTGGTTGCAGATGCATTGAGCAGGAAGGAAGCAACTATCGGATGTTTACAAGTAGAATGGTCTTTGACAGAAGTATTCAGAGATTTAGATATAGAATTCCAGCCTCAGTCTGAGAGGGTGATGATTGCAAACATGCATACTTGGGAGCCAGAGATTTTGGATAGAATCAAGAGCAGTCAAGGAGAAGATCCTGAATTAGTTAGGATAATTGATAACATATCAGACAGACCAGAGTTCAGACTCGTGGAGGGTGTACTATATTGTCAGGATAGATTGTGTGTTCCGGATGTACATGATTTGAAGAACGAGATTATGGTTGAAGCACACCATTCTCGTTATGCTATCCATCCAGGGAGCACTAAGATGTACCAGAATCTGAAGAACTTTTATTGGTGGAATAACATGAAGAAGGAGATTGCAGGATTTGTCTCAAGATGTCTTGTGTGTCAACAAGTGAAGGCTGAACATCAGAGACCTCCAGGATTACTTCAACCATTGAAGACACCGGAATGGAAGTGGGAGCACATTACCATGGACTTCGTTGCAGGATTACCACCTACGAAGGAACCATGATAGTATTTGGGTGATTGTCGACAGACTCACCAAGTCAGCTCATTTCATTCCAATGAAGATGAGAGGATCCATGGATATTTTGGCACGCAAGTACATAGATGACATAGTCAGATTACATGGAATTCCAGAGTCTATTGTATCAGACAGAGACACAAGATTTGTGGGTAGATTTTGGGTTAGTTTGCAAGCAGCCTTGGGTACTACATTAAATTTTAGCACTGCGTATCATCCTCAGACCGATGGACAGACTGAGAGAACGAACCAAACTATGGAGGATATGTTGCGGGCATGTGTTCTCGATTTCGGGAAAGACTGGGAGAAGAGTCTTCCTTTGTGCGAGTTTGCCTACAACAACAGCTATCACTCCAGTATCGGGATGGCACCGTTCGAAGCTTTGTATGGACGGAGATGCAGAACCCCGATTTGTTGGGAAGAGATTGGTGTTCGTAGTTTTCATGGACCTTCGATCATCAGTGATACCAGTGAGAAAGTGAAGCAAGTCATTGACAGGCTGAAGATTGCAAGGAACCGCCAGAAGAGTTATGTAGACCTCAAGAGGAGAGATTTAGAGTTCAAGGTTGGAGACAAGGTTTTTCTTAAGGTCTCACCGACTAGAGGGACTATGAGGTTTGGACAGAAAGGTAAGTTGACTCGGAGATTTATCGGACCTTTTGAGATTGATATGTGCGTGGGAGAAGTGGCTTACAGATTGATTTTACCACCAGCATTATCAGGAGTTCACAGGATTTTTCATGTTTCCATGTTGAGGAGATATGTACCAGACCCTACCCATGTGCTTCATTATGAGCCTTTAGATGTCCAGCCGGATATTACATTTGTTGAGAAGCCGAAGGAGATCATAGACACCAAGGAACATGTTTTGAGGACTAGGACTATTCACTGGGTCAAAGTACAGTGGGAGCATCATAGTCCGAACGAAGCAACTTGGGAACTCAGGGATCAGATTAAGGAGAAATATCCAGAGCTTCTACCAGAGGTGTGTGAGATATTTGGAGGACCAAATAGTCCAAGGGGGGGAGGATGTAACATTCCGACCCTTAACCTATATTAATTATAGCTAATTGCTTGATTAGTTAGTAGGTGTGTTTAGAGTCTTAGCGAGTCGGGTTGACTGTATAAATCATGTGGGTGAAATCTCACGTGATTCGGAGCACGTTTGGGTACAGTAGGGGGTGGTTTGCAATTTGGGAAGTTTTCAGGGGCTTAATTGAGATTATGAGTTTTTGTGAATTTGGGTGCATTGGATAGGTCTCATCATTTCATGAACTTTAGTCTTCTATCGCGTTTCGATTCGACGCGAGGAAGAGGTCCAAATAATCACTTAAGTGAATTAAGGACTAAACCATAATTTTCTATACATATCCTATGACTCATCTCAACCCATTACTCTATATGACAACACCTCATCACATCCGGATGAGTCATTTCCACCTTCATCTACCATCTCTTCATTCACTACTATTCCCTTCTTCTTTCTCTTCACTGTTTCCTTGCCAAAACAGCCATAGTCTACTCCATTTTCACAAGCCAAGCATCACATCTTCTTCCTCAAGCTCTAAGGAACTCAACAATTCCATTTTCAAGAACTTCCAACCACAATCCATTGAAAGGTAGGCTTCCAGAGATTTTAACCAAAGTGAATCTTCTTCTTTTTAGTTAGAAATGGATTAGGAATACTCACTACTACCCATTGCATTCATTTTGTAGAGTGATTTTGGGATTGAGAAGCTTTTACACCTTTTGAGCTCAAAAAGAGAGATTTCCTTAATTCTCTTGATTTTTGGTTTAGCTCATCACTAAGGCAAGTTAATCTATATACTTATGCTTTGATATACTGTTTCTTCCTTGAATTGATGATGGATTTTGTCTAGATAACCCAATGCTCTAATCTTGACAATTTGAATTGAAAACATGATAAATTGGGTTAATCATCTAATGAATTGAATTGGAAATGAAAATGATAAATTGAGAAGTTTATAGAACCTGAAATGATGTGGGTTTTATTCTCAAAAGACTATGAAAAAGGTTCAGGGATTTTGGGAAACTGAAAGGGACCAAATACACATCAGTTACAGAACTGATGTTCTGTAACTGTGTGTGCTCGGTCGACCGGCCCAGGGCTTCGGTCGACCGAAGACACAGGGTCAGGTGCGGGCAGTACCTGACCATTTTACTGTTCATCATTTCTGCATATTAATGCAGGTCGACCCGGGCTGTACTAGGTCGACCGGGACAACTGTAGAGGACCTTTTGAGGGACTCTTTTGACCTCTTTTTCTATTGGACTTGTATGGAACATTGGCTACCTTTATGGACTCATTTGACTTGATATGAGGAGTGTTTTGGAGCATGCATTTCTCATTGTTATTCCTATTTTCTCGGTGTTCAACTTATATCAATCTTGAACGGTACGGGACAACGGGATACCTCTTTTATATCTATGCACGAAGATTGTTTGTTCAGGTATCGCGAACCTTATTCCTTTCGTTGACTGAGTATAGTTGTACGAGATTATGGTAATAACTATTGACCTAAGATTGGATTGTTTATTGTTCTCGACTCTACATAGTACAATTGGGTACTTTCTACATGAAATGTTCATGTTCTATAGATTGCTTTACTTATTTTGATTTGGGATCACATGATGAACTTAGATGATGACCTAGGATCCCCTTGATGTTTTGTTTATCTTGTATATGATTGATGGAAGTGTTGAGATTAGGCGGCTTTAATCGTAAAAGCTTGATGAGGACTACTATGGTATTGATACTTGAATAAGCTTGCTTGATAGTCTTGATCTGATTGATGGAAAGTAGTCTCTCAATTGTTTATGAATCTTGTTCACGCAAGAAAGCCTAGTCTCCTCACTCTTACTTGTCTAGGACTCTTGTGTCAGGCATCACTCAGTTGTCAACGCCCAACACAGGGTGGGGCACCACCTGTGTGAGGACCTTGGTTTGAAAGTCTGCGCAGTACTACTTTTTATATTTTGATGGATTGTACACCATCGGATACATCTTGCATTATTGATCTTGTTTGGCCTTTAGTATCCATCTTGCTTGCTTACTTGTTTGCCGGGTTTTCATCCCGTGCCACTCTACCACAACTCTCATGTTGAGTATGGAGGGTCCTTGTTGAAACTATCCGTGGTGTATTAGCTTGTGTGATTTGCCTATTTGCTAGATTGTTTATGACTCGTATACTATGTATTTCTTATGTCTGAAATGCATATGTTTCTATTGATCTTGTCTCTTGTCTACTCTGATTCGATATGTATATCTTGTTGTCATTTGTATATATATTGCTTGCCAATCATCGTGTTGACGATGTTATTCTTGGTGCATAGGTACCGAACCTTTCTATATCGAGGAGGAGACGACGGAAGAAGTACAGGCGGATCAGTCTGATGACTTCTTAGATTTTAGTACGGACGGCATTGTATAGCCGTACTGACCCCGTACTCGAGAGCCTTCATGCTTATCTTGATAGATTCAACTTTTGTACTTTTGTTTATCTTTTGATTAGGCCTCAGTGTTGATGTGGCCTGATGTTGTAAATAATACTTTTGGTTTAAAGTGTTTAAACTCTGAACTTTAATGATGATATATAGTATGGTTCCAAACTATGCATCTTTAAGATACCATTTGTAATTATTAAGCTTCCGCTATTGATTGTTTGTATTGGAGGAAATGTTTATACCTCACAGCGGTCTTCGATCCAATTGGGACACGATTGGGGCTAAGTTATATTTGACTTATGTTGGAAAAAGTTTTAATTAGCCCTAATCTCACGTATAACCCCGGTTTAAATTTTGGGGACGTGACAAGTACTCTTTCGATCTAGCTTCTGGGTGGGCAAGATGGTGTCGGTGGGATGATCGAAAGTACCCCATATGCGAGAAGAATTCAGACCTTCTAGCACGAATTCTCCACTGTTGAGCATGGTAGCGATGGTAGCTGGAGCATTGATGTTCGGCTTCCATATCTCTTGACCTCTATTGTCATAAAGCACAAGCTGGCCACCATTTGTTAGCTCGAGTTTGGATCCTCTTTGCACCGAGTTGTCTCCGTTTGCAGACCAAACAACTGTTTGTTCAGGGATTTTGTAGAACCAGACTGCGAGGACTAAGAGATCTTTGTTGGGAAGGTGATATAATCCGAAGGCAAATTCGCCAGAAGGAGAAAGCCATGGCGAATTTTCTTGGAGAGTGGAAATAGACGAACCCAATGTGATGTTATGGAAGGGTAGAAGGAGAAGAAACCATGAGAGGAAGGAAAGGTGACACAAAAGAAAAATAGAAGCAACCATTGCATATGCTTTTTACCAAGAAGGCAGATATATCTGCACTCGAGGTTTAGACTACTATATTGGTTTTCAATTTAGGCCACCTTAGTACCAGGATAAAAGGATGGATTGGTTGTTTTATTTGCTACCCTTTCCCTTGAGATACCTATAGAATTTGTCGACCTCACTTCCTCACGACTTGGGCGGCGCCACATTGATATCAGTGGGGTCAATTGACCCCACTGAGATCTGAAAAAAAATATTTAAAAATAAAAAAAATTTATGTCCTGAATTAAAAGAGCAGTCATTCTACATAAGCAAGAGAGAGAAAATTGTCTATCTTCAAATTGAGGTCTTTTCAAATAGAAGAGAAACTTGAAATGAAACTCCATTTTGAGAAGGAAAGGTGAGAAAGAAGACAAGAAGATGAGGTAGCTATGCATATGCTGAAATCCACCAAGGCTAATAAATCTACAACTGAGGACTAGACTGCTATGTCGGTTTTCAGCCTAGGCCACTTAAATTCATAGGATCAAAGTTATGGATGGAATGGTTATCTTGTTTACTAGCCTATCTCTTGAGATACTTATACAAGTGGTTAACGTCACCTCCTCTTAAGAAATTCCAAATGAATCATCACTCAATCTACATCAAATTAAAAGGGGACTCTAGAACTTCAAATTGAGCTCTTTCAAACACAGGAAGATTTGTGATGAGTTGCCGCCACTCAATTTATGCCAAAGGAAAAATGACTTTAGAGCTTCAACTTGAGCACTTTCCAATTAAAGGATGTGCCCGTCATGGCAAAGGGCAGAGGCCAGGATTTGATCATCAAATAAAGAGGTCTGTGTAATATGAGCAAGTTTAATTACAAAAAAAAAAATGGAGGTTCTTGTTAGAATTGGAGGAGCCTGTATGGAAAAAAAAAAAAAAAAAAAAAAAACATCATTGGAAAAGTTATTTGAGCAAGGACTACTCTAGCTTCTGCTTAATCATGTAAGACCCACTTTGACTAGCTTTATAGCAACAACTTATTACGGCTCAAAATGAAAGGAGGCTATGTATGGATGGCATTCTGAAGAAAGATTAATCTCATAGATTTACGATGGGTGTACAAATTTGAATGGACCCAATGGTTCATTTTATATTCATTACCAAGCTGAGATGCATGGAATAATACTTGAATGATTATATAATTGATCATGATATTGATTGAAGTTAAAATTTAGGATGTTAGTCAGAATGATATCATTATAATACCAACATGTATGGTGATAATTTGGCACATCGCCATCAGTCCCCCCTCAGTGTTGAAAAGCCTCCATTATTGATTATGGTGAGTGACCACAACTAGCATCTGGATCATGTGGCTCTCTCTACTGCCTTCCAAAGTCAAAGGTCAAATAGCAGAGTTTGGCAAAAAGACTGGTCTAATTCTAATTTGGTGTTTTAAAAGGCCAAGTCCTAACAGGATTCTACTAACCCCTGTTCTTTTTCTAGTCTTCTTCTAATCACATTGCAGTTCATATCACTTCCTTCTTGTTTAATCTCTGCTTCTGGCACATGAAATGGCTAACACTGCTCTCTCTCATCACCACTTATTGCTTTTCTCCTTCCTTATTCCTCTTCTACTGCTCTCTATGATTGCACCAACTCACCAAGTTGTTCCTTTGGGATCATCTCTCTCTACACTTGATGAAAATGCGTCATGGGTCTCACCCTCTGGTGAATTTGCCTTTGGATTTCATCACCTCCCAAACAACAGCCTCTTCCTTCTTGCAATTTGGTTCCAGAAAATACCACAAAGAACTGTGGTTTGGTCTGCCAATAGAGACACTCCAGTGGAAAGAGAATCCAGAGTTGAGCTAACAAACAATGGTCATCTCGTGTTATACGACCATCAAGGGATAGAGATATGGAAGAAGCCAGATGCTCATGCTAATGACCAAGCCACCTGTGTCTATGCTTGATACTGGGAATTTGGTGCTTTTAAGCTCAAATGCTTCTCATATTTGGGAGAGCTTCGACGAGCCCACAGACACCATCTTGCCTGCCCATAATCTGAATAAGCCTAGCAAACTTTCGTCCCGTCGAACAGAGACAGATTATTCGAAAGGACAGTTTGAGCTTCGCCTGCAAGACAATGGAGATTTAGTGCTTTATCTAGTAGCTCTTACAGGCAAATTCACTTACGCTCCTTATTGGAGCATAGAAACAAAAGGACTCGGTTCGCATCTCGTCTTCAGTGAATTGGGATACATTTATCTAATAGAAACAAATAAGACTCCAATCCGCCTCACGCCTGGTGATGCCGTCTCGGCCCAAGACTTCTATCATCGGGCAATACTCGATTTCGATGGAGTTATCAGGCAATACGTGTACCCGAGGACCCACAAGAGCAATGCAAGCTGGGCTCAGGAATGGTCCCTTGTGTGGGATGAGCCTCCCAATGCGTGCCTAGCAGTGCGAACCACACTTGGCAGTGGCACTTGTGGATTCAACAGCTACTGCATTCTTAATGAAGAGCAGAGGACCAGTTGCAGGTGCCCAGATGGGTACTCCTATTTGGATCCTAATAACACCTTAGGAGGCTGCAAACAGGACTTTGTGCTGCAGGGCTGCGAGTTGGGCGGATCGGTTGAGGCGCCACGATTCAAGATGAAGGAAATGCGCAATATAGATTGGCCTTCAAACAGCTACGAAGAGTATTTTCCGATCAATGAAGATCAGTGCAGACAGGAATGCCTGGTGGATTGCTTCTGTGCTGTTGCAATTTTCAATTATGACAGGTGCTGGAAGAAGAAGATGCCACTCTCAAACGGGAAGATGGGTTATAGTGTCTCAAGAAAGACTCTCATCAAAGGACCCAGAGCCAATTTCTCTCTCCCAACTGCTCCTCCTACAAGCTCGTGCAGAGAGAAAGATTGGACGGCTCTGATTCTCACTGGATCAGTTCTATTTGGAGGATCTGGGATTCTTAATATTCTCTTAGTGTTAGCAATTTCTCTGATTTTTCTCTACTCTTATAATTATAATCAACGAAAATGGAGGGAGCAGTGCCCTGATGCAAGCATGTTAGGAATAAGGATCCGTTCCTTCACCTTCAAGGAGCTTGAACAAGCTACCAATGGATTCAAGGAAGAATTAGATAGGGGTTCCTTTGGGGTGGTCTACAAAGGGGTCTTAGTATCGGATTCAAGACATCTCGTTGCAGTCAAGAAGCTAGACAAGGTGATGGCCGTGGGAGAACCCGACAAAGAATTCAAAACAGAAGTAGCTGCAATTGGCCAAATCCACCACAAGAATCTAGCTCGATTGCTGGGATTCTGTAATGAGGGTACCAACCGGCTTTTGGTGTATGAGTTCATGAGCAGTGGCTCCCTTGCAACCTTCCTCTTTGGAAGCATGAGACCAGACTGGAATCAACGGATGCAAATTGCACTTGGAGTCGCAAGAGGAATTGTCTACTTACATGAAGAGTGTAGCACCCAGATCATACACTGTGACTTAAATCCGCAAAACATACTTCTCGATGAATGTTTTACACCGAGGATTTCAGGGTTTGGATTGGCGAAGCTCATGAGTACTGATCAGACGAGAAGCACCACAGGCATCAGAGGGACTAAGGGGTATGTAGCGCCTGAATGGTTCAGGGACATGCCAATCACGGCAAAGGTAGATGTTTACAGCTTCGGGGTTCTGTTGTTAGAGATCATTTGCTGCAGAAGGAATCTTGAAATGGATCAGGAGAAGGAAGCAAGAGTAATACTTTCGGATTGGGCATATGATTGCTATGCTGAGATGAGGCTGGATAAGTTAGTAGAAAACGACGAAGAAACCATCAACGATATGTAGAAGCTAGAGCGGTTGGTGATGGTTGCCATTTGGTGTATCCAAGAGAACCCACTGAGATGTTGGAAGGAGTTGTTGAGGTGTCTATACCTCTGCATCCTTACTCCCTGAGTTCAGTTGGTTAGAGGTTGAGTTGAAGTATATTGCTGTGAATTGGAATTCCACACACCTTGGGGTTTCAAATTTCAAGAAAGGCCTTTGCAGTGGTTGTAGATTGGGATTATCCTATGAATAATTTCTGTAGCTACTAAATACAAGGCAATTTTCTTTCATGGGACTGTTTGTTTGCAATATAAAAGATAGGAATTAAATGCATAGGATTCACACCATAAATGGACAAAAATGAAGAGCAAGATGAATTTCCAAAAATGAGCATCAAATTTGTTTCCATTTAGAGAAATACATAAATGGGCTGTACTTGGATAAGCAACCATTTTTTTTTGAGGAATTTACCTATAAAATCCCTATAGGACCGCATACGTCCCAGCGGGACCCAGATTATTGTTCGTTACGGGAGAGACCCTCTTAGGGCTTTCGTACATTTTTTTTGTTGTTTTGCGATATGGTCGATATCGACCATATTTATTATCGATATCGACCACTATGCGATTTCATATAATCCTTCGCCCCGATTCCAATTTTCACGTTTCTTCATTTGGGTTCGTCTTCGACACTGCTCTGCATTTACTTCCTTCTAGAAACCAGCATAAAACACCATCTTGATGCTGGTTGAACTCCATTAAGACAAAGGTACACACATTATCTACCACCTTAGACTGATTTATGTAGCATAAAGCACCATCACCTAGATTTTTCGCAATATTTAACTGTTGGAAACCCTAGATACTGTGGGAAATCTACTTTCTAGGCCCCAGGCAGCTGTGGTTTATGGGGTTTGATGGTTTTGTTTTGGAGTTGTCCTTCTTTTGATGCATTTGTCATGTTTAGTAGATCAACTATAAATAATTTGTAAAATTTGATAAGATGTCGTGGGTGAAACTGAATCTGGGTATACCTTCTTTATTTATTTTTTTACTAATCTTACAAAGTTTTAGACTTTAAAGCTATATTGCATATAAATAATATAATTAAAGTCGGTTATCTTGATGCTTTCTGAATAACATTAGAATGGGTGGAATAATGTGTGAGGGAATAACAGTCAATAGCGTGGTTTGAAAACATTGCTCCAAGCGCTAAAATAAATAGACTATTGATCAAAATGCCTTTTCTTTCTATTTGAGAACAACTGCTAATCCTTTTATTTGGCATGGTGTGGATTTTTATCAACGTGAATACATTTTCTCTGCTCATTATATTACAAATGCTGTTAATATAGTTCTGTATTAACTGACAATCTGAATGTACCTAATCTTCACTGATGTCTTTATTAATTTCTTCTGATATAATGACAGCATGTCAGATAGAGAGGTGCTGTTCATCTTCCACTATGGCGGTGACTTTGAATTCGATATAAGTCGTCCTGTGTACAACGGAGGAAAGCAGAAGATGAGATATTTATCTACAGACATAACATTTGAATATCTGGTTAAAGAAGCAATTGAAGCATCTAATGGGGACTTATCATCCATCCAGAATGTAAGCATGCAATACCTACATCACAACGGACGAGCATTCTCCATGGCCAACATTGATGATGATATTGATGTTAGAAGTATGTTCAAAGCATCGGGCGACGACTCTAATGTGATATATTTATACGTCTTCAACAGTCGGAACAAGGAGCAGTGCGTAGGAGGAGATAATTTGAGGTACACTTATAGATTGCATCAGCATATTTTACATTCGTCAAATGAATGATTTTTGTTCCTAGTTGCTTATTTATATAATTATTCATTGTAGGTTTCAAAGGAACTCTGTCCGTCGTACTACTGTGGAAAGACCAAAGAAAGCATCAGGAACTTTCTTAAAAAAGGAAGGGTTAAACTCAACTACTAGTGGATACGTACCTACCATTGATCTTCGTGAAGACAAAGACATGTACTTCCCTACTGTGCGGGTTGATTGCAGTCCACATCAGACGGACGAACAAGGCGCTATTGATGATGATCTGGTATTTGGGTCAAACCGTGTTGATGATATCCATCTTAATGGTCCCCCCACCATAGGCCAAGTCCATTCGATTCCAATGTCTAAGGCCGAAAGTAAATTTGAAGGAGGCAATCCAATCAATGAGGCATTAGATTGTAATGAAAGTCCAGCTGAAGTCGCAAGAGCCAACCAAAGGAGTGAGCCTCCGGCTGTTGATCTTGAGGATAAAATGGAGCCCTGCGACATAAATACAAATGTTGGCAACAACTCGGCACGGGAAATGTGGATCGGCCGTGAATTCCAAGACCGACAAACTTTCCGGAATACTTTGTCTAAGTTCGCAATTTATAACAACTTCACTCTCAAACCCTTGAAGACCAATATGCACAAGGTAACTGCACGCTGCAGAGATCAGGAATGTCCATGGCGTATTCACGCTTCAATTGTCGAATCAGGCCCACAATTTAAAGTAAGGACTTACAATCCTAAACATAAATGCTCAAGGCCAATGATGGGCATGGCACATCGACAAGCATCTTCGGCACTTATTACAGAGTTCATCATGGATAGGGTCAGACAGAATGTAAATTTGAAACCCAAGGAGATCATGAATGACTATCAGATGGAGTTTGGGGTGACAATTAGCTACAGGAAGGCTTATATAGCAAGGCAGATGGCACTGAATATGGTTCGTGGATCGTATGAAGACTCCTTCCAGCAGTTACCTCTGTATTGTAAAGAACTTCATATGAGCAACCCTGGCACTGTAACAAACATAGACACCACAACAGAAGACCGTTTCAGAAGATTCTTTTGTGCCTTCGGACCTTGTTTAAGGTCTTTCACGTCTTCGTTGAGACCGGTGATTGCTGTCGACGGTTCACATCTTCGTGGAAAGTATCCGGGTGTCCTGCTTGTTGCAGTAACACATGATGCCAATCAGAAGTTGCTTCCAATCGCTTTCGGATTTGCGGAATCTGAACGTCGTGACAACTGGGAGTGGTTCCTAGCTAATTTGAACTTAGCACTGGGTGAGCCTGCCAACTTGACTATTGTCTCAGACCGTCAGAAGGGACTCATTCCAGCATTGAAGAGTACTATGCCATCTGCAATTCATTGTTTCTGTTGTCGTCACATTGCTGAAAACATCAAGGCTGCTTTCAGCGATGGCGCAATAGTAATGAAATTCTGGCGGGCAGCAAAGACACATAGGCCTTACGAGTACGAGGCTTACATGACGGACATACGTGCAGTAAGCGAAGAGGCGTTTAACTATATTGCGGCAATTGGGCGGCAACGTTGGGCGAATGCATATGTAGAAGGTCGTCGGTATGAGATGCTTACTAGCAACGCGGCAGAGTGCACTAACAGTCTCTTAAAAGACACAAGAGTCCTGCCTATCACAACTCAGGTTGAGGAAATACGCGCCAAATTAATGGAGTTCTATCAGAAACGACATTTGATATCTGAAGGCATAACATCTCGTCTAACTCTGTACGCGGAGAAGCTTCTGAGCCAATAAATGGAGGATGCTCGTCGAATGCACGTTCAAGTAGCCGGTCTCGTTGAATTTCAGGTTCAATCTGCGGAGTATGTTGATGTTGTTGACCTCGAACGAAGAACATGCACATGTCGGAAATGGAAACTATTGGGCATCCCGTGTAGTCACGCATTGGCTTCAATGAAGGTCAGAAATTATGATCCATACGCATTCGTCGAGCATTGGTATCTGTCAAGCACTTACCGTACATCATATAGTGAAGTCATTCATGCTACTCGTGACCTCAAACAATGGGAGCACACATGTGACGTCAGGGTTCTTCCACCGAGAGCCACTAAACAGCCCGGACGACCAAAGAAGATGCGGATCCGTGCCGAAGATCGTGGTCGACAGAGAAGGGTTGTAACGTGTTCAAATTGCAAAGGGAGGGGGCATAACCGTGGAGGGTGTCGCAATCCTCCGATAACCGGCTAGTGGACGTAAATGGAAGTCCTTCTGTGGTGTTTTTTGGGTCGACTAACTTGATGCTAGTAGGACTGTGTGACCTTTTTGATTGATTCAGTACCTGCATATAGGTCAGCTGTAATTAAAGTCAGTTCAAAGTAAGACCAACTGTCTATAAATTTTTTGGGGAGTTGGTGCATGATGAAGCAGATCTGACTAAGAACGGTCGTGTGTTCAGTCTTTTTTTTTGTCGATATCGTTTGTTGATGCACATAGTCCTATTGTTAGTGGAAATCTGTGTAAATCTCATTTGTAATGGTCGTCCTGTATAGTGAATAAAAGTCCAGAAATATAGTAAAGTACTTTAATCTCGAATGAGTTGAATGGTTGTAATACTGTAATGGTGAATGAGTACCCATTAATTTGTCAATGAATATATGCAGAAACAAACTAGAAAACCCATAGATACCTTCATTAATTTGTGAATGAACAAATGCAAAACACTGAAACATAAAAGGAAGTCATAGACTTTCATGTGTAGGAGTCAAGAGCCTAGTATGAAACAAAAAAAATTTACAGATCATGTCAATGTCGATCACTTTTATTGTCGATATCGACAACTTAACTGTAACATATACTTACAGGAATTGTCAGTGTCGACCAGTTTTCTTGTCGATATCGACAACTTAACTGTAACATATGCCCAATGTCGACCAGGTTTCTTGTCGATAACGACAACTTAACTGAAACATACATTTACAGGCGTTGTCAGTGTCGACCAGGTTTCTTGTCGATAACGACAACTTAACTGAAACATACATTTACAGGCGTTGTCAGTGTCGACCAGTTTTCTTGTCGATATCGACAACTTAACTGAAACATACATTTACAGGCGTTGTCAGTGTCGACCAGTTTTCTTGTCGATATCGACAACTTAACTGCAACATACATTTACAGGCGTTGTCAGTGTCGACCAGTTTTGTTGTCGATATCGACAACTTAACTGTAACATAAAGTTACAGGAGTTGTCATTGTCGACCAGTTTTCTTGTCGATATCGACAATAATATGAAGGCGAAAAAAAAAATTTCACTGTCTGTAGCAATGCTCCGTTTGGAGATACAAAACCTGTCAATGTAACCTGTCCACAACATTAAACACTTTACAACCAAAATGTACACTAACCATTCACCATAAAACAATCCATTCTACATCAATGAAATGAGACAGAAGATCAGGTTTACATCATCTTCAAAGTATGTACATTTCAAAATTAGAAGAGATGGGAGATATGTCTGCCTATCAATCAGGAAGCTCAGACGGCAATTCAGTCAGGCCCAACCTGTTGGCATTCAATTGCCAACTCCTTTTAAAGATCTCTACCACGATTTTGCTCCGAAAGTATGGGATATGAGATTGGCTGAATTTCAAGGGCAATCGGTGCACACAGTGAGCTGCAAAGGCTATTGCGAATACTCCACAATCATTGGAGTTTTCCTGATGAGGTATGTCTGTCCTCTCGAGCCATGACCACATAAATGGGTCATTCCAACCGAAGTGACTGTACCATGCATTCAACCATCCCATCTGGCAAATTTAAATCAAGTAATGGTCATTCAAACACTTTTATTCATGAATGAAAATACGAAAGAAACACAAACTTCTTGCGCACACGAGATGAACATATCAAAACACATGAGTGTGCAATGGAGACGAATGACTTACAAATTTCTCAGCATGCTTCATTGATCGACGATCTTTATCAATGCTGTTGAAGAACTCCCATCTCTTCTCATCAACGTACCCTACCAGTAGGGTGAAATGAGACCTGTGGTAGACGATGAAAACCAACGTGCGTGACTCCTTCGCATCCCACACTCTGTGCCCTTGCTTCCCGAATACGGCTTCCACTGCGGATTCACTTCCATCGCCCCACCAACTCTGCATGCAATATGTACAAGTTATCACTTCCAGATAAATTACAGTTTCTACAACACTACTTACAAAGAACATTCTTCATCATGTTACTTACAGAAACACTAGGGTCGGCAATATAACAACTGTCACACTCGTCCCTCAGAATCTCGAAGTAATAGTATATGATGTTCGTGTCCATCCATGTTCCCTCGTCAAGGATCCTCTTCAAGTCATCCGCCTTTACCAATGTACAAATCTGCTCTAGCTCGTCCTTCCTACAATAAAGCATATGTTGATCAGACAAAACAACAATCTTATAGTGATATTGTACCGAATGTACATAACAATTCATACTTGGCCACATAATATTCCTTAAACCCGTTGAGAAAGAATTTGTCACATTCTGACAACACATAGTCATCCTGAACAAGTGAATGAGCATAGCCATCAAATTTCACTGGTATCTTGCGCATTCGTGGTAATCGTTTTATCCTCCACACTAATGAAACTAGTGTTGCCATAGGGGCTGGAACCATAGCAGTGGATGAACTAGAGACCGGCAATGGCGAGGTGAACAACATCCTGCTTACTGGTGGGGTACAAATAAGCTGACGACATGGTGGGATACTACATCCTTGTCCAAGTTCAGGATCAGGTGGGGCATTAGATTCAGGATCAGGTGGGGCATTAGATTCAGGATCAGGTGGGGCATTAGATCCTTCAACTGATACTTGGGGCAAATCTTTAACACTTTCATGAACTTCAAAAGATGACAACGGAGTTCTAATGGATCCATCTGTGTTCATTAATGGAGTTTCTCTAATATGCGCCGTGCCCTTTCTTGATGTTTTCTTTTTCTTCACATAATTCTTCACAGCATGCCTCTTCTTGTGTGTGAAAGTGATAGTAAGTGGTTTCTTCTCCATATCTTCGTCGGATTGTGAGCTGCTACAACCATCAAATGAGAAATCGACCCAATCTGTCCCAAATCCTGACTTAAATTTGTCCAATTTCTTCCCAATTGACTTGAACATCTTCTCCAGACGACTATCACCGTGCGAAGCCCGTTTGATCGATCGCTCTATCCGTTCCACCAAATCTAGAGCCTGACATAAATTTTAGAAATGATGCCTATTAGAATTTGTATAGAGAAATAGGAATTAACATCGAATTTTAAGAAACACAAAACTTCAATTAATGAGTAAAACAGGTTTTAGTAGTACATGTTTCTGTGGGATGGTGGGTTCAACTGGTTTTCCAGATCCCTCCACATGTATAGCTTCTTGCTCAGCCACATCGGGTTGCTCCGGTTCCTCTCCCCTACCAACATACATGATTGTGTTCCCAATGTACCACTCCATATACTCAGCTGGATGTGCGGCTGCATTACAAGGCTCACCACGTAGGCCAAGTTGATCTTTTGCTGCCCACAACCCTTTAATCTCCTCGCTCAATGTATTGTTGTAATCAACAACGGTAAAGTACGTCCTTTCGGGTCTCGGAAATGGCATTGTGAATGGTGGTGGGACAACTTGTTTGAAACCAAACTGTTTCATAACCCGCCATGTATTGTGACGCTCGACGATCCAGTAGAAAACAAGGACGGTAGACGAACTGATGAGAGTTCGGTCAACTTTTGAGAGCTTCGAGTAAAACTTCTTGTCGTATCCTTCATAAGGTTGCCAAATGAACTGCAGTCGAGGACAGGAAACAAAGATTGAAAATTTGAATTAGCTATGGACATAACATTTTAAAAAGGGGTGTCAAAAATCCACGTGTGTCTATAAATACCCCATCAGGTTGTAGATTGTTTAACTGCAATCGGACTTCCTTCACTTTAGAGAAGGTGGGGTAGCAGGCAGCCTCCTTATCCACGTTTTAAAAAGTGGGAACTGAATGTCCCCCTTCCAACTGTCCTTGGGTTTAGGACACTTTCCAATAGACATCCTAGTGTAAGCCCATAGCTGCAACATAGCATACAAGGGATCAGGTTAGTTACAATAAACATAACCAGCAAAATTAGAGTAGTAATTAAAGCTCTCACCTGTAATAGCTGTAGAGGCCCAGTTGGTGTCCTCAATTGGTGACCCTCTATTTCAGACTTTTGAGCATCTTTATCACCTCCATCAATCTTTTTCTCCGCATTCCATAGAGAGGAATTGGTCAACATCCTATAAAGATTGGCAAGACAGGCTGGCCCCCATGCATAAGGTCTAAACTCTTTAAAAAGTTCAAGTAGGTATGCCGGTCCACGGGCACCCGATGTCTGCGTGACAATTTGACCGGATACCAAGAAGAATAGATAAGCCCGTGTGGCACGGACTTCAAAATCTTTGTAGTCCTTATCATCCTTCTTCTTCACCAACTCTGTTGCCTTGAAGTTGTCCTCAAGCCACTTAAATTTCAAAGTTATGCCCGTGTAGTCAAGCTTCTTCCGTGGGGTAAGCCCAAGAACATCCTCACAAACTTTGACTACAAACTTCCCAGGAAAAGTACGTCCAACAACCAAAGGGCCATCTATTGGAAGTCCGTATATGTAAGCAACGTCTTCTAACGTGACAGTTGCTTCACCCGATGGAAAGTGGAATGAGTTTGTCTCCGGGCGCCAACGCTCAACTAGAGCAGTGATAAATGCATGATCGATCTGAATGCGATCTATTTCTGTCAGATGGTGAAGGCCAGTCTTTCTCACATATTCTTTTTGTTGCTTTGTAAGAGTCCATACTTGCTTGTCAGGATTTGTTGGTATGCACCTCAGCCTCCCGAATTCCTATTGTTTACACAAAATAACAAACTTTAGTGAATGATTAATGGAATGAATTAATGAATGATTTAGTTAGGGGAATATACGTCTCCACGGCGGATTCCTTCGGATACATGCCAGCGTTGGTTGTATAGGAGAATATTTGGAACTTTCGGAGACTCAGGTGCATGTTCTTCATTCGTCTGCACATTTAAAGCAATCATTATCCATTAGTAATAAATATGACATTAAATAAAGGTCTTTCTTGTTTATCAAACTGTTATAACAAAACGTGCTTGCTGACCAAAGAAAAAGAAGTAATTGGGTTACCACTTTAACCATCAAGTAATTGGAAGTCCACAATAGCTATTCAAGAAAAAGTTACTCAACTAATCATTGAATGTCAGCAATACATAATACTGATTAGTTAATCATGGTCATTTAAGTGAGTGCTAGTCACAATAGTTTTAGTTCAAAAAGACCCTTTTAATTTCTTTAATTTTCCCCTTTTTCCTTTTCTTTAGAGCAAGTTATGTTGTCTGGGTGTATTCCTTCAATATGGAGCGTGATTGAAGTGCACATTTCATGTTGGGGATACCCTTAATTATATGCGCTGGACCTTACACTTGCGCTCCCAAGCACTTTATGAATGCTTCCCTTGAGCGACGTAGGGCGCATAAGCCTCAAATGCTTCAAAAATTGATGGATGTGTCTTAGGCTTAGGTAAAAGTATAGAGAAATCAATGGAAGAAGAAGAGAATTTAGTGAGCACTAGAACAATGTATATCAAAGGCTCCTGATAGCCCCCCTAATGTGTGGGACTCTGCATGTATATCAAATGGTCCTGATACCAATGAGTTCTACCATTCTTCCATTGTAGTAACACATTCTATCACCCTAGATTCAAGGGTGAACCATAATAAGAAGTCTTAAGAAATGTAAGATAGGTAGGCCCTTTCTGAGAAACTAGCATAGACAAACAACCTTAAAGAATATAACTATATTTACATACTGTCAGCAACAATATAGAACTCTATCAATTTCCAAAGGTGCCCGATCAACGAGAGTGAAAGAAACCCATAACCATCAAATAAATATATCTTCCATCAACAAAAAAAGGGGATTCCTGGAGCACCATTTCTACTCAAACCCCATCACAAAAGTCAAGAACATGCGCAAATCTTCTACACGGTCAAAAAAAAAAATGCAGTAGATGTGCAAGGACACGTTTGGATGTGTGTGGAGGAGAAGAACAACTCAGACAATAAGCCAGGCACATCAAAACGAACATAATAAAAACAATGGTTTGCTTTCGGAATCTAGGGCACAAAAAAAAAAGATGAATAGAATACAGTTTGGATATCTATGGAGGAGAAGAAAAACTAAGACCACATTCCAGAGCAGAGCATTCAAAACGAACACACTCAAATGCAAGGTTACCAGTCAAATTCTAGGTCACAAATTAGAAAAAAAAGGAAGAAGAGAAAGTAATGAACGCACCTCCATTTCAGTTTCGAAAATTGGCGCCAAGCAATACCAGGGACCACTTGGAATGGGGGCCTCGACAGCATGGAGAAGAAAGGGAGAGGAGGGGACCACTGGGAGGGGGAGGAGAAACCGCGTGGAGGAGATGACGAAAGGGGAAAAAAGTGGGGGATAAAAGTGGTCGATAGGAATGGGGAAAAATAAGTGGTCGAAAGGGTTTTGAGAAGTGGTCGATATCGACCATACCTAAAAATGAAAAAAAAAAAACCAAAAGGCACCCGGAGAGCCTTACTCGTGTATACTTAAAATACGGTACTCCCCAAGTGGTATAGTGTACTATTGGGCTCTACTGGGTAAATTCCTCTTTTTTTTATATTAGTAATTTGATGTGATTTGAACCCACAACCAAAAAGTTACAGTAGTGAGCACCTTCATCGCAACATGGGGCCTTGACAAATGGTTTCTTGGCAACAAGTCTTGTCCTTACAGCAAGTAGGAGTTTTGCTCAAAGTATATTCCGAATAAGAACCCAGTTATTACAGGGCTAGTTTGCTCATTCATCACATGGTGCATTTGGAACCTTACTAACCGTAACTATGGCTACTACTACTTTGAGAAAAAGGACTCAAAAGTACTTCAAAACCATAGTGACTATCTTTTACCTCAAGTTTGGTAACAGGTGAGGAATCCTCGCAGGACCGTCCTCACTGAGTATTTGTAAAGCTGAGAATTCTTAGGTCACATTTAGTAATAGGTGAGGAATCCACATATTTTAGTATTATAAATACTCTCCCCTTTTAGATGAGGATTTTCACATCCCATGCAGTGGTGTCGGATCTAAGAATCCTCAAAAAGTAAGTCAGGGTGACATGCGTGATAACACGGGTTTGAGACGGCATCTGGTTCAACAAAATACCTGAAAAAACTATTTTGGTCTGCAAATAGAGATGAGGCAGTGCGGGCAGGATCCAAAGTTGAGCTGAGCAAAGGCCAGCTGGTGCTCAATGACCATCAAGGCCAGAAAGTATCGAGTACCACCCCCAATGGTAATGTCACCCCTGCTGCCATGCTATTCAATGGAAATTTTGTGCTCTTGGGCTCAGGTTCTGCTAACAAATGGAAGAGCTTTGCCCAACCTACAGACAACATCTTGCCTAGCCAGACACTGCTGCTTCCATCCATCGCACTTTCTTCTTGTGAATCAGAGACCAACTACTCAAGCGGAAAGTTCAAATTGCGTTTGCAGGATGGCAACCTCGAGCTCTACACAGTAGCGCTCCCCAGCAAGAATCCTTTATAGGGAGCTTATTGGAATAGCAACACTATAGATGGCGCTCATGTGGTGTTCAACAAGACGGGCTATATTTACCTTGGCCTATGGAATGGAAACAAATTTAACCTTACAAAAGGGAACATGGTTTCAACAAGAGAGTTCTACCAGAGGGCAATACTCGATTATGATGGAGTTTTCAGGTAATACAGATACCAGAAGAAACAATCAAATAGTGGACTATGGGGAGAATCCAGGTCCTCCATAATGTTGGAGCCTTCAAACATTTGCATGACCGATCCAGTGAGTTTAGGTGTAGTTTGTGGATTCAAAAGCTACTGCAAGCTTGATGGAGAGCCTGTGCCCAACTAGGTATATTCACCTGGATATTAATAACACATTCGGAGGATGCAAACCAGATTTTGACCCAGAAAGCTGTGGGAAATATGGTTCTCAGTTTGTGATGGAACAAATGATTAACACGGGCTGGCCATTGTCTGACTTCAAACACTATATATCCATGGATAAAGACCAGTGCAGAGAAGCTTGCTTGGGAGATTGTCTCTGTGCAGTCACCATTTCAGAGGCAGAGACTGTTGGAAGAAGAAACTCCCGCTTTCAAATGGGAGGATGGACTCCTATGTAAAAGGGAAGGTTTTATTCACTCTTAAGTGGTGTTTATTCTTTTTCAAAGGTCATGAACCAAGGTAATAACAATGTGAATGGGAGTACAGGCCTCCAGGGTTTAATTTCATATCAGTAAATAAATGCCAAACAGCCTGGCTGGGAGGATTAGCCTCATTAATATTACGTATCAGCTTTATTGATAGCTTATTTCCTTCCTCAAGACTGAATAAGTCATTAACACTCTTCAACAGTCTGGGAAATGTGTTTGTTTTCTTGTTGCTCAGAGTTGCTCACTAAATATCATGCTTACGCACCTGCAAAGGTTATATAATCTGCTTGTAACAATTAGCATGATAAAAGCATAAAACCACACCTTAACAGGTGATCTCAATAAAGGAGAGCAAGTTTCACAACATTATTCTCTCAGTAACTCAGGTCATTAGCTACTAGTGTTGGGACAAAGATCAAATGCAATAGAAAGATAATACAAGCCTACCCACAACACTAATGTGTAATGACTAGAGACGCCAAAAAGGTCATTGACAAGTATAAAACAGCAAAGGCCTGCTGCTATGAAGATTCTGATTGATTAGTGCTACTGCTGCCTGAATTTGTACAAAGGCCTGATGTGTTTACAAAAACAGTATCACTTAAGCCTCGTAAGGCCCCTTAGTCCTTAGATACCAAGTACTGTGGTTTCTTGGGTCGGGAGAAATTGAAATTATCCATATGCCTCAGATGCCCTTAGTAGTCCAAAGTCTGGAATTTGAAGAGGACAAGATGTTGATGATCATGAACATATATTTACAAAAATATCCTTTCTGAATTCCACTTGTCAAATGGAGTATTTGACCAACAAAGTGCTGACAGGTGTCAGGCATTGCAGCTGGGAACCCAATTTCTATTATTGTCAGAAATTCTTCTTAGCAAATGGGCCCTTAGAATTTAGATTGACATATATACTATAATTTAAAATCTCACATCCGTGCTGCATGGTTAAATCCAGAAGAGAGATTATAAGTTTCAAATCTATCAAGTTCATGGGACCATCCAAATAACACTGAGAACCTTCATTGCCATCCTCATAGAAAGAGTATTACTGATTCAAGAGGGAAGAAGAAGATTGCACACAAGCACATACTGGCAGGAGCAAAGTTAATAAGAGTTACTGCTTTGAAGTCTTGATGTACAATTATTTGAGAAAAAAAAAAGATTGGATAAACAACCCAAACTCCAACTAATCTTCTAGAATCTCTTGGAAATGTCTTTCCCCTTCTTTAAATCCATACTGATACAGACATAGGCAGTTATGACTGAAACAGGAGTGTGAAATGCTAACCAAATGATTGACCCGAAAAAAAAATTTATAAGTAATTATGAGAAGTTACAAACAGACAGCCTCTTTTAGTCTTATTACTGTCTAAAACTGAAGTCCACGTCTAATATCAAACATATAAGTGCAATTCCTGAAATAGGCAACAAAAGATCCCTGATATGCACCCATAACATAGTAATTTCTTATTTAGATATGCTTTGATTGAAAAAAAAAAAAAAAATACTGGGTGACAAACTTCAACAGCACACTGTGCAGCCTTGTAAAAGTTATCACTAAAATAGTGACATACCAAAAAGACCCTAAATTTGAGAAAGCAAAGGGGACCAGAACATAAAGAATTCAGTAAGCCCTGAGGAAAGAAACCTGACCAACAGAACGCATGAAACAATTCACTGAAAAATGCTACTCACAGAGCCATCATCATGAACCCGCCAAATTGTCTCACCAAGGACATTTGCAACAGATAACACAGTCAGTTGAGGGAAGTAATTTTTTTCTGCAACAGGAATTGTATTTGTGATTATGACTTCCTGAAATAGGCCTCCGGAAAGCCTCTCGATTGCAGGGGGACTACAAAGAAGTATCCAAAAAACATATTCAGTGGCAGATGAAGAGATCCAAAATCTCATTAGAAGAAACAAAACATAATATTATTCATTCCAAAAAAAAAAAAAATAGCATGAACCATGGAATTGGTAGCGTCAATACTCTAGGCCGAATAAGACAGTGTTCACAATTAGTGTGGTACCAGTCATCAGCTGATTCAAAATCATTTGAAAGGTTCATATGACCTCTACACTTCTCTGTCTCCACCTTTAAGGCCTGTTCGCCTACTTTGAGTTGAATTCCTAGGAATTTATGGTAAAGTGGGTTCCAAAAAAAGGTCTATTAAAAAGCAAGGTAAAGGACTTAAGGTGGGGATGTAGACAGCATCCTCCCTATCCAAGGATCTGATTTACCAGGTGATGGCTGGGTAATCATTACCTACAAAGGGAAAGACTCTTTGATGATCATTTGTGTATCTTCATCTTTACCTCTTCAATTTTAGCTCCTCTAATGATTGATTAAAACCAACGAAACAACACAGCTCATGGAGTAACTTTTCAAATATCCAATATTTCCCTCTCTCCTTTGGAAATAACAGAACAAATAGACCATTCAAAAAAAAAAAAAAAAGAATACTTTTCATCTATAAGGGACCTATAAACCTATCTTGAAGCTGTTCTGTAGTTGTCGCACCATGGCAAAATTGCTTCCCAAGAGCCCAAATGCTAACCATTCATTTTGCACTTCACAAACCAATCTGAAGTATCAAATCATCTGAAGCAGTGGTCAAGCTTACCAAGTAAACAAGCTTTTAAAAAAAAAATGGATACCAAGTAGACAATCTTCCACCAGGAGCTCACTAACTTCTTGTGTAAAAAATGTAACCACACTCGTGCAAACATGGCTGCAGTTACTAGGGAAAACCAATTGCAATTGAATGAAGAGCCATGTATCAACTCATTTGCAAACATGGTTTCAGTTGTTACTAGGGAAAACCAATTGCAATTGAATGAAGATCCATGCATCAAACTAAAGAGGTCTTAAATGAAATGGAACCAAAGAAGAAAGACAACATGGCTTGAAGCTTGAAACAGTACATAGAGAGATTACAATTATGCAAAGGTTTAGGAACTTGGTCATCTAGGAAGATTCGTAAGAATTTCATGTTCCTTGCTATAAGTGAAGGCCAAGTGGTTGCAACAAAAAAAGGTAATGAAGAAAATAGTTATACCTGAAAACAGCATGTGTGCAGCATGCATAAACTGCTTTTGCCCCCTCTTGGTGTAACAATGCTGCAGCACTGGTAATGGTTCCTGAGTTCATCATATTGTTACCGGTCACAAAGTCAAGGTGCAAGAATGTACAAACAGCATGTGAAATCAGTTTGCAAGTGAAGGAATCCATAAGTGACTTAAACTCACCAGCGGTGTCAATCATGTCATCAACCATCACAGCAACCTTTCCTTTGACATCACCAATTAAATTCATTACCTGTGTAAGTCAAATTAACTTGCCAATAAGGAACTGTAAAGGGAATAGAGAAACCGTAGAATTCATTCCTCCACTAAACAGTAATTAGACCAACTCCTTAAGATAGCGTCATAGGAAGCAATGTGAAAGCTGACGGAAGAAATGTACGATGGATGTCAAAGACTGCAGCAATTCCAATCTAATTGATCCAATCACAAACACACCTACCTATTTAGTGAATGTCATCATCATCATCTTAGCCTTACCCCCATCAAGTTAAGGTTGGCTCTTCCTTTTTTTGTTTTGTTTTGTTTTGTTTTGTGTGTGTGAAGATATTAGTAAACAATCCTTACAACAATATAACACAACATGCGAGAACGGCGTCTTACCCTACTGGTAAGACGTGTCAGTTCTCACCATGTGCGAGTTAGTCCTCCTTGCCTGTGTGAGTTCCTGTTACCTCACATGTGCGAGTTGTCCACCCCTTGCATGTGCGAGTTCCTATTACCTCGCATGTGCAAGTCTTCTAGGGACCTAGCCCATTAGCTGGAATACCAAAAAAAAAATTTGTAACACAACATGCTATAAACCCATCACATTTGCACTAAATATTTATCTAGGTAAGCCATCCATCACAGAAACTAAGGCATTACCTTAGAAACATTATGTCCCTGGCGTCTTTTATCCACAATTGCTAGGGGTGCATCAGATAACTTTTTGGCAAAAGCGCGTGCTCGAGCAACACCACCAACATCAGGTGAGACAACTACTAAATCGTTTGTGGAGATCATCTTACTTGCCAAGTAATCAAGAATAACAGGCTACAACACGAACGAAGAAAAGATAGTCAGTTTATGATTAATATTCTTCTCAATATCAAAATACATACATACATATACATATACATATACATATACATATACATACATACATATATATATAAACATACATATATATGTTGGTAAAGTAAAGCCCCACATCCCACATCACCTAAGTAATGCCTTTGGTAAGGCTTCATGTACCTATTTGGGCCTTCTACCTATCAGCTTATGCTTTTGGGTTGGTACATGGCTTCTTACATGGTCTCAGAGTGGGTTTTGATCCCGTCATTCTTGTGTAGCCCACATCGCAGGCCCGTTCATGAAATATGTTGGGCCTGCACGTGAGGGGGAGTGTTAGTAAAGTAAAGCCCCGCATCCCACATCGCCTAAGTAATGCCTTTGGTAAGGCTTCATGTACTTGTTTGGGCTTTCTACCTATCAGCCTAAGCTTTTGGGTCAGTACATGGCTTCTTACAATATATACGTGCGCAATGCGCATAGATCTCCCCCACCTGGGACACATATGGGGATGGGGCTGGGGGGATTGCAAGATCTAGTTGGGGCCTACATATGTACAAAAAATGGACCACATTGATCATCCTAAGCCCTTGATCAACAACCCACAAATTTTCACCTTAAAAATAGGTGCAAAGTCAATCCAACGGTTCAATCCATTCAGATGGGTGCAAACCCAAGGGTCCAGTTCATTTGAATGGACCACACGCAGCGTAGCAATGCGATTAGAAAAAAAATCGTAAAAAAAAAAAAAAAACTGAAAAAAAAATTGTAGAAAATCTAGAATATTGGAAAATGAGAGAAAATGCATTTTTTTTTCACAAAAGTAACTAAGATAAGGGGGCGTAGCGGTCCCCTCATTGTACAAGGTTCTGTATCGCTGTATAAATAGAAAATAATAGCAATGATCATTTTTTTCACATGTACTCATGTTGCTTAGTTATGCTAACTTAGAAACTAATGAAGGATCATAAAAAATAAAAAACTATGTCATGAAGTCAAGACTTAAGACCTAAGAGTACCTAGAGAATGTCATTAATGGAAAGAAGTATACAGACATGAGAGAGAGAGAGAGAGATGTGGAGATGAATGTCGTCCTTGCCTTGGTCGACTGAGATCTCTATTTAAAAGGGTTTAATCCCTGAATACATTCTAATAATGATTATCCCCTAATTACACTTGGGGTTAGATCCATGCTAATAGCTAACAACTAACTAGTATGTAAATGGGCCTGATACATTGGGCCTAGAGGCCCAGGATTGACACCCCCCCTCAAATTGATGCGGGAGTGTCATAAAGCAGCAATTTGGAAACAAGAAATTGATGTCGAGGCCGAGCAAGTCCCTTAGTGAATATATCTGCCAACTGAAACTCTGTAGGGACATGAGGTAGACTGATAACACCACGCTTGTATTCGTCGCGAATAAAGTGGCAATCAACTTCTATATGTTTTGTGCGTTCATGAAGAACAGGATTTTCAGTGATTCTGATTGCCCCAGTATTATCGGCATGCAAGGAAGTGGGAGAGGCCTGTGCAAATCCAAGTTCCGAAAGAAGTCCCCGAAGCCATAGGATTTCAGAACAAGCAGAAGACATAGCCCGATATTCAGCCTCTGTGGAAGATTTGGAGACCCGTTCTTGTTTCTTGCATTTCCAAGAGATGAGAGACTGACCGAGGTACATACACCAACCAGTGGTGGACCGTCTGGTATCCGGACATCCTGCCCAGTCAGCATCTGCAAAAGCGGTCAGAAGTAGACGATTATCCTTTGGATAATATAAACCACGAGCTCTAGTACCCAATAAATACCGGATAATGCGCTTCACTGCTGTCAGATGAAGGTGACGAGGAGACGTCATGAATTGGCTGACAAGATTGACAGCATAAGATATGTCAGGCCTGGTGACGGTGAGATAGACAAGACTGCCAACAAGTCTCCGGTATGTATGTGGATCAGGAAGAAGATCTCCATCATCTTTACTCAACTTAAGATTGACTTCAAGCGGTGTATCAACTGAGGAAGAGTTATCGAGATCAGCAAGCTCAATAAGATCTGTCGCATATTTGTGTTGATTGATAAACAGGCCTTTGGAAGACTGATGTATTTCTAAGCCCAAAAAATAATGTAGAGGACCCAGATCCTTCATATGGAATGAATCCCGAAGAGAGGCCTGAATAGATTTTATCATAGCATCATCAGTTCCGGTGATAATGATATCATCAACATATACAAGGAGAACAGTAAAGCCAGTAGATGCGTGGCTCATAAAAAGAGATGGATCATATGGACTTTGAGTAAAGCCAATCGTGCCTAACCGATCTTTGAATTTATCAAACCACGCTCGGGGAGCTTGCTTGAGACCGTAAAGAGATCTGTGTAAGCGACATACAGATTTCTTAGACGGAGAGGTGACTCCTTGTGGTATCCGCATATAGACTTCTTCTTTCAAGTCCCCATGTAGAAAAGCATTCTTGACATCCATTTGGTACAATGGCCAAGATTGAGAAGCAGCAATGGCGAGAAGGAGCCGAACAGTTGTCATTTTTGCAACTGGCGCAAATGTCTCTTCATAGTCAATGCCATACGCTTGGCGGTTGCCAAGTGCCACAAGTCGAGCTTTGTGTCTATCCAAGGAGCCATCTGATTTGAGCTTGATCGAGTAGATCCATTTGCAACCGATAGGTTTAACTGAAGAAGGACATTCCACAATATCCCAGGTGTGATTCTGGGTCAATGCATCTAATTCAACTTTCATGGCCTGGTTCCAACAATCATGTTGCACAGCCTGCAAATAAGAACTTGGGATGGAAACCGAGGATAGTGTTGTCATCAAGGAAGCATGGGTAAATCCATACCGCTCAAGAGGTCGAGAAATTCTGGAGGAGTGACGCAAAATACTAGTAGATGTGGGACCAGTTGTCGGAGGATCAGGAGGGTGGGCATCTGCAGTGGTAGGTGTTTCCCTTCGATGATACACAAAATCAGGATTAAACCGTGTAGCAGTTGGTTTTTCAGAAAATCCAGGTAACACCGTTGTGGAAAATGGAGAAGGACAATCCAAGTATTTTTGAAAAAAATATTGATTTTCGAAGAAAATAACATTACGAGAGATCCTGGTGCGACGAGCCATTGGATCATAGCAAACAAAACCCTTTTGGTTAGTTGCATATCCTAAAAAAACACACCTGCTAGATTGGGCCGTTAATTTTGTGCGCTCTGTGGGAGGCAGATGAACGAAGCAAACACACCCAAAGGTATGTAGATGAGTAAAGGTAGGATGGTGACCATAAAGTTTAAAATGTGGTGTTAATTGGGCAATGGTAGGTGATGGAAGACGGTTTATGAGATGGACTGCAGTGGTAAGAGCTTCAGTCCAAAAACGTGGAGGAACAGAGGATTCAATGAGTAGAGTCCTCGTGACATCAAGAAGATGTCTGTTTTTTCCGTTCTGCAACGCCATTTTGTTGAGGAGTATATGGACAAGTACGTTGAGATACAATTCCTCGACTCTTTAGGAAAGATTGAAAATCAGTGGAGACATACCCCCCCCCCCCTGAATCGGATCGCAAAGTTTTAATGCATTTGGAAAATTGAGTTTTAACATAGCTAAGGAAAATTTTAAATGCATTAAGAACATCAGATTTAGAATGTAACAAATAAACCCATGTAAATCTGCTGTAATCATCAATAAATGTAACAAAGTATTTGAAATGACCATGAGAAATGGTAGGAGCAATGCCCCAAACATCACTGTGGATTAAATCAAAACATTCATTGCTACGAGTTGTAGAGTTAGAAAAAGGTAAAGTTTTACTTTTTCCTAATTTACAAGCATCACACTCAAATGAAACAGAATCAATAGGTTTATTTAACAATCCAGTTTGAAACAAAGTAGACAATGTAGCAGCATTCGGGTGACCAAGTCTATTATGCCACAACCGAGAATTATTAGGAAGTAAAAAACAAAACAACTGATTCCAAGGTTTATTTTGAATAAATGGAGATACTGGTAACGTAAAAAGCCGGCCACGTTTAGGCCCCCTCGCGATCACCGCCCCCGACTCCTGGTCCTGCACAACACAACCAGAAGAAGAAAAGGAGACATTGCAATTATTTTCAACTAATTGACCCACAGAAACTAAATTGGTAGCAAGATGAGGGGAGACAAAAACATTTGTTAATGGAAAAGGGCCAGGAGCATCTCCCACAGAGAGGATTGGAAGGTGGTCTCCATTGGCAGTTTGAACAGAAAGAGTGCCAGTGTAGGGGACAACATGATGTAGATTGGTGGGTGAGGAGGTCATGTGATTACTAGCTCCAGAATCTAAATACCATGTATTAGAAAGGGACGGACTAGTACCTGAAATGTTCATAGATGACAGGGCATTGATAATCATCTGATTTACCATAGCCGGAGTAATGGGAGCTGGTGACTGTGTTTGTGAAGAGGAACCAGGCTGTGAGGATGAATCAAATGGCAATGAACCAGTGAAATCAGACGATGCATATTGTGGGGTGACAGCCGTGTAAGCACTTGGAGTTGACTGTCCATAGGGGTGAGAAGCAGAATTGTGAGCCTTCTTCCGACACTCTTCAATACCATGTCCAACAGCCTTACAATATTTACAGACCTTCAGCTTGCATTGATTAGCATAATGGCCATATTTTTTACAGTTGTAACACTGTACTTTACTGATGTCTCGAGGAGGAATTCTGGTTTTAGCAGCAAAGGCAAGCGGAGCTTCAGTGGAATCCTGATGTTCAATTGCAATTTTGGTAACAAGGCGCTGTTCCTCCCGTAGAAGTTCTTGAAGACAATCATCTACGTTGGGAAGAGACACTCGGCTCATCAAGTTGGATCGGACTGTCTCATATTCAGGGCGCAGTTTCATGAGAAATTGATCCCGATGACTATCCTGTTGTAAGGAAAGAAGCTCGGGTAGAAGTGCTTCAGAGACAGTAGCAAATTTAATTTCATCATATTCTGACCATAGGATTAAAAAGCCGGAGTAATAATCCTGGATTGAAAGTGTCCCTTGGGAGTAATTTGCAATATCTAATTCCAATTGAAACTGACGCGCAGCATGATGTTGATAATATACCTTTTTCAGATATTCCCACATGTCCTTCGAGGTCTTGCAAGGTCTGAGAGACAAAATAAAATTTGGTTCTACAGAAGAAAGAATCCAAGACTTTATTTTTGCATCTTTAGTTTTCCAAGATAGAATTTTCTTGGCATCGTCAGCAGGGAGTGTGTCAGAACCATCTATATGGGCCCACAGTTCTTTTCCTTCAAGGTATACTTGGAATTGAAATGCCCAAGATACATAGTTTTTGCCATTAAATTTCACAATAGAGGGTCCTGATTTTTCAGATGTATCCATGACAAGAGAACAGAAGGCAGTGGAGAAGCAAGCAAGCAATAACCAGAAGGCAGAGGAATCCAGCAGCAGTAAGCAATAAACAGTAGTAGCAGTAACCAGAAGGCAGAGGAATCCAGCAGCAGTAAGCAAGAAACAGTAGTAGCAGTAGCAACCAGAAGGCAGAAGAGAAAATCTGGACAGAATATTCAGCAGCAGCAATCGCAGGCAACAAAGGGGAAAACAAACAGTGCAATCGGTCCCAGTCGGCAGCAAGTTAAACCTTACGTGGGCCCCACGTGTTGATCTTGACACAGATCAGATGGTGGGGATGAAAACAGAGTAGTTTTATGCAACTACTGGAAGTGGTCACAGGTCGATCAAACCCAGATCAAGGAGATTGGACGGCCGAGATGAAAACATAGTGAAAAAAATGAATTTTCACAAAAATTGGTAGAAAACCTACCTCTGATGATCAAAAAATCAGGCAAAAATCTTCAAAAATCCAGGAAGCAGTAGTCGACCAAGGTGGAGGTATTCCGTTGATGTACTGGTGATGATCCTAGGTGGGCCATGCATGATCCGAGATGATCAGGAACGATCAGAGATGATCGGCTGAATAGAAACATCACTGGCGGGCTTCCAATGCTTGGAAGATGACTTAGGAGAAGATCACAGATGATTGACCTTGCTTTGATACCATGTCATTAATGGAAAGAAGCATACAGACATGAGAGAGAGAGAGAGAGAGATGTGGAGATGAATGTCGTCCTTGCCTTGGTCGACTGAGATCTCTATTTAAAAGGGTTTAATCCCTGAATACATTCTAATAATGATTATCCCCTAATTACACTTGGGGTTAGATCCATGCTAATAGCTAACAACTAACTAGTATGTAAATGGGCCTGATACATTGGGCCTAGAGGCCCAGGATTGACAGAGAAAAGAATACATCTACCAAAGGGGGTTTCTAATAGAATGTACTTAGACAAGAATCCTTGGAAAAAACTCTCTGTATCGACTGTAATTCGGTGAGATCATGTGCTATTTGGTGTTCTTTTAAACATAAAAGGGTAAAAGAGTTGCGTAGAAATGTTATTTGGAGAGAAGAAGAAAAGAAATAAGTCTTACTATGCATTTTAAAAAATTTTGGAAAGTAGGAATATGTCTCACTCCCTAGCGGGCGTAGCGGCCGCTATGGATGTGAACGGCGATAAATACCATCTTCCGATATAGCGGCCGCTACGCGCTATTTTGATCCATGCCGGCGTGTGGTCCATTCAAATGGACCATCAGGTGGGCCCCACTATGAGGTGCACAAGCATAGGATCATGAGTATATATATAGGAATTATCCGGTGCACACCTCATAGTGGGGCTCACCCTGGTGGTCCATCCGAATGGACCACACACAAAGGACCACAAACCACCACCCCCTCCCCCTCCCCCACGCACACACAAGGATTTTCGAGTGAGCATGAGCTCAAAAACACATGCATATGACCAATGAGATTGCTTATTTTAAACCCCCCTTGATGACATCATCACGTTCACAAAAATGGCCTACGCAAATTCCTCGTTCCACTTTCTAATTTCTCAATTTGAAGATGGGCCTACATATCACCCTCACCCGCGCACCATCCGTGAACACCTAAGTGTGCACTACCATGTTGGGCCTACCTAGGACCATGCCAATCATGGGGGAGGTGAAGGCTCAAAAGATCTAAATGAGACCTAAGGGCATGCAAAATCTCAAACCCGTTAGATCAGAATCTGCTTAAGAAAAAAACTCATAAAGAAGGAAAAAATATACACTCCTATGCAGTTATGAGCAAAAATACCTCTCCATGGACATGATCAATTGGAATATCAAAGTATCCCATTGACTGCCCTGAATGAAGATCACATGCTAGGACACGATCAGCACCTGCTTTAGTGATCAAGTTTGCAACAAGCTTGGCTGCAATGGACTCACGCCCCTCAGTCTGTAAACATGAAATGACCCAAAAATAAGGTGCATAGGTAAAGTAAAAGATATTTTTTTAATTACCACACTTGAGAGAGAGAACATGTTAAGAGTTTCAAAAGGCCTTTAATTGATACCAAGTTCTAAGGTCCAAGGAAAAATCTAATCTGAAAGCTATTACATCAGATAATTATGGTCGTCCTAAATATTAAAAAATAAAATGAAAATGGAAAAAAAAAATAACTTGATTGCTAGGATAACCAGGAGGCCCCAAGACTTGGTCAATACAAAAGAAGAGAACTCATATCGCTTAGATTACCAACATATGCTTTTTGAAGAAAGCATTTATAATAATTTTTTACCGACCAAAAAACCAAAAAGAATTTTACTAGGACACAGATGAAGCCACTTCAGGGTCAAAACAAATTATAGCCTACTAATAGGATGATGGATGCTTCAAAACTGTATAAGAGATACCTTTCGATCGGCTCTAGCATATCCAAAATACGGAATGACGGCTGTAATGGTTCTTGCAGATGCCCTTCGGCATGCATCTATTGTTATCAAAAGCTCCATAAGATTCTCATTTGCTGGGGGACATGTCGGTTGCACCAAGAATACATCACATCCCCTCACACTCTCTTGCAATTGAACATAAATCTCACCATCAGCAAACCTTTTTATCTTGATTTTTCCAAGGTCTAGGCCCATGTAACCAGCAACTTCCTAAGTTCAAACAAAAACAGCAAGAAGTAGCCAGCTTAAAAAATTATAAGTTTTTTTTTTAATAGTGAAATCATAAGGTTATGCATATATAATTACCAATGGAAACCAAAAGGATTATAGGTTGCTGCATAGCAGTGGAAAATTGTTGGTTTATATGCAGATATGATGACTGGTATATGTGCTTTAATGTTCTTTACAAAGTACAACTATATTGGTGTTTTACCAGAAGAAAAGGTCATAAGCCATAGACAACAAAGTTATATACATGCTGCCTGAAGCTAGTAAGTAGTTCTATTGGTTCACTTTAAAACATGAAATGGATAATAGTTTTCAATTTTCATAGGAAAAAAGACAAAAAAAGGATATAAAAAAAGAAAGTGATTCTACATCCTGCCATTTGCACTTTGATAAATATTTTAACATCTACAAAATAAAAGGGCACCAAGAACATCTTATTTTTAACTATATATCGAGTACATACTGATTAGAATCAGAACATATTGATTTAAATGCAGTCTCCAAACTCAAGAAGATGCAACATCTTTTTATATCTTCAATTTCATCAATATACTTGGACACTTGACCAAAGTAACAGTTTCAATGGGTACAATTACCAGTGAAAGAGATGGATTTGCTGTTCCTGAGAACAAGCGCAGTCGTCTATTAGGCTTTGGAAACAATTCCTGGCCACGTTGTCCAACAACAAAGTCTGGCACTTTGGGATCTTTCAAATTCGGTGAGCACAATCTTCCATCAGAGAGCTCCTTCAATATAGGTTTCAATGCATCATACTTCTGAAAAACGAAATAACCATAAAATATGCAATGAGGACTGATTTACCGAAAGGTCCACAATGGAAGTTCTAAAAGACCGAACACTTTTAAAAGAGAAAGGCAATTATTTACCATTAAGATGATGATCAAGATTATTGATCCGGTGGGCCAAAACAAGCAGAATCGTAGCCTAAATTTCAGATGATCCTATCAACGACTTGAGTGTAGTGTGCACTGTAGACCAATCAATGCTCTTCATTGCCTCATTTTGTCTTGGACCATACAGTTTTTAGAAATTTCCAAATGATTAATATAGCACAATCACCTCTGTTCAGTTTCAGGCCATTAATCAAAAGGGCTGACACATTCCAACCACCTTGATTTTCAGACTATTACCCATCTACCGGATCACTCACCAAATCAAAGGCCCTGATCATCACAAATCCCACTACAACCTTGGTTCACACTTCAGTGGACCAAATAAGATATTCAGTTGGCACTTTGCACATCCCAGTATAAGTCTACCTATACATTCATTCAAGAAAGTGGCCAAAAACCCACCAATCTCTACCTAATAGAAGTCCAATTTCATTTACTAGCTGTATGGCAAAAACAAATAAAAAAAAAAAAAAACGCAGCGATTGGCTTCTTTTTCTTTCCTTTCAATGAATAATCCGATGTACCTTCCCCAATCCCACACTACATGATTGAAAAATCACATTTTTTCCATATCGTACACACTCAATGACAAAATCCTTAAAAACGGCTCAACCCAACATTCCAAAACGCTCAAAACGATCAAATCAAACTGGAAGCCCACTCTCATCACCTTTCCGTTCTATGATTATTGTATCTGAATTTAAACTATACTAAAAGCAATCAAACTAAAGATATTCGAATTTCCTACTTCCTAAGCATTTCTCAAACTTCTTTATCTTAGAAAGCATGGCCGAAACAAACCGACATACCATGTCACGACCGTCAGATATAATCCAATACATAAAGGTATCGGCTTTAGCCAATACAGTTACCGAAAAAGCGTTCTAAAGCCATGTTCTTGAGTCAAAACAAAAGAACTCAAGAGAAAAAAACAGATTTTGATCAGAGCAGTCTAAAAGGACTATCAAAACCAACCGCGAAACTCACCATTTCAACAGAGAGCGATGTTCTGCAGCCTAGGGTTTGGAAAAGCGGGCGACTTTCGATCCTTCTGCAGAAAAACGAAGGCCGAGACTCGAAGGTGGATGATGGAGACGCCATTAGAGCCATCTCTCTCTCTCCTCTCTCTGTGTTGTTAGAGGAGATTTGGGAGATTGGATTTTGTGGAGGGTTAGTGTGAGTGAGAGAGAGGGAAGAGGGAAAATGAAGATTCTGCGGGTTCTGAGGGAGAGCTTTTTACAGAGCGTCTTGCTCTCTCTCTCTCTCTCTCTCTCTCTCTCTCTCTCTCTCTCTTGCAGAAGAAAGCACTTGGCCAGCATCTACATCGCCTTTTATACTTTTTCATGAAATTCCAAAGGAGTTCCGGTATTTCTGCCAAATTTCAAAACGGTACACATGTTCAGGTCGATATCAAATCAAAAAAAAAAATAAGGATTTTTTTTTTTTTCATTACCTGAGTGTGATGAGTGAAAAGGTTGGGGGTAGAGGCCAGGCGCGGCATGCCAGTCAACGTGCCGTGGCCCGGCTCATCATGTTGACCAGCCTGGCCCGGCCCATCCCAGGCATGACCCGGTGGTCCGGTCAATGGGTTACGAGCATTAGGCTAGGGTAGGATAGAATTATGGAATTTTCTTTCTCAATATAGTATTAATTCATATGGGTATTAACTTATGGGTATTAGATTAATTCATATGATTAATGGTTGTAAATTATCGTGATGGTCGATATCTATATGTGCATCATTTTGGTTTCAAATATATCTTTGCTTTTGCTTTTGAAGTTTTCCGAATTCAACTTCTTAAGAGCATGTTTATGTAGTTGTTTCGTGGAAAATTGATTTTTCCACTATTGTGGTGTAGATGAAATATACAGGGAAAAAGGTCCACGAGCCCTTTTTAGTTTCGTATTGTAGATTTTCTTTTCCTATGGAAGATCATACTTTCCTTTCCGCGACAAACTCAGCCCTATATAGATATTTTTACTCCCTTTAGAAAAAATGAGAGATAAGCCCCATTGGTAGGAAACCCTTCATGTTGGAGCTCGTAACCTAGATAATTTAATTAAAAAAAGAAGAAAGATAATGAAGTATACTAACATACTTCCCTCATTGTCTCCATTTCTCTTTCATCTCCTCCTTCCCTCTCACCAACAACATACTAACACCCTTCCCTCATTGTCTCCATTTCTCTTTCATCTCCTCCTTCCCTCTCACCAACAGCTCTCTTTATCTCCACGTTCCTTGTTTACAACTTGTCTCTCATATTTGTCCAGGGCGGACCCAGGCAAAAGCATGCGGGTGCGATTGCACCCGTTAAACGCGGTGCGATTCAAAAAATCCAATAAAATTTGTGAGTCCACCTTCAAGATCCACATGAAAAAAAATTACCCCCAAACAAGAGCGGACTAATGAAACTGAACTTGGGGATTTCCCCCGAACAAGAGTGGACTAGGGAACTGAACTTAGGGTGGGGCTTAATGTAAAATAAATATTAGGGGGGGCGCAAAATGTAAAAGAAAACTGCATAATAATTCTCAAAATCTAAGAGGGGGTTTTTTTAAAGTTTTAACTTTTTCAGGTTTGGTGGGGGCTTCAGCCCTAGAAACCTGTATCTAAACTACCTATTAAGGTCCACACCCCTTAAGGAAATTAAATCTTAGATCTGTCGCAGATCTTTGAGGTTATTAAAAAGGCACGAGGCACGTCCAACTTCATGGACATAGATTACTTTATAACTATTTAAAGACCTCTCGAAAATATATGTCTCTTCATATTTGTCAACACTTTCTTTCCTGTGGTTTTGTGTTGTTCTATTTTTATTTTTTCCTCATGTCAAACTGTCCAATGGAAAAATGGGTAAGTTTGATGGCGCTCTAGTTCCATGAATTGCACAAAATATAGAATGCACTAACAAATAATGTTAATAGAAAACAAAAATATGGAGACACCAATTTAATTACCTTATTGCTCTTTTTGGAAAGGCTATTACTCTAGTCTTATTACATAGTGAGGTACAAAACTAAAAATTCTAAGTTGACACTAAGCTCTCCGTTGACCCGAAGATCATCAATACTCCTTATTCAAACTAGAGAAAAAGTGAGTGTGAAATGGATTTTTTATATTAAAGGAAGCTAAGTCTACCTTATTACATAGTAAGGTACAAAACTAGAAATTCTAAGTTGACACTAAGCTCTCCTTGGACCCGAAGATCATCAATACTCCTTATTCAAACTAGAGAAAAAATGAGTGTGAAAGGGATTTTTAGATTAAAGGAAGATAAGTCTACCTCAAAATCCTCAAGTCCTCTTAGTATGAATGTCTAAAAGGAATGTTTTCTGAAATACGAGAAAAGGGAAGAGATCATAAGGAAACAAACTATGGACCATGTTCCTAAGTTGCCCAAAGTTTGAAATTCATGCAAGAAGTCTAAAACTCCAGTTCTAGCAAATGTGCCAAGGGGGGGAAGGCTTATTTATAGATTTCAGAACTCTTTTTGTGTCCTAGAGAGCATGTTTTTGGGCATTAGAACATGTTTTCTGATCACTCTGGGAGCTAAAGTACGGTCTCTGAATTTATATAGATGCTAGAGTACAGAGTCTACAATTTCTGGGCACTAGAGCACGTTGTATGAAATATTTAGGCCTAGAGCATGTTGTCTAGATTTCTACCCACTTTCTCATTTTTCTATTCTCTTGTTTCTTTCTCAAACTTTCAAAATTCTCAGGCAGGGGCGGAACCAGGAATTTTTTTTAGGGGGGGCCAAAGTAAAAAAAAAAAAAAAAAAACCCATTAAAAAGTTACAAAATTTAATAATTAAATGCATAATAGATAGCACTCAAAAGTGAAATCACATTACTATTATTTAGAAAAATTAGTAGCTTAGAAGTTCATGTCATAACCCTTGTCAATTAGCACTCAAAAGTGAAATTATTGACTATTATTTTGGAACAAACAAATATGCCCACTATTATATATTTATGAGCAAGACCCATATTTAAAATCTAGACCATTCAAAAGGATGGTCCCACTAGTTTTATCTCCTCAAAAGAATTTACTTCAATTGAATTAATCCTGACATAGATAATCACAATTAAAATATAACTTTTTTAGAATTATTTTTTCTCTTTCCTTTCTTCATTTACTTTCCTTTCTTTTCTTCCATCATTCTAATCTTTCTCCACCAGAATCTGCTTTGATTTTGTTCCTTTTTTAGAATTATTTTTTTCCTCCTTCCTTTCCTTTCTTTTCTTCCATCATTCTAATATTTCTTCCCAAAAACCTGCTATGATTTTGTTACTTTTTTTAGAATAAAAAACTATATTAATTAATTAATATTATAAGGAGGGGCCATTCCTCAGAGAAGATCACAGGGCCAGAAGGACCTTGATAGATTTTCAGAACTTTGGGGGGGGCCATTGCCCCTGCGGCCCCCCTAATTCCGCCCCTGTTCTCAGGAAGCTTCTTTTCCATGTTTTCCCCGAGGTTTTGGTCCTTCATTTGAACAAATCTATATTACTAAAGGGATGTATATACTTCCTGGAGGAGGACACCTGGCATGTCTTGGAGATGGACACGTGGCAGCAGCCAGCCTAAAATGATATTCTGCTAATCTCTCATTCTCCATCTAAAATTTCTCCATCTCTTCCTCCCTAAAATCTCTCATTCTCCATGCTAATGCAATCCCTAAAATCTCTCATTCTCCATCTAAAATTTCACTTCCAAGACAACCACACAAAATGGGGAAGAGGAAAATCCCAAATTGTAAAGGATTGAAATATAATCCTTAATTCCATAGAAGAAATCTGTGCTCTCTGTGGGGCCCACTTGGGGCCTACATCACTGTCAAGGTTGGGACCCACTGATCATCCTAACCAATTCAACAGGAACCCACAAATTTTAATGGCTTAAAAAAAAAACAAATAGAGTGGTCGATTGTGGGCTCAATTGGTCAGAATGGGTGCAAACCTACATGGACCCATTGTTATTCAGGGGAGATCTCTGTTTTTTATCCATTTGGATATCATCTACACATCTAGCAAGACATTTCTGTCATACCCTCGTGATTTGATTAAAATTATTTTATCAATCAATTCATGGGTCCCGGCCCGCATCATTTGATTTTATGGACGGTTAGAATAAAGATGGTGGGCCCCATTCATCTGGGTCCCACTTAAAAATATTTGGTCAATTTTTTAGGTCTACGATCATTTGATCCTTTGATCTTTTTAAATCAATTCATGGGTCCCATCCCGCATAATATGCTTTTTTGGACGGTTAGAATAGAGATGGTGGACCCCATTCATTTGGGGGGTTCCACTTAAATAGGTTTGGTTTGGTCAATTTGTGAGGTCTATGATCATTTGATCATTTGACCTTTATCAAGCAATTCACGGGTCCCAGCCCGCATCATATGGTTTCATGAATGGTTAGAATATAGATGGTAGACTCCATTCATCTTTGGGGTCCCACTTAAATAAATTAGGTTTGGTCAATTTATGAGGTCTATGATCATTTGATCTTTTTCAATCAATTCATGGGTCCCGGCCCACATCATATGATTTTATGGACGATTAGAATAAAGATGGTGGACCCCATTCATGTGGGTCTCACTTAAACATATTTGATCAATTTGTTAGGTCTACGATCATTTGATCCTTTGATCTTTTTAAATAAATTCATGGGTCATATCCCGCATAATATGGTTTTATGGACGGTTATAATAAAGATGGTGGACCCCATTCATCTTGGGGGTCCCACTTAAATAGGTTATGTTGGGTCAATTTGTGAGGTCTATGATCATTTAATCCTTTGATCTTTATCAAGCAATTCATGGGTCGCAGCCCGCATCAGATTATTTCATGGACAGTTAGAATATAGATGGTGGACCCCATTCATCTTGGGGTTCCCACTTAAATAGGTTAGGTTTGGTCAATTTGAGAGGTCTATGATCATTTGATCATTTGATCTTTATCAATCAATTCATGGGTCCCGGCCCACATCATTTGATTTTATGGACGGTTATAATAAAGATGGCGGACCCCATTCATCTGGGTCCCACTTAAAAATATTTGGTTAATTTGTTAGGTCTACGATCATTTGATCATAATCAATTCATGGGTCCCATCCCACATAATATGATTTTATGGACGGTTAGAATATAGATGGTGGACCCTATTCATATGGGGTCCCACTTAAATAGGTCAGGTTTGGTCAATTTGAGAGGTCTATGATCATTTGATCTTTATCAATCAAGTCATGGGTCCCGGCCCGCATCATTTGATTTTATGGACAGTTAGAATAAAGATGGTGGACCCCATTCATCTGGGTCCCACTAAAAAATATATGGTCAATTTGTTAGGTCTACGATCATTTGATCATTTGATCTTTCTTAATTAATTCATGGGTCTCATCCCGTATATTATGGTTTTATGGACGGTTAGAATAGAGATGGTGGACTCCATTCATCTGGGGGTTCCACTTAAATAGGTTAGGTTTGGTCAATTTGTGAGGTTTATGATCATTTGATCTTTATCAAGCAATTCATGGGTCCCAGCCCGCATCATATGTTTTTATGGACGGTTAGAATATAGATGGCGGACCCCATTCATCTTGGGGTCCCACTTAAATAGGCTAGGTTTGGTCAATTTGAGAGGTCTATGATCATTTGATCTTTATCAATCAATTAATGGGTCCCGGCCCGCTTCATTTTATTCTATGGACGATTAGAATAAAGATGGTGGACCTCATTCATCTGGGTCCCACTTAAATACATTAGGTCAATTTGTTAGGTCTATGATCATTTGATCATTTGATCTTTTTAAATCAATTCATTGGTCCCATCCCGCATAATATGGTTTTATGGATGGTTAGAATATAGATGGTGGACCCTATTCATCTTGGGGGTCCCACTTAAATAGGTTAGGTTTGGTCAATTTGAGAGGTCTATGATCATTTGATCATTTGATCTTTATCAATCAATTAATGGGTCCCAGCCCGCATCATATGATTTTATGGACGGTTAGAATAGAGATGATGGACCCCATTCATCTTGGTCCCACTTAAATATATTAGGTCAATTTGTTAGTTATATGATCATTTGATCTTTCTTAATCAATTCATGCCTCACCTAAAGAATAAAACATTTGGAAAAAAACATAAAGATCAAATTAGCAACAAAAAAAAAGGACTCACAAGTTTACTAATTAATAAATTTATTAAAAATAATTCATATTAGTATGTGCATTTGGTGGTTTCGTGGTTATCCACGGGTTTTTGCTAGTATCTGTCTACACGAATGACAATTAGATTAGGCTTCATTGTTTTGGCCTAATTGTAATTTTTTAACCAATGGGTAGGTTTCTTTATTTTATGTCTTTGATCTTGGAGGACCTGTGACAGAATGGTAGGTTTTGGCAATGATTTCCCCCTTCTTTGCTTTGTATTGCTTGAAGGTTCTACAAGTCAGGTGATTAGAGTGCTGTTTGGGAGTTTCAGTTCTAGGGTCTGAGTGGATTTTTTTGGTTTTTTTTTTTTTTGGATTTTTAATAAAGTCGATCGGGGTACATGTGTATTTCTTTTTATTGGTTACTCAATTGGCACTAGCCTGCCCTGTTTTTTTTACTGAAGAAGTAGGTTATGTTACCTGTATAATGAGATTCATCAATTTGTTCTTGTAGATCATATGTTTCTATTGTTCTAAATGAGTTAGGCTAGTTTCCTTCCTCTTTTCATCTTAATTTCTTTATGAAATTCTGCTTGTATGAGTTTGATCTATCCCAATTTTCATGTTGGTGAGTCTGTCGACTGTCCAGTATATTAGATACAGTTGATGAATTTATCACTGAAAGCCTATGAGTTGAATGGCAAGAGATGGGAATGCTTAAGGGCCTGTTTGGATGTTTGCAGCTTAAAATATTTACAGATTTAAATATTGTAAGAATAAAATAGAATAGAATACAATAATATAATATTATAATAGTATAATATTTTTACTGTTTGGCAAATTTTTGAAGAATATTACGTATTTTAGATTGAGCTGTTTTGAAGGTGCTATGATTAAAGTGAATTACATTATTAGAATATTTTTTTATTAAATATTTTAATTTATATGTAAGTTACCACGTTTGAATAAAAAAGTAATGTGGTAAAGAAAAATTCAACTGTCATGTTTTTACCAAAAGTTACTTTTCTTTTATCACATATAACGATGGTAAAGTATAGTAAAGTAAAGTCAATAAAAAATAACTACTTTATAACTCTCTCTTGATTTTCTTTACAACATGCTTCATCTGACCTTACTTTTACCTCATATTTTACCATGATATGAAATCACTATTTATTTTATTTTACCACACCTGTAAACAAGTCACTTTTTATTTACTATATAAAACTACGCTAAAATATGATAAAGTAAAGTAAAAAAAAAACTACTTTACCATTCCTTCCCACTTTACTTCACCATATACTTTACCCCACCTTTACCGTCCTTTGACATTTACTTTTACTTTATTTTACCATATATGTAAACAAACACATCATGATGAATTTGGTGAACTAAAGTCTTTACTAATTTACTCTACCACTTTGTAATCGTTATTTTGAAAGATTATTATCTTGTAGAAAGTTTTCTAGAAAGGGAAGCTATAGGAGAAAATATTGAGCTTTTTGAAAGAAAAGAATCTTTTCTTTAAGTTTTTCTTGGGTTACCAAACGCACAAGATTTTATTCTTTAGAAAATGAAAGATTATATTCTATAAAATGTTATTTTCTTGTGTTTTTTTGTGCATCCAAACAGGCCCTAAGTTAAATTAAACCTCTGTAAATTAAAATTTTCTTTGACGCTGTCATCAGTGCATGCTTTGATGGAAGTCCATGAATCTGTTTTGCACTGACTGATTATTTGACCATTCTATACCAATTATACACCAATTGATTTAGGCCTATATGGATGAGTAGAAGGCTAAAATATGGATGATGAGTCAGCTATCAACTTTCATTAAGTTCTATTGTGGTTAACTCAAATGTTGGTCTTGCATAACATGATGTTGACCTTGCTAAGAGCAATTAAGTATGCTAAAGTTTTGCCCATGAAATATTGTTTGGGCCCATCTTGATCTTAGGATACCAAAAGGCTTGTAATTCTAAACTTTTGTTGAGTCTATTGAATCTTATAGTTGGTTGTTATCAGGGGCGGGCCTAGGAATTCTTCCTTGGAGCCTTATGGGACACTACGTAGAAAAAAAATTCTTAGGAGGGCGACATATAAAAAAAGACGCACGTAGTTTTCAAAATTTATAGGGTTTTTTTCATTAATTCTGAAGGGGTCAAATATGTAAAATATGATAAAACTTTCTAAAACCTAAAGGGGTTTTTAGGAATTTGGAGGGGACCATGGCCCCTGCCACCTCTTGGTTCTGCCCATGGTTGTTAATATATTGCAATTTTTAGGACCTCTAAGTCTAGGAGAAGGTGAAAGAAATAAATATGTTGATATATAAGAATGAAGAATTGAAAATTGAGATTGAGATTCCTTTGAGAATTGAGATTGAGACTGTTGGGTCGTGCGTGCGCCCAGGGATAGTCCTGTCGGGTCAAATACCATGAGGATACCCTAAAAATAAAAAAGAACGAAAAGAATTGAGATTGAGATGTGCTGCAATTTTTGCCAATGAATGCATTGATGTTGAGAAGTATAAATGTCATCAGATATTGAGATGTTGAATTTTGGGTTTCATTCTATTGTATTGCAACCATAAATTGAGACAAGTTGAGATGTATATGCCATTTCGAGGTTGAAGTAAATTTTTGGGGCTTTTGGCGGTAGGTCCCTCATCATTATGTATTATAACGTAAAGTCCACGAGAGTTTATCATAGCGGCGACAGCCCTCTTATCAAAATGACGCAGTGAAAAAGATAAAAATGCCCCTCTACACATCAGCAAAAAGGCTCCGCCTAAAAACATTTCAGACCGTCATACGATCCGCAACGTAAGCAATTTTCTAAGTTTGCTCCAAACTCAAATAAATTTGTTTTGGAACAAACTCAGATAAATTTGTTTGAAACTCAAAAAATTGTTCAAAACTCAGATAAATTTGTCCGAATTTCTCCAGAAGTTCATATAGTTTGCCGAAAATTTAGATAAACTTATCTGAGTTTTTGGCAAATTTATCTGAGTTTTTATCTAGTTTATCAGAGTTTCTGTTAAATTTATTTGAGTTCGGCGACACCAAAAGTCAGAATATGGAAAATTAGATTCTAATAAAAACCAAATCCAAAACAAGAACACTTGATGACCATGATCCAATCGAGAAAAGAGAGGGAAAACAAGCAAAAGAGCAAACTGCTCTCGTTCAAATCAGTTATAGAGAGAGATTTGGAAGAGACTTCAGATGAAAGAGTAAGAGAAAGTAAAATCGTTTCTATCTTTGAAGAAATGAAAGAAAGAGAATCAGAAGTCATGGTGGTGATGGAAGGTTCTCTACAACAGTACTCCATAACCATGGAAAGGAACGAAAAATGGGAAATGAGAGAGAAGAAGACGGAAAGAGTTTTTCGGAACAACAGAGAATAAGAGAGAACTTGACTTATGAATGACCGTTGAAAATGACAAATTAGTCATGAAAATATATGACGTGGCGTATTAGGGACCTCTCATCAAAATATTTCCAGCTTTCTAGACTATGGACATTAGAGAAAAATTTATTGGACTGGATGCCTTTAAAGATCGTGCTGAGGGACCGTTGGCTTTTTTTATTCTTCATTTGTTTCTCCTTTATCGGTTGATAATATATGGAAGGAATTTTTTTTTTTTTGATATAGAATGGAAAGGATTTTAGTTCTTCATTTATATCTCCTTTCATTAGTTTCAGGACATCCTTCTTATGAACATCTACATCATTCCTTCATGCATTTTCAGAGAAATGTTTGAACGGCTTTTTTTTTTAGCCGATAACAAGAATTTTCATTAAAATATACGAAAAATACAAAGAGAAAAAAGGAGAAGAGCAAGAGGGTACAATAGTGTTAGGAAGTGTTAGTTATGAAGTGTTTAAATGAACATGGAAATGTAGATGGTATCATAGTTGATGAATCATGATGAGAGTTCTGATAGCTTATATTGCTCACAATTGCATATTCATTGGTGCGTTGATAGGCTGCTAAATTTGTATTAGTCATAATAAACATGCTTTGTCAATGAAAAAATAGCAAAAAAGAATAGCTTAAAAAGAAAAAGAAAATTTTCTTTGGATATTAATATGCAAAAAAGGATCATAGGGCTTTAAAACCTTGAAAATTGCTCTTTTAAGGCAGTAGATGTATTGAAGAACAAGTAAATTCAAAATCCCTACACAAAAAGTAGAAAAGATTACCTATCAAGCCGTTAAAAATGAAAGACCATCATAATCCCCTTATATTTTATTTTCTCTTGATTTGATGCTTTACTTCAGTTTACTTCAATTCACCGTCCATCCAAACACGCTATGGCACATTTGTGTACATGCCATGGAGAATTGGTTTTGCAGAAAAGTTTTCTGCATTCCACAGAAATGACATTCCGACCTCTCCCCATAGAGATTTATGTTTTGTAAAATCGTTAATAAACTCAGTTCATTTTTGAAAAGCAATTGTACCAAACATGAAATTTACTGTAAAGCGGAATCTAATTTCCTCAATCCTCACTCTTTTCATGGAAAATTGGTTACACAAATGTGCCTTTAAGTACAAGATTCGTTTTTGTGATTGTTGAAAGGTTCATGGCCGGGAACACCAAATTTCATCTCAGTAGAATCTCATATCAATATGGAAAAAGACTTTAATATGGGTAAGATTTTGAAATCTGGAAGTCACTATTTTGCCATCGACAAGCCAAGCCGGCAGTTGATGACTCTGAGGGCATGTTTCTTTAGAATTCTAAGTAGAATTTGGGATGTTGGGGTTTTATTGGACATGATGTGATGGCTTGTCCCCAGCATTTGAAATGTCATGTACCAGAATTTCAAATTTTAGCTACCTAAAAAGTCTTAAATGACCTTTTGGAGTTCCTAGAATTCTAAATTATAGCTACCTAATTCCTAGAATTCTAACCTTTTGCATTTTGCTAGAATTTCAAATGCTTTACCAAGATGAGGATCTTGGAACACCTCCTCCAGGGGACAACTTTTGGAGAATTTCAAATTCTGTAGACATAAATTCTTGAAATTCTTGTAAAGAAATTGCCTTTAATTAGTTTAGACCATTTCTAAAAAGCCCTTTGCTTGTGAGTTCATGATGGTAGTTGTCTTTGGGATTTTTGAATTCTCTTAATTGATTGGGATTTCAAAGTCTGAGCTGGCCATGTGAAAGTCACATTTGGCAGGCTGAATTCTAGATTTAGAACACTTCTTGGCCATTAGCATATTGAAATTTCATCTTTTGGAGAACAACTTTTGGAATTTTCTCCCCCCAAATACTTACAACCAAACAGGCGCATTGTTCTTTCCTTTGTACACTTTGATTTTTAGATTGCCTTTGCCTCTTGACTTATCTCCTCGATATTTGAAGGAAGTCATCTCTTCTCTTGTGCAGATTTTTTTATCTGAGTTGGTAACCGCCTAGAGAGAGGCGGCTTGAAGGGTCATCAGGAAATGCAAGATAGAGTTATTGAATGTATCTTTTTGTACAGTTGTAATTCTGCTCCTGTCAAACCCTTTTGGCCTATTTGGGAACTTTACTTGTAGAATGAAGTGAAGTAAAGCCTCAAATCAATAGAGAATAAAATAAAAGTGGGTTACGATGATATTTTATCTTTAATTGTTTCGTATAGAATATTTTTGACTTTTTGTATAAAAAGTGAGTGTTTTTTGTCTTTTAGTGGAGAAATGAGGTTACCTTTTTAACTTTTTTTTTTAAATGAGATAATTTTGAAGATGTGTACTTTTGATGTGACACTGTCTTGAAAATGAAGGTTTTACATTACTTTTACTTTACTAGTAAATTCTTTTGGCCTAGCCTATGCTTCAACACTAAGTCAAAAACACTCCATTCTCCACTTAAAAACACTCTAAGGCCCGATTTGTTTGCATGATAATTAATTATAGAGAAATTCATTCTCAAATGTGCTTCGACAATAATTATTAAAGATGTTAGAGGTGAAGGATATAAGGTGGAGACTTAAATGCAACCCTCACTTTCCTAGAATTTGAATTTCTCTGAGTATTCATATCCCATCCTCCATATATTCATTTTCCATTAAAGGGGAGATAATTTGATGGTTGTTTTTGGAAACTCACCTTTTTTTAATTTTTACAATTTTTAGAAATAGAGATCTTATAATTCCTATGTATTCCTCTTTTTAATGAAAATACTTTGATGGCTTTTTTGTTTGCATGAAATTAAATTCAAAGGAATTTCTAGTAAAGTGAAGGCAGGGTAAAGATTAAAATGCGGAGATGTAAATCTAAACCTAGTTTTTTAAGATTTGATTTAAATGGGTGATGGCTGGTTATTCATCTTTGACCTCTCTTTAATTTATTTTTTATTTTAAAGAGAAATAATTCGATGTTCATTTATGAATCTCTTACGATCTTCAGTTTTAGCCACTTTTAAAAATAAAACTCTTAAAATCTGAATTCAAAATAATTTTTTTTCAACCTCTTCCATATATTCAATGGAATTGCAAAAGTTGAGAGGTGACAATTGACCCACTCGACCTCCCCTCTTGCCGTCCTTGCTTATTTACTATGTGAAAATGATGATTTTGATAGTAATGTGATTTAACATTTATATACATCTATACATTTGCATATGTAAAATCCATTTTGATATCACATTAATGAAGGTAAACGACACTCATAGAAAGAAAGAAAGAAAAATCCTTCTAGGTTACACTTCAATGCATTGAACATTTGGTGGCCACCGGATAAATTCCCCTAATTCAAAAGGTCTTTCGAATTCACACCAGCACTACTGTTGCACAGCTGTGCCATCTGCTGTGGTCATCACGAGTGTGACCTTGTGAGATGTAACTCGTGCCAAAATAGAACTTTGCTTAACAGGTGGGCCAACACTTCCACAGGGAGGAATAGAAGAAGAAGGCCCCAAGCACAGTCCATACGGCACCATCGATATCTAGAAATCACATATAACAAGTTGTATCTGTTCCAAAAGCAAAAATCAAAACATCTTCCTCTAGGACATGTGGCTGCATGGCGTGAAAAATGAGGCCTCCTTTATTCTCACACTTGTTCATGAATGCTTAGGCAAGTGGGGGAAGATGTTCACCTGTTGGGTATAGAAAAGAAAGCCAATCACATGGTGAGGATGAATAAATTATTATAATTCTAAACTAGCGTAATCTATTCCTCGGAGTTATTCTTATATACTCCCTTTCTTTCCTTGCTCCGTTTGTGTTACTTTATATGGTTTTTTTCCCATATATTTACGGACGCTCTTTTGGGTCCTAACCCCATTGGCTTGAATAACATAAAAAATAAAAAACCATACTCCTTTGTCGTATATAGAATGCTTTCTTGTTGTACTTTATTAGTCGTAAAGGTCAATTCCGGACACTTCATAGAGATTGGGATCCCCTTGGACTATTCCCTTTAGTCGCAAGATTGTATGTGGAATTTAGAGTGCCCCACCTTATGAAGCAGCATATTGTTCCAAATAAATTCCCTCTCATAATGTAATGGATAAGTTTTACTTCAATTAGTATATATGAAAGGGATAGTTCTAGTTTTCCAGTATAATGGTGAGGTTCATCAATCATATGCTCAATCTTTAAAAGTCACAACACTGACTCGGTCCATTAATTTCTACCCACAATTGACTTGAAATCAACTTGCCAAATGGAACCCGCAATATATATGCGGATGGCTACAAGTAAAAACAAATAGACCCGCATGTTTTATCTTTGTGAGAAACCTGAGTTTCTCATACATGTAGATGTGACCTTTTCCTTTACTACCAAAATTCATCTTCATCTGTATGCTTGAATGCTCAAATGATAGTGTGAAGTCAAAGATATTTGATAATTAATTTGTAGTAATTGTGATGTTGGTAGAAGTTTTAAATATCTGCTTCAATAATTAGCTTGCAATCACTGACACTGTTTAATAACATTGAGTTTACCTTTCCATCTAAGAACAGTGATTTGTTAAAAAATGAGAGTTCATGAATTCTTTCCTAATAAAATCTCAAGAATATAATCTCAACAGCATTAAGTCATTTTCATGTTCTTTGTTTATGGGTGTCTTTATGCATTGCTATGATGATAATGGACTACCAATAAAAGAAGTAAGTTCCTCTACCATCCACATAAGACAGGACCACACACATGAAGGAACATTGCATTCTACAATATATGCATGTTTCCCCTATAAAGCCTGTTTAATTATCAAATCACATTCGCCTTATTCTTCGTGATTGATACCAAACTTGCCCGGTGATGAAAAAAGATCTCCTCAGTTACATAGGGGTCATCCCATAACCACAGAATTATTAGATATTAAAAAAAACTATTATATGGATAAATTCTGGGTTATCCAAGACTTCTTAAAACCCCCCGTTTTTTTCTTTAGAAAATTTTATAATTTTTTACATATGGGCCCCAAAAATTTTTAAAAAATCTATTATATATTTTGGAAGTTAAATGCATTTTTCATATGTGGGCCCGAAAGATTTTTTCTACATAGTGGCCCCGTAAGGAAGAATTCCTGGGTCCAGCCCTGCCCAATGCCATCACCATGTGCATCAATTCAGGCCAATATCATTTCAGGTGTTAAAAGAAAAAAAAAACATAGAAATAGAAGTAAACAATCGCAATTATTACTATTTTTTGTGTAAGTTTTTTTATGATTTTGGTAAAGAAATCATCACAAATATTAAAGCGATTATTTCCAACATTCCAGACGAGAGTGACTGTGATTTAGAAAGGAAGGGTATGTCTGTTTCAGAGTCCAGAACATCTACCCATCTTATCTCTCTACTAATCTAAACCATGTATCCATCCAAATGCATTATTCGAATATATTCCCAAGCAGAATAAAACCTAGAAAGGCTTTTCCCCCCCAATAATTTCACCAGTCTGTGTCTTTCAAGTTTTTTCTCCTCTTTAATTTTTAAGGGTATTTCATTAACTGGACAGCAAAATACAACTTAAAGAAAATTACATAAGTAAGGCAAAAGCCCCTGAAAAACAAAATTAACAACAAAACCCAAGAGGTTTTGCAATGATCAAGGCAGGTATTTTGTATTTCAGACCTGTTTTTCTTGGAGATCTTGTTTCAAGATCAGATACCCATATCATATTTTTGGTCAATTTCAGAGTGTCCACATGGGAGTCAAGTTTTTGTGACCATAAATACCTTTAATTTTTGACAACTAACAAATAACCACCTTTTTTTTTAGTTTTTACAGATAACTACTTCTATTTATCTGAGAATTTTCAGTCAGTACCTTTATAAAGTTTAGTTATAGGTCATTGTCCAGAATAAAAATCTCCTTACATCTAACCTTACATTTAGTTTAAATTGAGGGAGATAATGCAAAAGGAGCATGATGTGAGTTAGTTTAATCAGAATTAGTGCCTTCAATTTAATCTGAATTTAGATATAAGAAAGTTTTGATCCTTTCACCATAAACTGTGTCAGATTTCATCAATGCTCATACTCTGGCTCTTGATTGTAAGTCCATGAAGTTGACTGATATTCTTAAATTAGTGGAGGTGGTTATTTGTGATAATAAAATGGATGGTGGTTGTTTGTAGTTGTAAAAAAAACAAAGGTACTTGTACGCAAATTCCACTAACCATATAGCGTATTGACGACTATTGAAGAGGGATGCAAGAATATTTTTAAAAGGTTTTAGAGATCACTGCTGTTGGTTTTACTTTAGATCAAAGGGCAATGGTATTGATGGACTGTCCAGATCACATGATCAACTGGTTATAAATTGGATCATTACAGATATATAGTAGAGAAGGGAGAGAATGGAGAGAATCATGAATCACCTCTACAAGCTATCTTCCACCGATTTGAACTCTCCAATAGATAGAGTAGAAATCAAAGGAGTTTTTCTAAATTGTCTCCATCCAATAAGAACTCCTGCTTGTGTTATTTATGAAAGATGATTTGAAATCTCAATCTACTCTCCCTTTCCCAATAGAGCAAGATTTAATAGAAAATCTCACACCATGATGAGTATGGGGTAGGCCTATGTGCCTACACGGCATGTGGACCCACCACCGAAAGTCCAACAGTTTTCAGTTAATTTCTCAACTCTCCTTTTTAGAAGAGATTTTTTTTTTTTTTTTCTGGTTTTGTGACTATCAAAGCCATGTTTTGGGTTTATGTTTCTTTCTTTTGGGATATTTTTCTTAAGATATTTTGGACACCTAGATTATATGCCATATTGCTTTCATGGTTAATAACATGTAATCACATCAAAGATTCCAATTTTATATGAGGAAATCTTTTTTTTTTTCTACTTTTTATTTTCTTTGCATCTCCTTTGCTTTTGAAGTTTTACTGCATTTTATAGCTTTACATGAAATATTCATCTCTCTTGCATTCAAATGAAGAATCCAATTCTCTAAAGATGAAAAGACTCAAAAAGCAAGTCCTCTCTTTTACTATTTATTCATCTTCAAATTTCCTGATCTTTGGGGTATATCAAGATATTGTTCTTCTTCCCTATTTCTCTAAGGAATTGTTTATTTTCTACACTTATTGAAGTTTGATCTCACAACTTCTTTTGAATTATTTGGACTTGTGCTAGTCTAAAAAATCATCTCCTTTTCTGTTTAGCTTCAAATGTTCTTAGACAAGGCAATTATTTATTTATTTATGTTGAATGCTCATGCTTATCCATCTTGGAATAACTAAAAGTTTCCATTGAATTATGTATAAAATTCCTATCTTGTGGAGGAAGGCTTGGGGAATGGCACCACATCTCTGGGAATACACCTTTTGAATTTCCACATCAGTGTTTTGATTCTTCTTTTTATTTCTACGCGTGTTTAACGCGGCGTGCCCCTTGAAGGAATGCCACTAGCCAGTATATAAATAATTGCTTCCATTGTTCTTTAACCTCTTCCATTCTACAGGAGGTGGTTTAGTTTCTTCTCTTTGTTGGTCCTTTTTTTGGCATTTTAAGACAGTTATAAATCATTTGTGAATGAATACTAACAAGATTGTGTCCCATGAAAAGAAACATGACTGTTTGAACAACTGCTGTCCTTCTAGCATTCTCGATGGCGCTTGCCAGAATATTAGTTCAAGGCAGCTATGGAACAGGGGAATCTGTTTCCCAGGCGCCTTACCGGAAGGTATTGTTCATCCAAATTTCCCTAAAAAATTAAGTTCTCAGTCCCCCAATTCAGTTTCATGTTTGGAAAGATCCTCACCACAGCCAGACCTCATGCCTACAAATCCATCTTTCAGTCCTCTAAGCTACTTCCAATCACAGTCCTCGACACTCTATCCAAGTGATCATTACCCCAGTTTTCCTCCCTATGTCTACCAAGTTAACTCACTCTCTCATTTCTCTCCGTGGAGCTCTACTGGATTCCCTTCCCACAGATCTTCCGAGGCTACTTCCCCAGTCGAATTCGTGAAGCAAAATGATCTCAATTATCAGTCACATGACTCTTTGCAATCTGCTGTGAAGCTCTCCTCATATGGTAATCAAAATTCTAGAATATCTGCTCATTTAAGTAGAATTCAGTCTAGAAGTTTTCAAGGAAGTGAGCTCTTGCCTTTTATGGAAAGCAAGATGACGGGTGAGGATGTGATCTTGGATGCGACGCCCATAAGTTCAGTAGAGGGAATTTATAACTCTAGTGTGAGCTCTGTTCTTTAAATTATTCTTGTTTTACCTGTTTGGTTGATATTTCATTCACTGTACTACTTTTTTTTAAATTAGATTGCCTTTTGTGATTGTTCTATTCAAATAATTGGTTCTGATTTGTGACTGCTCTGTGTAATTTTGGTGAGGTGGAACCTATTTAGCTCTTCTGTTTTTAAGTTTTGTCCCTAACCCATTTAATTCTACATGTGAACAGAAGTTACAGAACCTCCAGCCTGCACCAGAAAAGCAGCTTGCAAGGCATTCTTCAGGTGGTGTTACTTCTAGCAACGTTTCATCAGGAGTAGCCACATCGAATAAAACACGGATCAGATGGACTCAAGATCTTCATGAGTGTTTTGTTGAATCTGTAGAACAGCTAGGAGGAGCAGATAGTAAGTTATTCTATTTGAAGATAAATATGAGAGATTGATCTCTGTATATATTCTATTCACACATTGGTTTTTGTTGGTTGAAATCAGAAGCAACTCCAAAAGGGATATTAAATCTGATGAACCATGATGGATTGACTGTCCTACATGTGAAAAGTCACCTGCAGGTTTTATCTTGTATTCTCCATAAACTTGAATGAATTTTAGTTCTAATAAATGATCTCTCTTATGGGGAAGGCTGAATTGGATTTTTAATGTTCCTTGCAGAAATATCGAAATGCAAAGTATAACCTTGGTTCTGCAGAAGGTAAATCAATTCTTGTCGCTCATTTTCATCCTTTGGAGTAGATTGGTACTATTTAGTTCCCCCAGTCCTCAATGAAAATGTTCTTTCTCGATTTTTCAGTACTCTTCCATGTACCTGGACAGATTTTTGTGCAATTGAAAAATAAGCTCTTTCACATATGGGAGATTAATGTTGAGATTTCACTTGATTTCCTCATTGGGTGTATGCAAAATTATGGTGCAAGCTTGTAATATTACTGTCACAGATATGTTGTCCATTAGCTAGTCATTTCTAGATGTTCTATTTCTGTTAGAATCTGGTTCTGGGTAGGCCTGGTGGAAGGGCTTGAATGTTAGATACTTGTGTTGCAACATGTATTTATCCAATAGTGGCATAATATACTGCTGGGATACAGTTTGATTGTCTCCTGTTCTAATGGGCTCAGTTTTCTGAAACTCCAAACAATAATATCATTGCATCTTAAGAATCATATGTAAAATACCTATATTTCTATATGGGTCCTAAACTTCTTAAAAAATAGAATGGTATCCTCACTCAGAATGCGTCTCATTAGCCTAGTTTTACATGGAACCTTGGAATTGATAGTTTACTCGGAAAGAATCATTAATCCCTATACAGTCTGAACCTTGATGCCCAGATACAACATGGACATGGCAGGGACATAGATTCTACACATAAAAGTGAAGTATTGGATACAGAATGCCACGATACATTGCTTATTTTGAAGTATTGTGGTATTATTGAAGCACATATCAAATAAGTTTTTAGCGTGTTTTGTTTGACAAAGTTCAGTTGGAAATTATGGCTCGATTCTTATTTTGGTTTTAGAAACTAGTTCTCATTAGAGAGCTTCAATCTTTGTAGGGTTCTTCTTTTGGAAGTAATTATATTAAGGAAGTAATTTTTTATATTTAGAAAGCTTGGAAAGGTAGCTCAGCTTTGAAATTAGGAACATGGCCTCTCTATCTTTTGCAATAGAGAAAGGCATGTGGAAGAGAAAGGACTCTCTGTTGCGACCATTGCGAAAAACAGTAAAATGTTTGTTGTGAGAAGGATTTCTTCTTCTTTTTTTTTTTTTTTTGTGTGTGTGTGTTGAGGTGAGAGACTTCCAAATAATTTGATCTTTTTTATTTTTGAGTTTTGGTAGAAGATCTTTTTTTTGTTGGTGAAGGGATTTTTTGGGCTTGATATGTGCACGGCACATGAGTGTAATGTTGTGTTTTCTCTATACAACTTCATCTTCTTCCACCTAGTGGTGGAACGAGGAATTTTCCTTGTGAGGGGGCTGCTACGTTAAAAAAAAGAAAAGAAAAGAAATCTTGGGAATCAATATGTAAAAAAGTATAAATTCCATAAAATATGGAGGTTTTCTGAAATTTTGTGGGCCACCCCACCGCGGCCCTAGTTCTGTTCTGGGGTGAACCACACAAGTTTTTATCTTCTTATTGTGCAAGTGTTATTTTTCAGATTGTTTTTCTCTTTGATTGTCCTTTATGTACATCCCACAAACTGATATCAGGAACATAACCTGTCCTTCACTTATTCCTATGATATATCATATGGCATTTGTTTATTGTCATATGAAACTTGGCCTCTTCTACTTGGATCTGGCATGGATGCTTAGTAACTTGCCTCCTCCTATCTGGGCCTTTCATATCATCATTTTTTGTGTTATTTGTGGTGGGGTGTTCTATACACAATTGGCTCAATTATATGCATGTACAAGAAATTCTCACCCATGAGCAGATGGCATACTATTCTTATGCAATCTAGCGCATGGGGCCCACTTAGATCCATGTCTACTAGTCAAGGTAGAGTAGATGAAAAAGTCTCCTTGTCCTTCTGGGTAAGGGTCAGGCAAAAGTTCAGCACCATCAGATTATCCTGATACTTTTCACTAACTTGCCTCCTCCTATCTGGATTTTCCACTTTGTGGTTGTCTTGATTGATCTAACAGAAATTTGTTAATTGTGGCGAACTAAACCCTCTTAAGGTAAAATAGATATCTTTTACTCAAAAAATGGTAACGTAGATGTTTCTTACTTTGGGAAGTTGGTTAATTGTGGCTAAATGAACACTCTTAAGGCAACATAGATGTTTCTTATTGGGAGATTCCAAAGAGGTGAACTCACACTATTGGAATTTTCCTGTGACAAAATGCATGTTGTTCATTAGCTTTAGTTCCCTGTTTTGCCTCTGATCTCTATGATAATAAAACACTTTTGACTATGATAGTAAATTTAAAATATTCTCTTCTCTTGCAGTGAGATTTGAGAGGAGAACTAATGTCAACGATGCCCAGCAGATCGACCTGGAAACGTAACTTCTTATACATTTTCTATAGATTATTATGCGGATGAATGGTGTGTCTGAACTCTGAATGCACTTTATGTATTTTAAGCAGTGTGGAAATAGGAAAGTACATTATGCAGGGCATTGACATCCCAATTTCTTTATGCCTCACATTGTCTTCTATAATCAAAATTGATATTGATAACAGGTGGAAAAATGAAAAACCAAGATCCCATCTTATGTGATTTTTAAGTTTAAGCACCACACATTATGCATGGTAGTAAGAGATGGTACTCTGTTCTGTAAATATTCTAACCTCTATGGTTTCTATACATATGTACACACACTGATTCATCACATTTTGTCAATTCTCATCATTAGGGGACTTCACTTAAAAGTAGTGCTCTGTACTCAGTCACCATCATTTTACTATTATTTAACAGAAGCAGGCATATCACAGAAACGCTGCGACTGCAACTAGAGGTCCAAAGGTGTCTCCATGAGCAGTTAGAGGTGTGCTGTTTTTAGATTTGATGACTGCTGTGTTTCACCTATTCCTAAGCTGTTTGAACAAACAAGAACGCTCTGTTTTTGCTCTTTCTGTGGACAGAATCAACAAAGGTTGCAGATGCAAATGGAAGAGCATGGGAAGCGACTTCAGAAGATGTTGGAAAAACAACAGGAAAAAAACTCGAATCTGTTAGAAAGCCAAGATTTGGACAGCTTGTTTCCGGATGAACAGCCAGTTTGTCTTGATGATGCTCAATTTTCAAATGTAGGAGGATTCGAAAATACCCACTTCCCGACGAAGATCAGTTAGCTCTTCACACACAAGAACCCTGAATAAAAATCATGTATTGGTCTAAAGTCAGCAGAACTAGTGTCTTCTCCAGGTTGCCTGGATGTTTATCACATACTTCTCTGTACAGTGTATTTACACACTACATGAAAAAAGATACCGTGGGGTAGTGGATTTGAAAATCTTGCAAGGTCAATCCAATGTCAGCTACTTCAATATCTCAAGGAGAAAACTAGTAAGCATTCCTTTGGCAAATCGCCTGTAGGCTAAATCCTTGGTGGATGGCCTAGTTAAACAAGGGGTAGATAAAGAGCCTCACCATAGTCCATAGGTGGCTCATGTAATGTAATTAGCAATTGGTTTTTGGTTTTGTTGTAGGTTATAATCTCTTATACCCTTCTTGTCTTCTTTGTACTGCATTCGCTCTTAATATAATCGTTTTCTTGTTACCGACCTAAAAAAGAAGTAGTAAACATTCCTTGTGATGTTGATGTGTGAATTTTCTTTATTTAGATTTGGAAGCATATTCCTCTACTTCAAATCACTAAGACACACATGGATTAGGACTTGTGCTGCACAAATATACATATATATTAAGGACCCATTTGCTTGCATGGAATTTGATTTCTAGGAATTCATGGTAAGATATGTTTCAAGAAGGGATTATTGAGGAGGAAGGTTGAGGGACATAACGTGGAGGGATAGATCTCATGAATTTCTTAGGATTCGATTTACTAGGATGATGGCTGGTAGTCATTTTCCCATCTCCACTTGATTCACTTCATTTGAACTTTGAAGGGGTTACTATCTAATGGACATTTAGGGGATCCTTGTTTTCATTAGAATATATTTGATACATAAGATTCATAACAAAAGTTGTTAAAATTTAAAACTACTGGTAAATTTCAAAGAATGAGCATCAAATAATCTTTTGTTTAAGGGAAAAAGAAATAAAGAAGATGAGAAATAAATACTCAACCATCACCCATCACACTAGTGATTTAATACATAGAAAAGTAGTGTGGGTCTTATCTATATCTCCTCCCTACATCTTTCACTCCTCACATTTTTAATAATCCTTTAATAGAGTTTATTTTCACCATAAATTCTTATGCATTCAATTCATATGTATTTAATGCAAACGAATAAGCCCTTAGGGTTTTGCACCTTTTCGGCCTTAGGGTTTTGCACCTTTTCGGGAGAATTTAATCCCATGCCAATAGATGGGTCTTAATATACATATAAAACCCCACGCTCGAGCTTCAAATTAAAATAGAATGCCGAATTTCAACACTTTATTCTCATATATCATCCAAATTCCAATCCACTTGATACATATATAAGATAATTGCACTACAAAAGTAAACGCAAAAGTAAACGAATAATACTTCCAATCTAGAGAGTTTCCAAGCCCAGCTCTTTTTTTTTTTTTTTTAATTTTCACACATGCCCTCTCCCATGTGCAAAACCTTTGGGTGCATGGATTTCTAAGTGTCTTTTTAATTACCTAAAACTTAGGCACATGTCATTACAGGACCTTTGTTAAAGTTCTCTATTGGAGATTTAATCTTAATTAACTTTCCTCGGCACTTGATAGAGTGGACGTGCAACTATGGTCCAAGTCGACTTGGTGTTGCCCAGGCCCGAAATGAGTTGACCCACCACCGTATTGCATAAAATTTTGAATTTGGGATATTGATCTTTAAAGTCTTTCATTATGATAAAACCCCTTTTAATGTTGTAAACTTGTCATGTTATCAACTAGTGATAGATTCAATTGTAAGTGCTGGAGTAGACATTTTAGGTTCCAATCCTAACAACTAGGATGGGTTAGGCGGGTTGACTTGCTCGACTCAGACTGCAACAACACTATTTTGATCAAGTCCGAGTCAATTAAGTTATGAATTTTATGCAACCAAGTAGGTCGACTCCTTTCGAGATAGGATAGCACCGGGGGAACTATTTCGATTCCACCAGTTTCATCCAAAATTTAATTCCTCTGGGGCGCCAAATGTCTTACTGAAATTTTATCTAATATTAGATTTTTAATAAGTGGGTTCCATAAAAAAGAGCCAACGGAGCTGCCGTATGTAGAGCCCAGCTCGTTATCGAGATCGACTGACCAAAACCATGACGAAAATGCCCCTAGTCGAACCTCGCTGTTCTAATTCTAAAACCCTTGCTATGTGCTGGAGCCTGGAGAAGAATAAACCCCACCTCCAATGGTTGCCTCTGAAGGAAGAAGAAACATGTAATTGCGCAAGCAATAGTCAGATAATCCAAAGATCTAGAGATTTTCTCATCGCTGGATTCAATCCTCGAAAGCCCACAAAACCTACACAAGGTAATAAAATCAACCCAAACATCCACATTTTTCTACTTCACGTTAATGGTATTCACCCTCTGTTCATCTTTCGTCAAATCTCAATGATTTATTTCAAGTTGAAAACCCAAAACTCCATCTGATCTCAATTGGGTTTCTTCAATTCTCGGAGAAAAACATGCCAGACTACTAAAATTCCCATCTTTTCATATCACCATACCTCCTAAAAACCACATTTTTCTAGCAAAAGTAGCTCTCTTTACCTTGCAAATGCCTCTGTTTTCAATGCATATGCCGCATCTGATTCTTGCTCGGTGATTTGAATCCCTTGAATCGCCCAAAACCAAGCCCAAGCTGCACACTAGGACTACCTTCACTGACATGGGTTTTTTTCCACCATCATCTCATGTATGAATTTGTGCCGTTCTTTCAAACTTTGAAACTTTGAAAATTTTCCTAGGATTCTTTGGTTCTTTCTGCAGATTTGATGTTTCTTAACAAAAAAATGATATGTTGCTTGACAGTTTTCATGTGATATGTAACTATGAAAGTAGGCATGTTTTCTCTTTTTGGAGCTGAATGTGTATGCGATTCAATGTAATAGTTATTCTGCTCTGTTGGGCAGAATTGTTGGTTTAATGTTGTGAAGGAATGCTGAGAGGACTGCTTTGTATGACTAGCTTCTGTGCTTGGCCTGAAGCTTGCAAGTTTTGAGATTTCATAGTTTTTTCCCGGATTAGCTTGTGTTATTGTATGAATATTTCAACAGTGCATCCTTGTGGGAACATGACTTCTTCTGCAATATGGACTTTGAAGGTAACTTTTTGACTCTGAATGTGGGATGAGAAAGAAAACATTATTTTGGATTAATAATTCCTGTTCCTCAAGCATCTTAGAAAATCTGAAAATATGAAGCCCAATTGTTCCTATTAGGCAATGCTATATCTTCTCCGTAAAATGTCACTCCTTATCAGAACCAGGGATTCGCGTTTGGTTTATTTTCTTCGACACACATTGTGCGTGCCCATATCCCAATTTTCGAGTACCACAAATCAGGAATTTTCCAGAGCAAATTACCTCATCCACTCGTGTGGCCTTTCAGCTAACGAAGCTCTTGCAAGTTCCAAGAAGTGTACTCTTAGAAGAGCTGAAAATGCAGATTCTGTTCTTGCTTTCCTTACGAGTCATGGGTTCACCAAAATCCAAATCAGAGAACTCATATCTCGGCATCCAAAAGTACTTCAGGGCAGCGTAGAGAAAAACTTCCAGCCCAAAATCCAATTCCTTCTAGACTTTGGTTTATCTGCCACTCAGCTTGCGAAACTGATTGTTTCTGGTCCATATATTTTGAAGCTTGGTTTAAAGAGTAGGCTTGTGCCATCCTTTAATTTCCTTAAGGAACTACTGCATACAAATGAGAAAGTGATCAAAGCCCTTGGACAGAGTTCATGGTTTATTCATCGCAATTTTGAAAAGACTATAATTCCCAATATTTCCCTCTTGCAAGAACTTGGAATTCCCATCTCTAACATTGCTAGGTTACTTATGGATCACCCTCAAAGAGTTGCGGTTAATGCAGATAGGTTCAGCAAGCTTGTTACAAGGGTTAAGGAGTTGGGATTTGATATTTGCAGCCCATCGATGTTTACTGAAGCAATCTGTGCAGTAGGAATGAGCCCATCGACGTGGGAGACGAAATTTACAGTTTATAGGCGTTTTGGGTGGTCTGAGAAGGATGTTCTCTTTGCTTTCCGGAAGCGGCCGTGTTGCATGATGATGTCGGAAAAGAAGATTGAGAGAGTGATGGATTTCTTTTTGAACAAACTGGGCTTGAAACCCTCTGACATATCATCTCGCCCCAATTTTCTTCTCTACAGCTTGGAGCATCGGATCATCCCCAGATGTACAGTTATGCAAACTCTTGCATCCAACAATCTGATTCCGAAGGATCTCACACTATGCCAGTTGCAGCACGTCATCCAAATGGGTGAGAGGCAGTTCTTGGCGAATTGTGTGATTAAGCATCAAAATGAAGTGCCAGAGGTACTGAAAGCATATCACGGTAAGATTGAGTTTTCAAAGCTAAACATCAAAGCCTGAGCATCATATTCTGTCAATGTTGAAGGTTATGATGTGCTCATGGGACAAATCACTCAAATTATTCTGAGGTGGGCCCTCTCAACGTGTTCTGAGGGTCAGGAATAGGCTTTGTCCCATCTTTTTCCTTAAATATGATCCTAACTCCTAGGCATGCCAAGGTTGTCCTCCACATGCTGGACGGTCAAAGACATACAATGGTCAATTGTTTACATTCAGTTTTACCATTTAAAAGCGTATGATTGAGTTCTTGGAGAATGTGGAGCAACCATGGCTTATCTATGGTGGGTCATACGTCCTAGTTATTTGGAGATGGCCCACCCTGGAGGTCATGGTTTGAATTTTCCTTTCCTGAGTTAACTCTATATACTTGAATATGCAGCTGACAGCGAGCAGCGGCCTTTTTGTTTTTGACCTTGTTAAATTGGCATCTATTAATGTTGTTTGAGTATATTATGGATTAGATTTGAATGATCAGTTGATATTAGAGTGCATCTGGACATAGAATTGTAGAGATTCTGTATTTACATTGTCGGTTCAAGATTACTAAAATCTTTATTCTTTTTTTTTATCAGTAACTGAATATTATATTAATGATAAGAAGAGTTCACGAGGGACTGAATCAAAACCAGCAACATAGGTATAAGAGTTTTATACCATACGAAAAAAAAAAAAAATGTTAGCCACCAAAGGGATTTCCCAAATAACCCCTTGCTTGGCAAAATAATCAGCCGTCCCATTAGCTGATCTCTCCTCATGCTTAAACCCCACCTGAATAACAGATGACAACTCTTTGCCTTTGGATAGAACTGAATGAAGCTTCCAAACTCCAAAGATCCCCATTGAAAGAAGAGATCCGTAAAATAACATTAGATGAATCACTCTCCACAAGTCTATCATGAAAAGAAGTGGCCAACAAACGAATAGCTTCCATGTTGGCCACCACCTTTGCTCAAATAGAATCCTTAATATCTACATTCTTTGAAAGCAAAAAACAACACCTCCCCTTTGCTGCATTCTACAGTGCTTGAAAATTTTATTAGGGGATTTACTTATCATCTGTGCATTACTGCATCTACATGCACTTTGGCTATAACTATGAATAGAATTTTCTTCTGAGAATTGACACTGTAGTGCAATTTTTTCTCACTCTTTAGTAGAGACTTGAACTTACTTGATTGTTACGATTTCTTGGTTGATATCCATTTGAGTCTTCAGAGCACACTTTCTGTAATCTGTCATCATCAATGCCTTTATCCTTGAATCTGGTGTCGTTTTTTGAGCTCACCACTTATTACCTCATGGCAAAAGTTTCAACCAAGTTTTTTTTGGAACTGACACATGATGGGGTACCAGGATATGGCAGGATTGCGTGCTTCCTGTCTCCATTTTTGTATTTCCTCTTCTTCACATGCAATTGTCATATATTTGATTATATCCTTGTTTGTCTTGCTTCCATATTTAGTATTTGTTTGCTTGTTGCAATTTTCTCAGCTCCTAAAATGGTTGTGGTGAAGACTGCAGATATGTTTATGCCAAAAACCCTTGTAAGGGATGAGCATTTTTCAGTCAATCTTGCCATGTTTGGTCTATCTTATTCAGGACCCGAGAATAAGAAGCCCACAAGACCGTAGCCCTTGTCACAGTTATCTTTTTCATGATAATTTCACAGGGTAAATGTTTTCAATAATGTTTGTATTATCCTGCAGTTAATTCCATGGACAGGTTTTCAATAATGTTTGTGTAGCCCATTTCCACAGAAAAGGAGGTGTTTTTTTTTCTGCGAAAAACTCTTTTTTCATGCGTTTGTTTTCCACATAATTGTTTTTTCGCCACGTCGGCCTTTTCCTTCCTAGGCCTGGAAATAGTCTTCCGGGGGAGGGGGGGTTAAAAAAAGAATCCTCAGCCGCAGGCAAACAACATTGGCACCAATTCATAGAGAAATTTTTTTTTTTTTTTTTGCACCAAACATGAATTTCTAACTTCCGCATAAAACCTTTTCCAAAGTATTATATGGCAATTTCATATTTCCATGAAAATTGCTTGTACACAAACGTGCCCTACATCTTTTTTAAAAAGTGGAACTTTTGATTGGAATTCACCAAGTACCATATGCTCTATTGAGAAGATTCCAAAGACCTGCTGCAGTAGGTGAAATGGGAGAAGGGAATACTCCAGATTTGGAACTCCAAAGTCCAGATACCTTTTGGAGACTAGGATTAGGAGGAATTTACATTGCAGCGTTTCGTGCAAGGCCTTGAGTGATTTTGATATTCTTTATACAAGAATTCCTAAAAAGTTTTGCGATCAAATAGATTTAGAATTTGGGGCATTTCAAGGATCATTTCAGTGGAATTATAAAATTTGGAGAAATCAATTTCTCCTGTTTTGAACAAATCTTGATGCCTTTTAGAATTCTCTATGATGGAAAATTCAGGAAGACAAGATCTGACAAGTATTTAGAATTCCCAAACTCTGTGAATTCATTCAGAAACTCCTAAGGTTGATCATGGCCCAGGCCTAGCATACCTCATTGGGCTGGGTCTTGGGTATGCTTTTTCGCCCGTGGGCTGTTATTTGGGCTTTTTTTTTCTACCAATTGTTGAACAGGATGGACCTAGTCCTACATATGTTTGAAGTCCTAGCTCACCCTGGCATATTCAATAGAAAGGGGTGTATGTATTTTGCACATGGACCGGGGTTGGGGCTTGGGCTAAAATGACTTTTCCAGTGGATCACCTGAATGGAGGTCTAGACTGATATCTGCTTCAGGTTAGTATCAAAAAAAAAAAAAAAAAAATCAGGTTAGATTTTCTGTGTGTCAATGATATGGCCAATGGTCCATATTTTTTTTTCCTTAAAAGGCCAATGGTCCATATTTGATAGTATACATTGGCCCCACCCGATGAATTTTAGTGGTTCGGATCGAAGATATGTGGGTCCCATCTAATTACCTTACTAGGTTATAGTTCACATTTTCAAGACTTTTAAGTCAGCAAAATTAGGGATATCAAAGGATCGAGTTAAATAGGGGACCTGCTCCTAACAAGACTGTGACCTGAGTCAAGTTTAAAGTGGATTCAGGTTTTGGCTGTCCGATCAATTAAATTCTTTTTTTTTTTTATTATGACGTGGGTATCCCTAAGGTCTTTGATCCAAGGGGATTGGCTTTCCGGGCAGCGCTCACTAAAACTCATATAAACACTTGCCGGGTAAATATGGGGTCCAACTTCTAAATGGGGGATCAACTAAATATTGTTTTGGCTATCCAATCAGCTCCATTTGTAATTACTTTTAGATATTTTCCAACCATGACAACAATTTCAACTATTTTGTTTTGCAAATATTGTCATTCGGATCAACATCGTTGGGAAATAATACAAGGAAAGTTTCAATTTTGTGTTTTTATTTGGATCGTATGCGGAAAAGTGTTGTTAAAAGTGAAAAAAAAAAAAAACTCAAAATATCAACCCATACTTGTAACATGGTTCTGTTCAATCAGTTCTGGTTAAACAACTCTACATTTATAGCGTAAAGTGGGCTTAGCAATGGGGCTCATCTAAGTTGACAATCACTCTTACTGGGCTACGCTTGAGCTATAGCTGGGGCTCAATTTGTTAGTGAATAGTGGACACTAGCTAGCCGACCCCAGTTAGAGCTCGAACTCAAGTTCGGGCCGGTTTAACTTAAAACCCGAGTTTGGCTCATTTTCAAATCAAGATCAAGCTCAAGCTCAAGGTGAAGTCAATCTGAGCCGAACTTGCTTGAGTGATTCAAGCCAAGTCCCGGCTCGCATTTTCAAGCTCGATTCCAAGAACTCTAGCTGAAACTTATTTTGACCATGAATCGGGCCAAGCTCGACTCGTTAACTTGCCCGTGCAGCTGATGTGGGAGATGGTGTGGAAATAGTGGCAAATAGCATTCACAAGTCAGATTAAATAAAATAAAATTGTTTTTTTAAGAAAATAAATTAAACTTAAACTTTGATTAAACGAATAAGTTTATACAAAACCATAAAAACAATGGCAAAGGATACCATCCAATATTTTTTTTTATTTTTTTAGGGAGGAATTTACGTGGTAGAGCCCTATACGTGCTACGAGGACCCTGTTTCACGTTGGATACGAGAGGGGTCCTCATGTGGACATTTAAAAAAAAAATTTGGTTGTTTTACGATATGGTCGATATCAACCATATTCTGTTAGTCAGATTTTCTTGCAAAATGGAGAAAGATGATCGTATGAATCAACAAAGAACTTCGTCGTGGTTGCCGCCGAGGGAGACGTCGCCTGCCTCATCCACCTCCTAGACTCCCACGGCCACCCGCGGTGAAGGAGAAGGTCGCCGCGGCGGTCGAGGCCATCACCTCCGACCCGCAGAACGCCTGGCCCATGTCCGCCTACGGCGGCATCCGGGCCCTCATCAGAAGGGCGTTGGAGGAGGAGGGCGCCATCCCCGTTCTCGTCGATCTCCTCGACTCCTCTGGCCAAGGTGGCGGCCGCAGCTCCAGTGGAAACGCGGCACACTGTCTATGGTTGATGGCGTCCTCGGGCGAGGATTTCCGCCAGGCCATCTTTCAGGAAGGCGGGCTGCAGAGGCTCCTCCAGCTGCTCCAGGAAGCCCTAAACCCTGAGACGATCGAGCACGCCCTTCAGGCCATCTACGCCCTCTCTGCCGCCTCGACGGCCAGGGCCCTTTCCTCATCCCCCTCCATGGCCGGATTCCTGCCCCAGCTGGCGGAGCTGATTAGGCCAGGGGCAGCACGGGGCTGCAGCATATCTCGGCTTCTCTGATCCACAACCTCTCTATGGCCGAGTGATATAGAGAAAGTCTGTCCAACTGACGGCTACTCACCGACAAAGAAGCAAGCAAGCTCCTCTTCCACTAAGTCTCCTCCACTCATGGTTCCTTTCCTTCTTCTCTTCCTTAACCCTTTTTTTTTAATTTATTAAGTTAGCTTATGGGTCTGCGAGATTTTATCTAACACCACATTGACAATTGGTTTTGTTGAATGATGATGAAATAGAAAACAGCAAGATGTTTTTATTTTCAAAGAACTTTGAATTTGTTGGGGGCATGAATATCAAGTAGTTCCCATCAATTAAGTATTCAGAGAAACTTTTATGGCTTGATATGTTTGGGAATCTGTTGGCTTGTTGGTTCTTGTGTCTTACTTGATTAGATGATAATTTTTTGCTTTTAGGGAGAATTTGGAGACTGGGTTGTAATTGAGTTGGCATTTGATGGGTTCTTTTTTCCTTTTCCTATATTGTTTTAGATTGCTGGAAAGATGAAGAAAATGGGATTTTGGGTGTTCAAGTTTTGGTGCATTTCTAGATCTTTTATGGGGCATTTTGGTTGTGAAAGCATATCGTCAACGTGTTCGATAGAATTCCTAGGAGAGATTGTTTTGTGGGTATGGTCCAGATTAGATTGGTCAACTCTATTGAAGGCTTGGTCCAACAAGTTGAAGATGCTTTTAGTCTGTACATGGGATATTCTGCCTATATTCATCCCATTTCCATTTGATTGGGTGCTTAGAATTCTTTGTTTCTATTGTAGTTGACAGTTAAAAATGGTAGTACTACATTTGTTTTCTGACATGTCATTAGAGAATGTAAATTGCAAAAGAAGTTAAAACAACATTGTCTGGTCCAGTAATTTGTAGCTGAATAATGCCGAAACAATGAAATTAAACTATTGGTATCCCATTATTGTCACTGACAAGAGATTTGCTAGATTGTTGATGCAGTCCAACTGAGTTAGACTTGACCATTTCTCTATTTCTACACATCTCCCTCTAGAAATGGAGAATTTCTATATCAATGAGTATTGTTCATGAGAACCTCAAGTAGATGTTAGTTCTTCCTCTCAGCAATTTTTTTATTTAATATTCACCTCTCTTTCTTCATTTTTAACCACTTGAAGAAATACAATGGATGAATTCAATTCACAAGTATGCAACAAGCCAACAGTTATTTGTTGGGAACATAAAAGATGGATTGGATGATGCTTCTATTCCTAATTGCATCTCTGTCCCTCATTTGTGTGGTGTACATTGGATGATGCTTCTGTTCCTCATTGCATTGGATGCCCCTCATTTTGAAGGTTTCTTTTTTCCTTTTGTATGAGTGAGAATGTAATTGAAAAATATTTTCTTGTGCATGCATATGTGCTCTGCTGTTGGACAATGCCATCGTAGTCATTTGATCTACAAGAACTATACGTGGCTGCAACCAATTAATTGATGTCATTGAAGGAAATGGTTCAAATAATTATGCACAACAAGTAACTTACAATAATAAGTAGAGACAATCACGCATGCTGTTGAGTTGATTTAATAATACTCAGATTTTCTGCATTGTATTCCTGAAAGAGATCAAATCTCAAGAAACCATCCAATTTTCCTACTCTTGTGTTTCGCTTTGTTTTTTGTTTTTGGAACGCAAGAATGAGTTTCTCTCGTGTTTACATTCATGAAAGATATATTGGAATGCTCATTCTGTTTTTAAATTTGCCAGATGGGATGGTTGAACTCGTGGTACAGTTACTTCAGTTGGAACGACCCATATATGTGGTCATGGCTCGAGAGGACGGACATCCCTGATCAGGAAAATTTCAGTGACTGTGGAGTATTTGCAATGACCTTCGCTGCTCATTGTGTGCACCAACTGCTCTTTAAATTCAATCAGTTTCATATCCCATACTTTCGAAGAAAAATCATTGTAGAGATCTTTAAGAGGAGTTAGCAGTTGAATGCCAACATGTTGGGCTTGATTGAATTGACGTCTGACTCCCCAACAAGATGAGTTTGCTGATTGATGGGTAGATATATCTCCCACCTCCACTTTGATTGAAATGTACATATTTTTTAGTAATGTCCTCGTCTTCTTTTTTGTGTTGGATGCAGGACACAATCTAGATAGTGGACATGATGTAAACCTTTTGGATGTTGTATTGGGTACATATTGTGTACATTTTTTCAGTTTAATAGATTTTTATTTTTGGAACATAATGGATTTCTGTGTAGAGTTACTTTTGATGTTATTTAGCAGGTTAATTTACAGGTTTTGTATCTCCAAACGGAGCACTGATCTCTGACATCATCCTTTTGTTTTCTTTTGTTTTAAAGTGGTCGATAACGATAATAAAAGTGGTCAATACTGACAATGACTGTATTTTGTGTGTTTCCGTTATGTTGTCGATATCGACAATTACAGTGGTCAATACTGACAATGACTGTATTTTGTGTGTTTCAGTTATGTTGTCGATATCGACAATAAAAGTGGTCGATAATGACAATGATTGTAATTTTTGTATTTTTTTTTTATATTATCGATATCGACCATTCTGAAAAACCTAATTTTTATTTGGGTTTCCGCAGAATGGTCGATATCGACCACAAAATGTAGAGCCTTATCCGTGTCCACGGTAAATACACACCTCCGAAGTGGTATAGGATCCTATAAGGCTCTACGAGGTAAATTCCTCTTTTTTTTTTAGGAAAATGCCTCAATGGCGATATTGCCACTCACTAGCCATACCAATAATTCTTGAAGCGTGCGAAAAAAAATAAGCTCTAGCATAGATGAGTGGCGATATCACCATTATGGGCATTTTATTAAAAAAAATTATAGGACGCCCTCCAAAATCTAAACCTAATTTTTTCGTAAAATTCCCTAGAAAAAAAAATGTTGTGGAAGATAAGTGAGTCAACTAAATAGGGACCTGCCGATTCTGCTATGGATTATGATTTTAGATCATAAAATTAACATAGATCTCAAGCTATGGATTATGGACTAAAAAAAATATGACGAAAATGCCCCTACTTAAACCTCGCTGTTCTTAAGCCCTTTTAGCTTGGAGAAGTACAGCCCTGCCTGCCTCTTGGAAGGAAGAAGAATCATCTGATTGCGGGAGCATGAGTCATATAATTCAAAGATCTATAGATGTTCTCATCGTTGGATTCAATTCTCAGAAGACTCACAAAGCCTAAGGTAATTCTAATAAGATCTACCCAAACAGCTACATTTTGCTGCTACCCGTTCATGATTTTTCCCCTCTTTTCATAGTTCTTAACAGTCATGATGAAGTTTCCATTCGAAAAAACTCAAAATCCATCTAATCCTGAACTGGGTTTCTTGAATTTTTGAAGAAAACAAACGAGACTATAAAAAAGATCCGATCTTTTCATGGTACTGGAACATCTAGGCTCTACACTGCAAAAATTCCATTTCTGGCAAAAAAATAGAGCTCTTGACACTGCAATGTTCTCTATTTTGGAGGCATGCCCTGCACTTTATTTGAATCTCTTGAATTGCTCAAAAAACCAAGCACAAGCTGCTCACTTGGACTACCTTCACTGCGGAATTTTGTTATCAAGATTCTCAAAAGGGCCTTTTTTTTTTTTTTTTTATATCATCACATTGGTGGGTTTGTACTGTTTGTTGAAAGTTTGGGTTTGAAACTGCCCTAGGTTTCTTTGCTTCTATCTGGAGATTTAATGTTTCTATGTAAAAAAAATGATTTGTTGTTTGACAATTTTCATTGGTTGTAGAATTATGGAAGTAGTCATGTTTTCTCTATTTGGAGCTGAATCTGCATCTGATTGAATGTAACAGGTTTTCTTCCCTGTTGGGTAGATTTGCTGCTCTTATTTTGTGAAGGAATGATAAGACTACTTTTTATGGCTAAATTGGTTTGCTTGGCCTAGAACTTGCTAGTTTTCAGATTACATAGTTTTTCCTGGATTGCATCGATGGATATTTCAGCAGTGCATCCTTGTGGAAATGTGATTTTTTCTGCGAAATGGACTTTGAAGGTAACTTTTTGACTCTGAACTTGGGACGAGAAAGAAACCATTGTTTCGGATTAATTCCTGTTCATCAAGCATCTTATTAGAGCTGAAACCTCTACCAAGCCTCATTTTTCCGATTAGGAATGTTTTATCATTCCTGTAAAATGTCACTCCTTATCAGAACCAGGGACTCGTGTCTGGTTTATTTTCTTCGAAACCCGTTTTGTGTGCCAAAATCCCAATTCTCTAGCACCACAAATCAATCATTTTTTACAGTAAATTATCTCATGTACTCATGTGGGCTTTCAGCTGACAAAGCTCTTGCAGCTTCCAAGAAGTGTACTCTTAAAAGATCTGTAAATGCAGATTCTGTTCTTGCTTTACTTACTAATCATGGGTTCTCCAAAACTCAAATCAGAGAACTCATAACTCGGAACCCAGATATACTTCTCCGCGGAGTAGAGAAGAACTTACAACCCAAAATCCAATTTCTTGTAGACTTCGGTTTATCTGCCACTCAATTTGGGGAACTGATTGTTTCTAAACCATATATTTTGAGGCTTGGTTTGAAGACCAAGCTCGTACCAACCTTCAATTTCCTCAAAGAATTGCTGCATACCAATGAGAAGGTGATCAGAGCCATTAGAAATTGTCCATGGTTTATGAATCACAATTTTGAAAAAAATATAATTCCCAATATTTCCTTCTTGCAAAAACAAGGAATACCCATCTCTCACATTTCCAGGTTGTTTATGGACAAACCTAGAAGACTTATGGTTAAGGTAGATAGGTTCAGTGAAGTTGTTACCAAGGTTAAGGAGCTGGGGTTTGATCCCTCCAGCCCATCCATGTTTATTGAAGCCATCTGTGCAGTAGCTTTGAGCCAATCAACTTGGGAAGCAAAATCTATGGTTTATAGGAGTTTTGGATGGTCTGAGAAGAATGTTCTCTTTGCTTTCCGGAAGCGACCGAGGTGCATGCTCATGTCAGATGAGAAGATTGGAAGATTTATGGATTTCTTTTTGAACAAATTGGGCTTGAAACCCTCCTGCATATCGTCTCGCCCCAATCTTCTTGTCTACAGCTTGGAACAGCGGATCATCCCCAGATGTACAGTTCTTCAGATTCTAGCTTCCAACAATCTGATTGGGAAGGATCTCACCCTGCGTCAGTTGCATTGGATCATCCAAATGGGTGAGAGGCAGTTCTTGGAGATTTATGTGATTAAGCATCAGAATGAAGTTCCAGAAGTACTGAAAGCATATCAAGGTCAGATTGAGTTTTCGAAGTTGAACATCAAGGCTTGACAAGCATCTTATTCTGTCCATGTTGACAATGATGATGTGTTCATGGGACCAATTACTCAAATTATTTTGTGGAGTGGGCCATATCTTGTGTGCTGATGGTCGTAACCATTTCAGAATTAAGCCTCACCAAGGATAGGCCTTGTCCCATTTTCTTTTTCCATGAATATTATACTAAACATTTCAAGGATTTCTTCCTCATGCTGAACAGTCAAAGCCATAGAATGGCCATTTGTTTACATTCAGTTTTTCTATTTGGAAGTGTATAATCTAGTTTTTTGATAATGTGGACCAACCATCACTTATCTATGGCGGGCTTACTTCCAGTTGTGTTGCATCCCATTACACATGGTCTGCCCGAATTTGTTGTGTTTTTGGGTGTACCATCATTTCTTACTATTCCAGTTTGCTGAGCCAACTCTATATGCTTGTATCTGCATCCAAGAGCAAGCAGCAGCCTTTTTTTTCTTTTTGACCCTGTCAAATTGGCATCTATTATTGTTGTTTGTTGGTATATTATGGACCCGATGAACGATTGGTTGAAGACATTATAGACAGGGGCGGACCCAGGTACATGGGTCTGGGGGCTCTGAAGCCCCCGACCCATACCTGAAAAAAGTTTAAATTTTTAAAAACACCCTGTAAATTCTAAAAATTTATGTTTTTTTTTTTTACATTTGCCCCTTCCCCGGATATTTCCTTTACATAGAGGCCCCAAAGTTGAATTTCCTGGGTCGGCCCTGGAGATCCTTCATCCTGTAAATCTGACTTCTATTATGTCGTCCATCATAAATGCATTTGGACAGCGAACTGCAGAGATTCTGTATTTAGATTCTCAGTTAAAGATTAGTTTGTAAAGAAACAGGTCAAGAGCAGGTCAGTGGGTCAGCCCACAAGGTCAATGATGACTGTTGATATAATTGTTATGCCGTTCACCAACAGCTCGAGCTTTTGGTGTTACTGGTTATTAACATGGTATCAGAGCTAAAGGTCACGAGTTCGAAACCCCTGGGAGGCATGTTACCTCCATCTGTCTATCGGGTCTGTCTGTTCCGTGTGTTTGTTGGGTTTCGAATTCGAACGGCTTCCCGTTCGGGAGGGGGTGTTGATATAATTGTTATGCCGTTCACCAACAGCTCGAGCTTTTGGTGTTACTGGTTATTAACATAGTTGTCAATCCATGGATGAATTTTTTTTAGCAGAGTTACTTACTTAACAGAGCATTACTACTTTCTACATACAATTTGGCTCCAAATAGAAATAGAATCTTCTGAGACCTGGACACTGTATCACAATTAATTGATTCTTCTAACATACATGCACATTGTTATTTGTTGGTTAATCTCCACTTGGTCTCAGCGCTCACTTGCTACATCTGTCGTTATCGATGCCGTTATCCTTTTATCTGGTGTTGTTTTGTGAGTTTATGACTCGTTATCTCATCTTAAAAGTTTAAAAAGGTTTTAAAGCCAGCCTCCTCTATCCTGTTTGCGGCTGACTCATGATGGGGCGCAGACATATGGTAGGGTTGGCATGTTTTCCTATTTTCGTTTGTGTATTTCCTCAATATGTTGGCTACAAATTGATGTTCTGTGTTACATGCATTTGTCATTTGTTTGATATCTCCTTCTCTTCTTGCTGCAATATATAGTGTTTGTTTGCTTCTTGCAATTTCTCAGGTTCCAAATGGTCTGGAAAGGCTGAAGCCCAAGTAAGGTATTCACTGTCAGTCAATCATGCCTGACGTTTTGGCTTATCTCATTCTGAGCCTCAGAAGAGGTTGCCAAGACCATAGGCCTTGTCATATTTATTTTCTTCATGATATTTTCACGGGGTAGATGTTTTCAAGAATGTTTGAAGCAGATCCTACAATTCTTTTTGAGGACTGATAAAAATTAGATCCCACAGTTAATTCTTGGGTGAGTTTGAATCCTTAGATCTGTTTGATATGTGGAATTCCTCACTGGAATTCCCCAAGTTTGGGAATTCCAGATGCTCGTCAGACCTTGTGTCCTTAAAATTCCCCAAATTGTCTGATAGAGAAAATCTCAAAAACCTGCTACAATAGCTGAAATAGCCCCTGGAATCCTCCAGATTCTGGAATTCAAAATGCCTTTCGAGATCAACATTTTGAGAAATTTCAATTGTAGTTGCTGAGTTTCTTACAAGGATTTTACGGATATTGATATTCTTCATACAAGAATTCCTACAAAAATTTTTTTTTCCATCAAATAAACTTAGGATTTGGAGCATTCGACGGTTATATCAACAACTTTAAACTGTGTTGGAATTTCTCGCATGTTAATCTCCAAAAGGCATTTTGAATTCTAAACATTGCAGCATTCCATTAAAAAAAAAAAAAAGAATCTTGATGCTTTTTTGGAGTTTTCTGACGGAAAATTGAGGGAGCCAATGTCAGATGAGTATTTGGAATTTCCAAATAGAATAAATTCATTCAGAAATACTAATGGTGCTCGTGGCCTGGGCAGCCTGAACTGGCATTGGGCTGGATCTCGGCTATATTTTTAAGCCTGTAGGCTGTATTTAGTCATTTCATGGCGTGTTTAATGGATGGACCTGGACTGACATTTGTTTGAAGGCTCAGCTCAGCCTGACTTATTTAACACAAAGGGGGGATGTATTTATTTTGCACATGGGCTGGGCCTGGGCCTGATTTTTCACGTTTATGGCCTGCATTGGGCTTGAATATTGGTTCTCAGTAACTAAATGGGCTGGGCCTGCGCAAGCTTTTGTACTGAAAGCATAGCAAGGTAAGATTGAAAATTTTTAAGCTAAATATCAAGGCTTAACAAGCATCATATTCTGTATTTGTTGAAGATGATTAAGTGTTCATGTGACCATTGATTCTAATTCTTCTCTTAGCTAGGCTCTGCCATGTCACCTGATGGTTGTAACTATTTAGAAATTAGACTCAACGAGGATTTGGCTTTGTCCATTCTTCTTTTTCCAGGAACATGATCCCAAGCAAGTCGGATTTCCTCTATGTGCTGGAAAGTTGAAGCCATATAATGGCCGTTTGTTTTATTCAAGTTTGATATTTGAATGTGTATGATCAATTTTTTAGAAAATGTGGACTGATCATGTCCTATCTATGGTGGACCTCACCTTATGTATGTTTCTGAACACCATCATGCATGGCCACCCTACAGGTCATGGCTTGAATTTATGGTTGTACGGTGTTACCCTAACTTTGAGTTATTTCAGTTTCCTGCCTTCATGCCATATGCTTGAATCTGTAGCTGGTGGCAGTCAGCAGCTGCCTTTGTTTTTTTATCTAGTAAAATTGGAATCTACTATTTTTATTTTTATTTTGCTTGTATACTTGATTCAATTTGAGTGATCTATTGACTATACTATGCCGTCCATCATAAATGCAAGTAGACATGGAATTGCAGAAATTCTGTTTTTGGCATGTTAATTTTAGATTAGTATTTAATCTATGTAAGGAGAGTCTTAGCTGAATTACTTATCAACAGTGCATTACTGCATTCCACAAACAATTTCACTCTTGACTATTAACTGAATCTTCTGCCTAGAACTTGACATTGTAGTGCAATTATTTGATTGTTCCGGCATGCCCGCACATTGTCATTTGATGGTTGGTCTCCATTTAGGTCTTCAGAGCATACTTTCTAAATTTCATATTAAATTCACTTGAGTTCGTTTTTATGCTCTAAAGTATACATCATTTTGAGGTTTTTGTGAACATTTACAGCCAACTCTCCTTCAGCTTGTTTTGGGACTGGCAATGATGGGTTACCAACATTTGGCATACTTTATTTCCTGGCTTTGGTGATGGCACTTTGGTGTTCAGAAATAAATGCCATTGTTATTTGTTTGATCATTGATGATCTGCTAGGTCTTACTGCCACATTTAATGTTGGTTTGGCTTGCAATTTTCTCAGCTTCCATTCTGATTGGGATGGAAGGCTGCTGGCTGATACGTTCATTGCACCTTTTTTTTTTACACATTTCATTCTGGGCCACAGAAGAAAAGCTCAAAGGATCATAGCAGTTATATCTCTTCCTCTTGATGATGTCACAGGGTAGATGTTTTCAACAATGTATGACTACAGGTTTCCTCCATTAACTTTGAATCCTTGAGACTTCTGAAGAGGTTTTTCAGCCCATGTCTGAGAAAAGTAAGCAGAAATGGAGTTTTGGTTGAGTCAAAGTAGTGGCTCAGAAGGACACCTAGTACTCGAGCAAGTTTAATGAAGTTTTTGACCGACTTGGCAACACGTGCCAACTAGATTACAGAGTCAAATACGCTTCTTGGAATCCAGCATCAGGTGCAACAAATTGCCACCAGCATCAGTTTCATCTCTAAGGTTCTTACCTAGTACTGAAAATTTATCAGAAATAAACAAACTGCAATAACCCCAACAGCTGCTGTAAACTCACCCATGAATCTCCGTTTTGCCGCTGATTCAACTGGTTCAATCATAACTGGAAACCTACAAGTTCCTTTAGACGGGTCCTGATCAGTCACCATTGCTAGATTAGAGAAGACACAGTCGCTGCTCTGCTGGTTCCTCACTTGGTAATACATGTTGAAAGCATAAGAAGCATTCCCATGAACATCCAGGTTGCTACAAGATGTGTCAATACCAAGAGCGGTGCAGTCAGACTGCGAACAGGCATAACTCACACTGTCCTGCAATTTTGAGAGATCTGTTGCTTGTGGGTTCAGTATGCACCACCTTCTAGGAAGGTACTGTACACCTTCAGCACCCTCTAGAGCTTTCTTTTCTGCATGACCAGATAGATCTAATTCATACTTGGGCTTTCCATCATAATCAAAGATGCCCCAGTGTCTTTCAAAGTTTCCTGGTGCAATGCTCTTTGCATCCTCATCTATCAGACCGAAGAGGTACACATCAGGCGAGCTGTTTCTCATGGGAGTCCCTTTATCTCTCAAGATGTGGCGAAGCAATCCCTGGTTGAATCTCTGGGCAACACTTACATTCGCATGCTTAGCACCATCGGTGGGCCACCCAACCTCTCCAATGATGATGGGCATGTCTGGGTAGCCAGCTTTCTTCAAGGCCCAGACGAGGGTGTCGAGATTGGCATCATATGAATTGGTGTAGATAGCATCCTTGTCCTTGATGGGATTGTCTGAGCCATCAAAGAAGGCAAAGTCAAAGGGGAAGTGTTCATTGTCGTAGAGGCTGAGGAAGGGGTAAATGTTGACAGTGAATGGTGCATTGTTTTCAGAGAGAAATTCAATGATTTGTATTGTAAGGTTGCGCAACTCAGCGCGGAAGTCGCCGGCAGATGGGACTGGATTTGACGCCGGGGAGTCGTAGATGTCCGAGTTGAAAGGGATGGTTGCTTTTATCTGTGCTGCAAAGCCAGCTTTGGTCAAGGCTTGCTGAACATTTTTCAGGGCAGGGAGCGTGATGTCCAGGTAGGTGCCATTGTAGGACTGGAGGAAAGGCTCATTGCCTACTGCAACATATCTGCAAAATGAAGCATAACTTCTCAATCAGTAAGTCTACTTGATTTTGTTTTGACCATAATTTCAAGAAAGCAGGAGTCATGACATATTTGTCTGTTCAACTGATATTTACAAAGAAATTCGAGTATACCAGAAAGCTAATAAACTCAAAATAAAATAGGTGGATATACCCTTTCCCTGTTTAAATGAAATATAGAGAAATTGAAGAAAACTAGGCAGCTAATAAATTCAACTTAAATAGGCAGATTGTAGCCCAATCTGGCAATCACCTGAGTTAATGACTTCTGCATGGAAAGATTTTTCACTTTCTGCATCAGTCATGTTGCTTATATGAACACTAAATCAGTAAAAATCATTTGGAAAATTGAACAAATCTTTAATAAGTTTTGGGCGGCGTCTCAGAGTGCTTTTAAAAAAAATCCCACCATGAAACAAATTGCTTGCTCATTTAGTTCTTGCAAATGCATTTGATTGGCAATTTGCAGTGGAACAGTAAAGTAACAAAAAGTTTGGAATAAACTTAATTCCTTTGAAATTTGTTGAGAAAAATATGGCTTTCATGGAAAGGCTATAACCTTAGTTTGGCCACTTACTGTTTCTGGAACTGAAAATATTTTTCCTGATCATTGACTGTTTTCTAAAGGCTTCTAATAAAATGGCCTGGAGCCAGTGACGACCTAAAATGTTCATTTAATTGAGTAAAACAGAATCAGGTCTGATTAGGAAATGGAACCTTATTATAATAAGAAAAGGCAAACAGTTGGGCAAAAGGGTTGTTCATGGCTGGGTCGGGCCATGCCAAAGTTTGTCCAAGTACTGTTTGTTTACTTATCAGGCTAAATATTCAGGGCTGGATGAGCTTATGCCCGAGAGTTAGGCCCACGCCCAGTTCATTTGCAAAATTTGCAGACTTGTGTTAGTTTTGTTAAGTCTGGGACGATGTGGGCTGGGCCTTAAGATACAAAGTTCCAGATGAGCCCGTGTAATTATTGGGCCAGAAAATAAGTCTGCTCAGTCCACAGGCCTAAAACCAAAGCTGAACCCAGATGATTGTAGGCTGGGCTAGTGGGCCTACCCTGGCCTGCCCATATTGTAGATAATCATCCTCTTGTCTTCAAGATCAATGACATCATGCTCTGATGTGTGGAGTGGACCCACTGTGTGAACAAATTAAAGGGTTATTTGATTGGATCCGGATAGTCTACTGCTGGTTTGCCTTTCTGGACTACTTTTTAAAATAGGACACATACCATAAGTAGAGTTTGCGGAGCCATTAGCCCCATTGGATAGGAAGAGTTTTGGATTTAGCCATGCTAAGGGTAAAAAAAGGGAAAAATCAGGTCTTGCAAGGCCTTGTATGGCCAACAAATTATTAGGTGAAGTTTCTAATTTGACAACTGATGGACAAACACTACCATGTTTCTTATTCTATTAAGAAAAGCTACATAGAAAGTGTTTTGTAATCTCCATTTGTTTTTTTAATCATTGCAGTGGTAGATAGGAAGGGGAGAGAGCACTTTTTTTGCTGAAAAAAGTCAAAAAACTAAAGATCCCTCCCAGTCAATCTCAAAACACTAACATGGTCGGTTTTGATTGGAGTTTTTCAATGAAAAAACTTTTATATCAACCATTGAATTGGCAGATATATCTGAATAGCTTACTCTTTTTGGAAATGTCCTGCTACAAACGTGTGTAGCAAACAGTGCCATAAGAAAAATGAACAACTAACCGATTGAAAAAAAAAAAAAAAAAAAGGAAAACTGAAGAACACCCAACACACACACACACAAAAAGAAATCTAGTTGGAAAAAGAAAACATCAACAAAGAATACTCATATATACAAAAACCCATTTCACATCAGGAACAAGAAATCCCATTTCATACCACCAACAAAAACTGAAGAAACCCATTTCAGACTAGGGGAAAAAGAAGCCAAATTAAAAACAAAATCAAGATAAATTAAAAAATAATACATGGAACAATAACCACAATCAAAACTTAAAAAAAAAAAAAAAAAAACATATAAGATACAACAAATGACTATCATATGCATTCAAATTAATGGAAAAAATAAAAAATAAGAAATCCGGGAATCACAGAGCTATCTTTGTGGATAGGGCGCTTGCTCCATAGCTCCACCCAGGGATCGATCTATGGGTGGATATGTCTACTTTCACTTCCCTAGCCACTGAGCTAACTCAGCAAAAAAAGAAAAACTAAACATGATTCAGCGTGAGGGGGAAAAACAAGAAACCCCCGCATTGAAAGCAAAAGCAAAATAGTGGGAATAGAAAACATATAACAAGAACCAAATCGAAATTGAGGAAACCCATTGAAAGTAGAGCAAAGAACTATCAAATAATTCAACATATGATCAAAACAAAGAAGAAACATGATTTAAACAATGGGATTTACGTTTACTCACTTGATGTTTACTCCATTAGGTTTCATATATCTGGTCACATTCTCTTGAACCCAATCAGTGGCTGCGCTAGGGTCGCTCATTTTTTGCAACATGTTGTTTGGTATTGCCACCATCACCTCAATGCTACTCCCAGAGAGGGCTGTCAAGCTCTTTTCATCTGCCTCAAACAGCTTCACCTTTGTGAAACCGTTATCTGTCAACATCTGAACAATCTTGTCGTCTGGAAGGGGATGCGAAGCCAAATTCCCCCAGTTCACACCAATGCCATTGCCTCCATGCGAGACCAATGCCATGATAAGAAGGAAAATAGCAATTGGGACTCTGAGCTCTCTTGGCATTGCCATTTGCATCTTTATTCAAGAGCTTTGATGGGGTTCTTTGTTTCTCTTTCTTTTGGAAGCTTTAATAGGATGCTTTTTCTCTTTCTTCTCTCCGTTTCTTATTTTAGTTATGAGATAAGAGGGAGGGAGGGAAGAGAGGGAGGGTGTGGTTAGAAGCCAGAGTAAGGTGAGTCATGCATGGGCTGGTTGCAATGTTTATATGGAAATGCTGTTTTTGAGGGCCTTTGACTTTGCTGAGAAAATGAAGGTGGTGTGACTTTTGAGTCCGACCTTCTAAGTACCATGGGTCCTAAATGTAAACCGACCCCCTTCCCTTGTGAATTGTACCTGGTTGAAAATCTAAAAGTGGAACGCTTTTAAATCTATTAAATTTCCTCGGCTATCAATACTCCCTCTGGGCACGCTTTCTAACAAGAAGTTATTCCTCATTGGATTGGAGCTTGTGATCAACTTATTTTGATATCATATAAAATCTTGTCTATTAATGGAGTCTATCAAACCTTAAGACATCAGTAGATGCAGCGAAAATACTTTTCATGAATATTATTCAAATGCCGATAGTTCTCAATACACATTGAAATTGAAAACCTATAGTTCTCAATACACATTGAAATTGAAAACCTTTCTTCTAAAAAAATAAACTTGTCAAGGATAAGTATTATGGAGGAATATGTTTTCGGGAAATAATCAGGTGAGAACTATGGGGTGGGGCCACCTATCACCTAATCCAAACCTTGCAATGGACATAGACCCCTTTAATACTCACACGCCCCGATGTTTAGCACCAATGCGAATGAACTGGACCGTTGGATAGAGTATATATCAATACGAATGAATTGGACTTGTCGGCCATGGATGAAGGGATTAGAAGCATAGAATTGGAGCCAAACTTGATATTCGTGGCGGTCTCATATAGATCTTTCAATCCCCACCGGTCACATTCTAAAATAGAGCTCCCCCAGTGGGCCCCACAAAAAAGTTCTCACGGGACTCCGTGAGAACAGTTCTCACTGGATCACATCCCTATGTTTTCTATCTCTCAATGATCAAAATCGTTTACATGAGAAACCGTTGTGGCATTGTCTAAGGAACTCATCCATTAACAACTGCAAGTATCTAACAATTGGCTTGCAATCGGCCTAAACAAAGATAAACAAAGTTAACAGTCTTGATTGGCAGCAAATGGAAAAATGGCTGAAATTGTTTTAACTGTGGATTTATGTTCATTGAATGCTAGTGATGTGTCCCATGAAATACGCAATGTTGTTTGTAAAAGATGAGCCAGTATAGGGGAGACCGAACTATAGATTTTCTAAGGCATGAACTGTGATATGACCATTACAAAATACAAGAATAGCCATGGGCATCAAATGCATGAATTTCCATGGGAGATGGCCGTGTTCAAAAGACCTGTGCTATTCATGTGGCACAAATAGAAAATTGGGTGGCCAGTTCTGGAAAGAAGCAATAAACATGTATTTTCCATTAAAGGCAAGAAAGTAGAAATTGTCATGGTATGACAAACTGGACTTTATATATTCACTAGCAAAATCCCCGTGCTATCCACGGACCACGGAACCGCCAATGCACAGACTAATATGAATTATTTTTAATAAATTTATTAATTAGTAAACTTGTGAGTCCTTATTTTTATTGCTAATTTGATTTTTATGTTTTTTCCAAATATTTTATTCTTTAGTTGAGGCATGAATTGATAAAAAAAGATCAATTGATCATAGAACTAACAAATTGACCTAATATATTTAAGTGGGACCCGGATGAATGGGGTCCACCATCTCCATTCTAACCGTTCATAAAACCATATAATGCGGGTTGGGACCCATGAATTGATTGATAAAGATCAAATGATCATAGACCTCACAAATTGACCAAACCTAACCTATTTAAGTGGGACCAAGATGAATGGGGTCCGCCATCTATATTCTAACCGTCCATAAAACCATATGATGCAAGTTGGGACCCATTAATTGATTGATAAAGATCAAATGATCATAGACCTCACAAATTGACCAAACATAACCTATTTAAGTGGAGCCCCCAAGATAAATGGGGTCCACCAACTATATTCTAACTGTCCATAAAATCATATGATACGGGCTGGGACCCATGAATTGCTTGATAAAGATCAAATGATCATATACCTCACAAATTGACCAAACCTAACATATTTAAGTGGAACCCACGGAACCACCAATGCACATACTGATATGAATTATTTTTAATAAATTTATTAATTAGTAAACTTGTGAGTCTTTCTTTTTATTGCTAATTTGATCTTTATGTTTTTTTTTTCCAAATGTTTTATTTTTTAGGTGAGGCATGAATTGATTAAAAAAGATCAAATGATCATAGAACTAACAAATTGACCTAATATATTTAAGTGAGACCCGTCCACCATATCCATTCTAACCGTTCATAAAACTATATGATGCGGGCTGGGACCATGAATTGATTGATAAAGATCAAATGATCATAGACCTCACAAATTGACCAAACCTAACCTATTTAAGTAGGACCAAGATGAATGGGGTCCACCATCTATATTCTAACCGTCCATAAAACCATATGATGCGGGCTGGGACCCATTAATTGATTGATAAAGATCAAATGATCATAGACATCACAAATTGACCAAACCTAACCTATTTAAGTAGAGCCCCCAAGATGAATGGGGTCCACCAACTATATTCTAACCGTCCATAAAATCATATGATACGGACTGGGACCCATGAATTGCTTGATAAATATCAAATGATCATAGACATCACAAATTGACCAAACCTAACCTATTTAAGTGGAACCCCCCAGATAAATGGGGTCTACCATTTCTATTCTAACCGTCCATAAAACCGTATTATGCGGGATGGGACCCATGAATTGATTAAGAAAGATTAAATAATCAAATGATCGTAGACCTATCAAATTGACCAAATATTTTTAAGTGGGACCCAGACGAATGGGGTCAACCATCTTTATTCTAACCATCCATAAAATCAAATGATGCAGGTAGGGACCTATGAATTGATTGATAAAGATAAAATGATCAAATGATCATAGACCTTAATTTACTCATAGACGTTAGTGAGAAAAATTGATTTTTGAAGGTGGGCAATGAGTATCTTTTGTGAATATATTTAATTAGAAATGAGCCATCTGGTGTGGGCCTTAACTTTCCCATTATTCATTGATGAGCCCCACTTGAATGAAATACATTTAATTAGAAATGAGCCCCATTATTCATTGATTAGACCTATGAATTGATTGATAAAGATCAAATGATCATAGACCTTAATTTACTCATAGACGTTTGTGAGAAAATTTGATTTTTGAAGGTGGGCAATGAGTATCTTTTGTGAATACATTTAATTAGAAATGAGCCCATCTGGTGTGGGCCTTAACTTTCCCATTATTCATTGATGAGCCCCACTTGAATGAAATACATTTAATTAGAAATGAGCTCCATTATTCATTGATTAGCCCCACTTGAATAAAAGACATTTAAGTAGAAATGGGCCCCATAGACGTGTGTGAGAAGGATCCGCCAACTATATTCTAACCGTCCATAAAACCATATGATATAGGCTGGGACCCATGAATTGCTTGATAAAGATCAAATTATCATAGAACTCACAAATCGACCAAACCTAACCTATTTAAGTGGAACCCCCCAGATGAATGGGGTCCACCATCTCTATTCTAACCGTCCATAAAACCGTATTATGCGGGATGAGACCCATGAAATGACTAAGAAAGATCAAATGATCGTAGACCTATCGAATTGACCAAATATTTTTAAGTAGGACGCAGACGAATCGGGTCAACCATATTTATTCTAACCGTCCATAAAATCAAATGATGCGGGCCTGGACCTATGAATTGATTGATAAAGATCAAATGATGAAATGATCATAGACCTTAATTTACTCATAGATGTTAGTGAGAAAAATTGATTTTTGAAGGTGGGCAATGAGTATCTTTTGTGAATACATTTAATTAGAAATGAGCCCATCTGGTGTGAACCTTAACTTTCTCATTATTCATTGATGAGCCCCACTTGAATGAAATACATTTAATTAGAAATGAGCCCCATTATTCATTGATTAGCCCCATTTGAATGAAATACATTTAAGTAGAATTGGGCCCATAGACGTGTGTGAGAAGGCACCATCACTTAGAAATGTAGCACATCTGGTGTGTTGGCTTATTTAGGAATCTTATGGAGAGATTTTAGGCTTTTGAGTGGAAGATGATTCTTCATGGAGAGATTTTAGGTCTTTTCAGTGTGTAATAGATATAGAGATCTCATTGAGAGATTTTAGGATAATTATTATTGGTAATAGGGATCTCATTGAGAGAGTTTAGGATAATTCAAATTATAATCAAGCAATTTCTATTTTTTAACAGAACACCATTTTAGGCTGCTGCTGCCACTGGTCCCTCTCCAAGACATGCCAGGTGTCCTCCTCTAGGAATTCTCATGAAGTGTATACGTCCCTTTAGTAATATAGATGGGAACAAGGAGAGACCAACGAAGATTTTAAGAAGTACTCAAACAAGGCATCACTATGTAAAGTTAGCATGACTTCAAAATAGTGTTGTTAAGGAAGAACATAAATTGTGAGTCTGGATCCCTTGTTTCAACCCTATTGATATGTTCTTTTCTTTTTTCATTCCGAGGAATAAATTGAATGGGTGCATTAGCAGGCATGATATTTTATACAACTAGCAAATACGAACATGATGAAACAATATCTCCCTATTTCGTTGAAACAGGAAAACCGGACTCAGTAATCATATAACTAATAAGATGAGCTTAAAGAGATTCATGAACGCAATAAAGACGGGACTAATATCTCATTCTCATAAAAATAAAATGTACAATCCAGCTGTATAGGGTCTACTTAATCCCACCTTTAATTAGTGCAAATCCTTTCAGACTCTTATCCTCTCATGATCTGGTCAAATCTTGAAGTCATTGATAAAAAGGGAAACCAACCCCCCCACTCCTACTTAATCCCACCTTTAATTAGTGCAAATCCTTTCGGACTCTTATCCCCTCATGATCTGGTCAAATCTTGAAGTCATTGATAAAAAGGGAAAACACCCCCCCCCCCCCATTCTTATCCCCTCATGATCTGGTCAAATCTTGAAGTCATTGATAAAAAGGGAAAACCCCCCCCCCCCCCCCCCCCCCCCTCGATTCTTATCCCCTCATGATCTGGTCAAATCTTGAAGTCATTGATAAAAGGGAACCCCCCCCCCCCCCCCCCCCCCCCCCCCCCGATTCTTATCCCCTCATGATCTGGTCAAATCTCCCCGATTCTTATCCCCTCATGATCTGGTCAAATCTTGAAGTCATTGATAAAAAGGGAAACCCCCCCCCCCCCCCCCCCCAACCAAAAAAAAAAAAGAAGGAAACAAATGGCCCTAGGGTAGGGGATAATTTTTTCAGCCCATCACAATAATGGCTTCTAAAACTACGGAGAAATTATTAGGAAAAACTTCAATGTAATTTAGATGTGATCAACTTATTGGTGGGTCTAACTCCTAGGCTAGGACACCTCCAACAGGACATTTATTTTCAGCCCTTTTAGGTTTTTAATGGTTAGAACTTAAGACGCCAATGAAGAGCCTAAAAAATCTCAGACCCCTTGAAAGGATCTGCACACTTTCTATATACGACTTTGGATCATTGTGAAAGTGGAGAAATGTCCTTTTTATAGCTGGTGCACGCACGAGGGATATTATTTAGTTTTGAACGATTTATGATTTTCAAAAGTAGCCCCCATTGAAAACCCACAAATTTCTTGCGAGTCCGAGCCAAGGAGGCGAACTACAAAAAGAAACATTGTTGTGGCCCCATAATATGGATGGTTTAGGCCTAGCCGTGCTCATTCGCTGGGCTAGGCTGGGCCTGACACTTACGGCTTGTATCGGGCTTGTGCCTGATATAAGCCCGTGTTTTTAATATGCCTGCCCACCCCCACTCGACCTGGGCCTGATATAAGCCCGTGTTTTTAATATGCCTACTCACCGGAATGCAGTTAATATGGTCGAATAATAGAGTTTAAAATAGAGTTATGCTACATGGACTAACTCATTGAGTTAGTCCATGGACTAACCCTATGATATCCATGAAAATATCATATGACATGATATTTCCATGAATATCATAGGGTTAGTCCATGGACTAACTCAACACATGATATCCCCATGGATATCATAGGGTTAGTCCATGGACTAACTCAATGAGTTAGTCCATGTAGACTTTTTGTTTAAAATAAGGGTTGTACCTAAAAATATCTTGGAATACCATGGGTGAATGGTTAACCGGGCAGGGCCATCTGGAGCCCGCCTATTTAACCAATCGGGCCGGGCCTAACCGGGCTCTTTATTCCTTTTGTGGGCATTTTAGCAGTAATTAAATTAAATTAGGGTTTTCTATTACTTAATCTAAATCCGGCCCAATTCTTAATCACGCCCTAATTACATATCCTTTGGGTCGGGCCTATATCGGGCTCGAGCTGGCCCATCCCATGAGCACCCTTAGACCGGAGGGGAAACTTTCCTTTTTTTTTGCTATGTTGGGCTAGTGGTCTACAAGTGATCCATTCACTTAAAGACGTAGCAACCGATCTTGGGCATGTGTGTGGGACTAAGATGCCAAAACAACACTTGAGTATGATTGTTTTGGCCCCAGATAAGAAGCTTAGGGTGCGTTTGTCAACATGCCATTTAGATATTCCCATGTTCCCACCAAATAAGTCTATGGAAAACATGTTTGGTATGTGTAAGTCACTCTTTTTGAATTTTGATCTCACAAGAAGGAATCTAAAAATTTTAACCAACTGACATAAGAAAGTTGGAATGAAAAAAATTTATTTTTTTAAAAAACAATTTGCCAGTTGTTTCTTACTTATCTCTTGTCTTTTGAAAAATGTCATTTAAAGACTATAAATCCTCTCACTTATCATAAAGGTAAGCCCTATGTTCACACTCTCAAAGAAGGTAACTACACTTTATAATTCATAAAGCTGTATCACATGGTCACAATCACAAAAGGTGAGCCCATATTATAATTCTTATCATGATGGGACCACATTATAAACCCTCTAAATATGGGCCCTATCTTCTAATTTCTAAAGATGGACATCATGTTGTAAATTGTAATTTCTAAAGGTGGTTCATGTGTCCACAATCACAACAAAGGTGGCCCCATTGTATATTTCTTAAAGGTGGATCATATACTATCACAGAAGTGAAGTTGGTAGGACCTATTAGAGTCTGACAGGCCTAACGAGCACATGGGATTTACTCTAAACTTGGGCCTGAATCCATCCAACCAGACCCATTGGACAGCCCAAAACTTAGATTTTATCAAGTTCTAACCCGGGTGAATCTAAACTCGACCTGGGTCCATTTGAGAGCCCACCGTCCACTGACACTCGTTATGTTTTGCCATAAAAATATGTAGATTAGAAGACGACTTGTATCAATCACCCTTAGAAAGTCATTTTCTTGATTTTAGCCTATCAAAGTGGCTGGCACAGATGTCTTTTAAAAGGGTGAGCAAAGCTCAAACAGAAGGTGGCAGATTGGCCAACACACTCTTGGTTGAGTAGTGTTAGTACCTTTGTATCACACGCAGATCCAGGAATCGATTCTTGGGTCTTCATGTTGATTGTATCACTCCTGATCAGTAAGTCAAAATAGCCAACAAAATGATAATAATGAAAAAAAAAAAGTGGTAGATGGGCAGGTTTAACGCAAGTTGTTTACTGGTTGGATTTAAACCCTAATTCAAACCGTTTTTAAAATGGATTAGGTAACTCTAACCAGCAACTGATGTGGGTCAATCTTACCCGACCCACATAATCTGCATCTAACGTGGGCTCCCATTCAACCTGACCCAATGATTAAAACTTAAACCGACAATGATTAAAATGTCAAATTTTCAAGAACACAGCACCCTACAACGGAGATAATGATAATGACAATGCATTACCTTTTTTTATATATATAATTATACCGTCCACGGTGGATATTGATCAGGTCAGTGTTCTACTAGATGGAGTGCCAATTCACAGAGGTGGTGCACCATAAGATTTGGACCATCATTAGTGGGGGTCCATTGTAGGGATTGTAATGGACCGGGCTGACACAAATATGGCCCTCAGTAGGATGGAATGGAGCTGTGTTTTTAGCCCCATGGGCTGAACCGGGGACTTAGTTTTGGCCCATTGTCAAACAGGGCAGGCTTTGATCTATCTATGATTAAAGGTTTTAGCATATATAAGTTAATATATGTTGCAAATGAGTGTGGCCAGAGCGTAACTTTCAGGCCCTTGAACTTGACCGGGGTAGGATGTTAGGCCTGTAACTGGAATGGAACGTGCTTGAGTTAGCTTCATCATAGCCTAACTTGGGCCATGAACATCCCTTGCACATCGAAGAGAACGGATATAGATCCTCTGCTGCTTCAATGCAAAGAATTTTAGACGGTTTTTTGTTGAGGTCTACTAATTAAAAATCTAAAGTATTCAAAATAAATGTTCCTCTAGCCGGAACTTGTTCCCGTCGATGTTTTCGGGAGACATGACATGGTAGGTGCCTAAAAAAAAGGAGAGTTCTAGTTATTTGATGGGGTCTGCTAAGAAGTTGGGCTGCCATAGATCTATTAGTCATAGAGGAATAAAATAAAAACCATGAATAGTATATCGGGAAATTCTGTATCTTTTGCGGCGATCAATCTTACGATGAGTCCAACTTTTAACTTTCATTTGAGCGAAAATTAGCTAGTATATATGAAGCCATTTAGATTTTAACAAGTGGGCATGAGCCATAAAAATTTCTTATGCCTCCGCATCAAATGATCCCAAAATCTTTTTATAGGCGTGACCTTGTATAAGTGAATGTGGAGAACTTTCTTTTGATAAGAATGATCATGGATATTTGAACGTAAAAAGAACATACAAATATGAAAAGAGAGATTAAAAAAAGAGAGAATAAAAAAACTGACTTATCATTCTTGCTCCCAGTCTGGGAGTTAGTGGATTGGTGTAAGGGTGGATTTGCTCATCATGTCTCATGTTCAAAATCTGCTTTATATTTGTCCGTATTTATTTGTATAGGTTTAACGGATACCACATGTGGAAATAGTCCTGTTGGGTCAAAAACTTCAAGGATACCCACATCGTAAAAAAATATACCCTATCATTCCTGTTTGGGTACTCACCAAATCTCATTCAAATAAAGCTAGAAATTGTTCATTTAGAAAACACTTCAATATTTTGCAATATTTGATTATTGGGACATTTACCACAAAAATCCCCCTTAAATAGGGTAACCACAATTGAGGACTCTAAACTTTTATAATGACGGCCAAGGACCTCCAGCCCAAATCATCTTTTTTTTTTTTTTCCATTTTGCCCTTTTTTGTTGATGTCAACATAACCAGTTCCATATTCTGTCATAAGTAATATTTGTTGACATCAACATAACATTCGTCGACATCAAGATAAAATTGTATTGACGTCAACAAAAATGCTAGTTAACAGCACGATTGACCCTATGAATTTGTTGACGTCGACATCAACATAAAATTGACGTCAACAAAAATGATTAGTTAAAAGCATGAGTGACCCTGTGAATTTGTTGACGTCGACAGAAGATTCATCAACATCAACATAAAATTGTGTTGACGTCAACAAAAACGCTCAGTTAGCATTAATAAAAATTGAATTTTCCGTTGTTTAGGGTTTTATTGACATCGAGCAATCTCTCTCTCACTGTGATTGAGAAAGAAGGGGTATGTCGTTAATCTCCTTCTTCTCCTTCCTTCCTTTCTTTTATTCTACTGTTGCTGTTGATTTGGGGGTGGAGAACATTTTTTTTTTTTTTTAGGGTTATGTTGACATCAACTAGCCAAGGACAAAAACAGAATGAAATATTGGATTTTGGGCTGGAGGTCCTTAGCCGTCATTATAAAAATTGAGGGTCCTCTGTTGTAATTATCCTATTTAATGGGATTTTTGAAGTAAATGTCTCTTGATTATTTGAATGGTGAATCCAACTTATATTACAGTGAAATTTGGTTGTATTTTAGAGGAATCTAGATATTTTGTCAATAAGTAAACTGTACTGAAAGCCATTTTGACCTTTTGCATGTCATGTGTTTTGAGCATGACATAACTAGAACTAGGAAAAATTACCGTACGGAATGCCCGAAACCCAACATTTGCCCAATAATAGAAGAAAGATTAGAAATCTTTGAAAATAAGTTTGTAGATAAAAGGACGTCGGAAGTGTGACGGTCTTACCCTTTAGCCTGCGATATCATAGGGTTGTAGGATATCCCAGCATGCGATATCCTAAGGCCGTAGGATATCGCACCGTTACCTACTCCCACCCGTACAGATATCACATTTTTTCACCATGAGGAACTGAAGACTTCTGTTTTTTCTTCTTCGTTTTTGCTTGTGGGTTCCTAAATAAAGGCAAAGCTGCAATCTAAGTCTTTGACCACCTGATCAGCTGGGTATGGTCCACGGTCTTGAAGGGTCCTGTATGTTTCGATCACAATCATAGCCTCGTTGGTCGCCTTGGTTAGCCCAAACTGCTTAATAATGGAGCACAAGTTGTTTAGGCTTCCAAAGAAGAGGCAGTAAATGTCACCAAACCCACAAAATAACATGCACCACCCCAATCAACAAAACCTTAAAAAAAAGAAAAAAGAAAAAAACAAAGACAATGTAGGAGACGTGACCCGCGGCTGAACCCGGCTGCCAGTGGAGTAGCCACCTACCGGTGCCCACAAGGCTGGTGATAAGTCCTTAAAAATGCACATTTTTATGGTTATTTTTGGTAAGTTTAAGGACTTATCAAGCCAAGAGAGCCTCATTTTGTGTCATATCATGATTTTATGCATTTTTTATCCATTGTAGTACATTCATGCATAATTTGCTCAAAAACCATCATTTTTGCATCAAATCATGAAACCTGCCATTTTTAATTTTATTTTTGGAAAGATTTTTTTTCAAACATGTTTTTCTCATGAAATTAATTAATCATCAAGTGCATTCATTCATCATTTCATGAGAGATGGGCCCGCAGTCATGCAATTGTGAATTAATAGTAAATTTGTCTTTTCACGTGAAATTTATTTTTCTATTTTTTTGGCTTGCAGGAAATGAGAAAAAAAAGGGTCCCACTCATGCTCATGTGTAGGTCACACATGTGGGGCATCCAAGAGGGGGGTCCACTTTCTTTGCACAAAATCCCAAGTTAATTTTGAAGATAATTCAAGATAATCAAAGAAAATCCATGAAGGGCCAAATCAAGAAAGAAGATTTCCAAAGAGATAAAAGTGGAAAGAATCTACACATATTGGGCATTCAATTTTCTCTTGATTCCAACTTAGAGCTTGCCACCTCATGTATCTCTCATAAATGTCAAGTCTAAGGAAGATTTGCTAAAGAAGGAAATATGACATTTGCATGAAGATAGAATGGAGAAAAGAAAGGAGAAGACTTACTAAATGAAGAAGATTCTTGCAACAAAGAAGGGACTAGGGAGAAAGAATAGGGCAGCCCATACCCTATTTAAAGAGGCCCTTGGACGTCTACTCCTTTCATGAAGGAAAAAGCCCCCTCACTAGTTTACTTCCTCCACCATTCTACCCATCTCCTTTCTCTACCATAGCCCATTTCTTTTCAAGAAGGCTTGTCCCAACTTGATGCTTCAACTAGAGAGGGTCCTTTCATCCTAGTATGTAATTATTTTTGAAATTTTAATTCTCCATCTTTAATGTAAAAATATTGCATATTAGTAAAAGTGTGATTCTTTTTAATTATTCTTTTTCTTATGTGGTTAATGCTTGAATTGTGTTTTCTTTATTGTTGTTCTTGGATTGACAACCCAAGATCCTAAGGGCATGAAATAAGTAATTATGAACTCGATTTGAGAATAAAAAAAAGAGCACACTTATCACACATTTATTTTTATTGCAATTCCCACACATTTACATTTATGCAAAATTCACACATTTAATTTATTGTTAATTCCACACATTTAATTTTATGCAATCCACACATTTTTTTTTTTTTTTTGCACTACACATTTAAATTCAAGTCCTTTTTGTCTTTCTTTTCTTCTTATGCTTCTTATTTGTTTATGTGAGTTTTTATGCATAGTTTATGGTTGGAACTAGTAAGCATTGCATGCATTTTCATATTGGTGGAGTTTAGATATGTTTAAGTTGTTGGAATTGGAGTTTCAAATTGGATAAGCAAGAAAAATCAGAGATTTGATTCAATAATTTCAGCCAAATATTTTTTGGAAATTCGGATCCCAACATAAAGTGCACAATTCAACACATTGTTGCAGGAATTTTAGGACAGATTTTGTGTGAAAAAGTTTGTAATTAGAAACCTGATCAAAACACATTATTTTTCGATGAAACTTGGGGAAATTAAAGTTTGATCAGCGTACTTTCAAACCCCAGAATTTCATGCAAAAATAAATTTGAAAAGTTGGTGAACCATTGGCTCAAACCTGGCTAGTCGGACCACCTGTGTGCAGAATTCCTGCACAGATTTTTTTTTAGGTCATGTTCATGCACTCATATCTCATTCGTTTTAAATCGTTTTCCACTTCTGTTTTTTTTTATTTGATTCATGCATCATTGTAGTTCAAAATCCAGCCATTAAACTCAGTTTTAGGTTGCATTAGATTAGGAAAAAAACCATGCATAAAAACAGCCATGCATACTAGTTTTCTAGCCTTAGAATTTTCTAACATCTCATGGCATATATTGCATTACTAACTTTCTAACTTTAGGATTAGTTTCTAATTTTGTGTTTTTTTTTATTATTTAGATAATTTCCAGAAATAAAAGATCTTTCTGATTTTTTTTATTGAACATTTTAACTTAGGAAGCTTCTTAATATTTGGAAATTCTAATGTAAGGTATGATTGACTAAATGCTTTCTAAAATTATTATGATTTGAAAATCTTTATTTATTTGGAAAGTCCTTAACTTTAGGGAGTTGATTAACTTGGTAAAAAAGTAGGTTGTTTCCTTCTTGATTGATTTGATTTGTTACCAATCTTTGTTGAGCATGTTTTGATTAATTTGGTTTCTAACTTAGGTTTATTTTGTTTCTAATTTAGCTCCTTAGTATTATTTTTGGTAAATTTTATTTTTGGCTTGTTAATTCTAATTTGATGTTCTAATTTGTGTATTCTTTTGTAGCAACTTGTGATTCATTTTAGATTTAGGATTTTTTTTTAAAATGTATTTAATTTTAATTTGAAGTAGGAATGATGAATGTACTTTTCTCAAATTTAGGCTAAAATTAGATTTTATTTAGGGCAGGTGAAAAAGTTGGAAAGCCTTATTTTTAAAAGCTCCCTGTGGATCACCTAATCGTTGTCCTTGATCATCTCGGTGCCGAAGCAAAGCCTTGTCCAGAGTGTGGAGACAGTTAAACTGTTCTAGGCAAGGGTCCTTCAAACGGGTCCATTCGTGATCCTACCCTTACCTGGGGGCTGAACTGGCCGGGTTGGTTTCATAGGGCCAGATTGGTGAACCTAGGGAAACTTTTCAACCAGAGGATATTAACTCAATTGTTTCTTGTGTAGGCTAGGTTTTTCTCATTTATTTTTCAAAAAAAAAAAAAAAAAAACCAAAAAAAGAAAGTACTAGCCCTCTCCAACTTGCTCACACCATTTGTGCATGAGCAAGAAGTCTAGTTGGCAAAGAGACTCAGCGCATCGGTTACAAAGAAGAGAGTCCCCAATCAAAGAACTTATAAGAATCTACGACTCTCCTCAATCTCTTGGTCCATCAAGGTTGTCTAACATGTCGAGTGGGTCCGGTAGCAACCCCAACAATGGTGGGCCTGCCACAAATCCAAATGGGGACCGCAACGGGGTGGAGGTGAACCAGCCACCAAGGAAATTATGTGATCTTTTGAATCCAGCACGACACACCACACCATCGTGCATTGTGTTACCCGCCATTGCGGGTCAATATGAAATCAAGCCTGGTATGATCCAACTTCTGCCCAAGTTTCACGGGCTAGAATCTGAAAGTGCATACTTACAAGTACTAGCCCTCTCCAACTTGCTCACACCATTTGTGCATGAGCAAGAAGTCTAGTTGGCAAAGAGACTCAGCGCATCGGTTACAAAGAAGAGAGTCCCCAATCAAAGAACTTATAAGAATCTACGACTCTCCTCAATCTCTTGGTCCATCAAGGTTGTCTAACATGTCGAGTGGGTCCGGTAGCAACCCCAACAATGGTGGGCCTGCCACAAATCCAAATGGGGACCGCAACGGGGTGGAGGTGAACCAGCCACCAAGAAAATTATGTGATCTTTTGAATCCAGCACGACACACCACACCATCGTGCATTGTGTTACCCGCCATTGCGGGTCAATATGAAATCAAGCCTGGTATGATCCAACTTCTGCCCAAGTTTCACGGGCTAGAATCTGAAAGTGCATACTTACATTTGAGGGAATTCGATGAAGTATGTGCTACGCTTCAACTGCAAAACGTGGTGCCAGATGTGCTCAAACTCAAATTATTTCCTTTTTCTTTAAAGGAAAAGGCTAAGGCTTGGCTCCACACACTTAGGCCTAATTCAATTAATACCTGGAATGCCTGTGTCACCGAATTCCTGAAAAAGTTCTTCCCACAGCACAAAACCAACACCTTAAAGAGGGAAATCATAATGTTCAGGCAAAATCAGAAAGAGCCCTACTTTAAGTGTTGGGAACGGTTCAACGAGTTGATCCTTGCATGTCCACATCATGGGTATGAAACACACCGTCTCATTGAGATCTTCATTGAAAACCTCACTCTTGAGACACGTCAATTCATTGAGATGATGTGCAATGGTCAATTCGACCAAAAAACACCAGATGAAGCGTGGGCATTTTTGGAATTAATGGCAGAAAATGCACAAAAATGGGCCTCCTCTGAGGGGGTAGATCATTCCAGGGGATTGAATCAGTCTAAGAGTGGAGGTCTATATCATGTGAATAATCAGATAGACATTCAAGCCAAACTTTTAGCACTCACGAGAGAAGTCGAAACCCTGAAACTTGGAAAGAACAAGGATGCAGTCATGGTTTGTGGTATTTGTGCTTCCGAAAATCATATGTCGGTAGATTGTCCAACTGGACCTGCCTTACAAGAAGCAATTCAGGAACAGGCTAACGCTTTGAATTCTTTTCAAAAGCCGTTCAATACAAATACCATGGGGAACACGTACAATCCTTCGTGGCGGAACCACCCAAATTTTAGCTGGAGGAACGGACCAAATGCTACTCCTGAGTATAATCCCCAAAGACCATCAAATTCTGGTGCATATGTGAATCCACAGCATAATACATCTTATGCACCACAGGCCCAGAATAGGTCATTGGAGGAATCACTCAATACACTGATACAATCTCAGCAGCAGTTTATGCAGAGCTTGCATAATAATCAACAGATTATTCAGAATAACCAGCAGGCTATTCAGAACAATCAACAGGCTATTGAAAGGTTGGAAACATCTGTCGAGCAAATCAAACGTAGTCTTCAAGGTCAGGGGAAAGGAACCTTTCCGGCCCAACCCTTACCAAACCCTAAAGGCCAGTTTGAAGTGTCCGACGTAACTAACCCTAATTATCAGGAGCATGTTCAGGCAGTCACTTTACGAAGTGGCAAAGAACTTCAAGATATTCCGAAAAAACATAAACAACATGTCTCCTCGGATTCGAATGAGAAAATTGAAAAAGAAAAGGATAGCACAAATGCAAAGACTGTTGTTGACATTGAAAAAGGTCCTGACCCCATGACTATCAAACCCGTTGCCCCTTTCCCTCTAAGGTTAACCCATCCCAGACAAAAGATCCCAAACCAAGAGATTTTGGATGTTTTCAAAGAAGTCAGGATCAATATTCCTCTGTTGGATGCCATTAAACAGGTCCCCACCTACGCTAAATTCTTGAAAGATCTTTGCACTGCTAAGCGTAGGGTTCATGTTCCAAAGAAAGCATTTCTCACTGAGCAGGTAAGTGCATACCTGACTCAGACCACTCCTCCCAAATACAAAGATCCGGGATGCCCCACCATCTCATGTGTTATTGGAAACCACCGGATAGGTCAAGCTTTGCTAGACCTTGGAGCGAGTGTAAATCTATTACCTTACTCAGTTTATGAGCAACTGGGGCTTGGCGAGTTAAAACCAACCAGAACTACTCTTCAACTCGCCGATCGATCTGTTAAGAAACCGAGAGGGGTAATAGAAGATATTTTGGTACAGATTGAGCACTTTTACTTCCCAGTGGATTTTTACGTGCTGGATACTGAGCCAGTACGGAATGAAAGTGGAGAAATTTCAGTCATTCTGGGGAGACCATTCTTGGCCACTTCCAACGCACTAATCAATTGCCGGAGTGGAAGGCTCAAATTGTCTTTCGGGAACATGACCTTGGACCTTGATATCTTTCAAATGTGCAAACAACCGAGGGATTGCGAAACTGACTACCATGATGTAGATTTTATTGATACATTGGTTGTGGATGATCTTGAGGAGTGCATTAACTCCCATGTTGCGCTACTTTTGACTGGAGAGGACATGGGCTATCTTGAGGACTTTCAAGATGACACTGTTGAGGATGCCCATGCAGTATGGAAACCCCATTTTGAGGAGCTTGTACCATCTGGTATGCCAACTCTTCCATCTCAAGGGAATCCGCCCAAGCCTGAGTTGAAGCCCCTCCCATCGAACCTGCGATATGCTTACCTTGGGGATGAAAAAACATATCCTGTGGTTATTTCTTCACTTCTTACTGAAGACCAAGAGGTGCAACTGTTGAACATACTCAAACAGCATAGAAGTGCAATTGCCTGGAATGTGGCAGATATTAAGGGAATTGATCCTTTAGTGTGTACGCATTGCATCTACCTTGAAGAAGATGCTAAACCATGTAGACAGATGCAACGCCGGCTCAATCCTACCATGCAAGAAGTAGTACGGGCTGAGGTGCTTAAACTCCTGGACGTGGGTATCATCTATCCAATCTCGGATAGTCAATGGGTTAGCCCTACCCAGGTCGTCCCGAAAAAAGCCGGCGTTACTGTAGTCAAGAATGCTCAAGATGAACTTGTCCCCACCCGAGTACCCACGGGGTGGAGGGTTTGCATAGACTACAGAAAATTAAATGCAGTCACACGTAAGGATCACTTCCCTCTACCCTTCATGGATCAGATTTTGGAAAGGGTAGCTGGCCACCATTATTATTGTTTTCTAGATGGATATTCCGGGTATAACCAGATTGAAATCGCCCCGGAAGACCATGAGAAAACCACATTTACATGTCCTTTCGGTACTTTCGCCTACCGGCGAATGCCTTTTGGGTTATGTAATGCTCCTGCAACATTTCAGAGATGTATGCTGAGTATTTTCAGCGATATGGTGGAGCGAATTCTGGAGGTCTTCATGGACGATTTCTCTGTGTTTGGTGATTCATTTGAGGACTGTTTGAGCAACCTAGAAAAGGTCCTCACTAGATGCGAAGAAAAGAACCTTGTGCTAAATTGGGAAAAGTGCCATTTCATGGTTCGCCAGGGAATTGTCCTTGGTCACATTGTGTCGGAAAGAGGAGTGGAAGTCGACAAGTCCAAAATAGATTTGATCGCCGATTTGCCGACGCCCAAAACCGTACGAGATATCAGATCCTTTTTAGGGCATGCAGGCTTTTACAGGAGGTTTATCAAAGACTTCAGTTCCATATCCAGACCTCTCTGTAACCTGCTTTCCAAAGAGGCGGAATTTAACTGGACCGAGGCATGCAAAGAAGCATTTGATAAATTGAAAAGCATGTTGACGTCCGCACCGATTATGCAGCCTCCAGATTGGACTTTGCCCTTTGAGATTATGTGTGATGCCAGCGATTATGCGGTTGGGGCTGTCTTGGGGCAACGTAAGGATAAGAAACCTTTCGTGATTTCTTATGCAAGTAGGAGCTTGAATAGTGCACAGATCAACTATTCAACCACTGAGAAAGAATTGCTGGCAGTGGTCTTTGCACTTGACAAGTTTCGGTCCTACTTGATTGGATCCAAGATTATTGTCTTCACTGATCACTCTGCGCTAAAGTACCTTCTCTCAAAGAAGGATGCTAAGCCCAGACTCATTAGATGGATCCTCCTACTCCAAGAATTTAACTTAGAAATTAAGGATAAGAAGGGAGTAGAGAATGTCGTGGCTGATCATCTATCTAGGCTGGTTCTTTCCGACACCATTGAACCGACACCGATCCGGGACAGTTTTCCGGATGAACATCTTTTTACGGTACATCAATCCCCTTGGTACGCTGATATTGCAAACTATCTTGCTACGGGCAACACTCCTGACCATTGGACCAAGCAAGATAGGAATTCTTTCTTTTCTCAGGTTCGATATTTTTTCTGGGATGATCCATATCTGTTTAAATACTGCCCAGACCAAATAATTAGGAGATGCGTGCCGGATAATGAGATACACAGTGTTATCTCCTTTTCTCATACACAGGCATGTGGGGGCCACTTTTCAAGTAAAAAGACAATTCATAAGATTCTTCAAAGTGGTTTCTATTGGCCCACATTGTATAAGGATGTTTACAATTTTTGCAAAGCCTGTGATCGCTGCCAGAAGTTAGGAAAAATTTCCAAAAGAAACATGATGCCACTAAATCCCATTCTGGTAGTTGAGCTTTTTGATGTATGGGGCATAGATTTTATGGGTCCATTTCCTTCGAGTTTTGGTTATATCTATATCTTAGTGGCTGTAGATTATGTGTCCAAGTGGATAGAGGCTATTCCCTGCCGGGAGAATGATTCTAAAATAGTCCAGAAATTTCTGAAAGAAAATATATTTTCTCGTTTTGGTACTCCACGAGCCATCATTAGTGATGGGGGTTTGCACTTTTGCAATCGGGCATTTGAAGCCCTGATGAAACAATATGGGATCACCCATAAAGTGTCTACCCCTTATCACCCACAGACGAGTGGGCAAGTGGAAGTGTCGAATCGAGAAATTAAAAGAATATTGGAGACTACAGTAAGCCCTAATCGGAAAGATTGGTCAATGAGATTGAATGATGCTTTATGGGCTTACCGGACTGCTTTTAAGACTCCAATCAGAATGTCTCCCTACCGGCTCATCTATGGGAAAGCATGCCACCTCCCGGTGGAACTGGAACACAAAGCTTACTGGGCCATTAAGCAGTTTAACTTTGATATGGATAAAGCTGGGAACAAGAGGAAACTGCAATTAAATGAATTTGATGAGTTGCGCAGGGAAGCCTATGCAAACTCAAGAATTTATAAAGAGAGGACCAAGATCTTTCATGATAAAAATATTCTGCGAAAATCCTTTCACCTTGAGCAGAAGGTCCTCCTTTATAATTCTAGGCTTCAATTATTTCCTGGCAAACTTACCTCTCGTTGGACTGGACCATTCATTGTAAAAGAAGTGTTTCCGTATGGTGCTGTTGAGATTTATGATCCTAAGGATGGCCAGACGTTCAAAGTCAATGGCCAAAGATTAAAGCCATTCTTGGAAATTGCACCAGCTGATGAGGAAGAAATTCCTCTTGTTGATCCTGCCTACCAGGATTAACTGGCCCTGGATCTGACAGTGGCCCATTACTGTGTATAATTTGTATACTTGGTAGTTTAGGTTTTCTTTTGTTATTTTGTTATATTGTCTAACCTTGGACAGGGATCATCGCGAACTCATTCCAGGTGCTTTCTACACTTGACCCTCTCTTACTTTATGCTCCTCATGTCTCATATACCTCACTGCATCTCATTCATTCACACATCGAGGACGATGTTCATGCTAGGTTGGGGGGTGGGAACAAGCACACTTGTTCATCTTTAGACAAAAGTTTTACATTCTTTTTGGTTGATTTTTAAAATAAAAAAAATGAAAAAAAAAATGAAAAAAAGAAAAGAAAAAAAAAACAATGCTTTTTTATTTTTAAGGTTTTGAAATAAAATAAAAGGGAAAGTTTTGAGAGAAATTTTATGAAACAAAGATACCTTGAACTTTGGAATTTTTGACGCTTTGGGCAAAACAAAAGAGATCAATGGTTTACTATTTTGTTTATGGAAAGGATTTTTGAAAAAGTGTTGAATTTTGATCCCTCACTTTCACACAGTCTGTATATGTTTTCAAAGTTTTTGAATGCCAAGCCATGATTTCCGTTTTTCTTTGACGATTGGATTGAAAATATGATGGACAACTGACCCTTAGTTTCACAGTTTCCTGGTTCATCTGGTTTTGTTAGCCACAGAGCTAGTGAATTAATTCGGGCACATGAAAAGGGCTGCCTATTGTTGGGGACAGTAAAAAAAAAAAAAAAAAGTGTTTAGTCTTGAAAAGAATAAAAAGTTGTGTGACTAGTTTTGGTTTATAGCCTTTTTAACCCGAGCCAGTAAGCCCGTAGGGGTATTTACATACCTAGTGCCCTAAAGACATTTGTTTTGGGAGTCATTGGCCTAAAGCTCGTTACATGGGTTAATTAGAAAGCTTAAGCGACCTAGGGATTGCACAGTCACATGTGTGTGTAAAAAAAAAAAAAAAAAAAAAAAAAAAACAGTAGTGCGAAAGCCGTCATGGTTGCCTTGAGAGGAATATTGTTTTTCTTTGCTAAGGTTAGGTGGCCCAGAATTTTGGATTGAAAATTGTTTTTACGGGAATCTTGGCGGATCATTTGAAGCTTATTTGTTTTTACGTATACGCACTATTTCACCGTGCACGATCAATTTAGCATGAATTCGAGAATTTCGGACCAAAAGATGGAATTTGTGAACCAAGTTTCAAATTTGCCTTTGCTTTGAAAATTTTGAGAATCGAGAATATCCGGTGTTTGTAAATCTTCTTTTGAAAAAGTTCCTTTGTTTTTGTTAGGTTTCTACTAGGATTTCTTTGTTGATAGTAAAAAAAAAAAAAAAAAAAAAAGAAAAAAAATAGAATTTTGTGGGTAAATTCACTGCAAACCCTCACGAGGCACAACTCGTCCACTAGGGGGAACCTAGGGGTTTAAGGGCTTACTGCATATGCTAAATGCAGTCGAGAGTGCCAGCGAAAGTGGCGTTGCATTCATTTCAATTTTCATTGCATTTCATTAGTTTTAGGATAGATTACATCATTGTGGATTCCTCATTTTATTCACATCTTTTGCTAGAGACTAGCAAAACGTTGGTTGGGGGGTGTGATAAGTCCTTAAAAATGCACATTTTTATGGTTATTTTTGGTAAGTTTAAGGACTTATCAAGCCAAGAGAGCCTCATTTTGTGTCATATCATGATTTTATGCATTTTTTATCCATTGTAGTACATTCATGCATAATTTGCTCAAAAACCATCATTTTTGCATCAAATCATGAAACCTGCCATTTTTAATTTTATTTTTGGAAAGATTTTTTTTCAAACATGTTTTTCTCATGAAATTAATTAATCATCAAGTGCATTCATTCATCATTTCATGAGAGATGGGCCCGCAGTCATGCAATTGTGAATTAATAGTAAATTTGTCTTTTCACGTGAAATTTATTTTTCTATTTTTTTGGCTTGCAGGAAATGAGAAAAAAAAGGGTCCCACTCATGCTCATGTGTAGGTCACACATGTGGGGCATCCAAGAGGGGGGTCCACTTTCTTTGCACAAAATCCCAAGTTAATTTTGAAGATAATTCAAGATAATCAAAGAAAATCCATGAAGGGCCAAATCAAGAAAGAAGATTTCCAAAGAGATAAAAGTGGAAAGAATCTACACATATTGGGCATTCAATTTTCTCTTGATTCCAACTTAGAGCTTGCCACCTCATGTATCTCTCATAAATGTCAAGTCTAAGGAAGATTTGCTAAAGAAGGAAATATGACATTTGCATGAAGATAGAATGGAGAAAAGAAAGGAGAAGACTTACTAAATGAAGAAGATTCTTGCAACAAAGAAGGGACTAGGGAGAAAGAATAGGGCAGCCCATACCCTATTTAAAGAGGCCCTTGGACGTCTACTCCTTTCATGAAGGAAAAAGCCCCCTCACTAGTTTACTTCCTCCACCATTCTACCCATCTCCTTTCTCTACCATAGCCCATTTCTTTTCAAGAAGGCTTGTCCCAACTTGATGCTTCAACTAGAGAGGTTCCTTTCATCCTAGTATGTAATTATTTTTGAAATTTTAATTCTCCATCTTTAATGTAAAAATATTGCATATTAGTAAAAGTGTGATTCTTTTTAATTATTCTTTTTCTTATGTGGTTAATGCTTGAATTGTGTTTTCTTTATTGTTGTTCTTGGATTGACAACCCAAGATCCTAAGGGCATGAAATAAGTAATTATGAACTCGATTTGAGAATAAAAAAAAGAGCACACTTATCACACATTTATTTTTATTGCAATTCCCACACATTTACATTTATGCAAAATTCACACATTTAATTTATTGTTAATTCCACACATTTAATTTTATGCAATCCACACATTTTTTTTTTTTTTTTGCACTACACATTTAAATTCAAGTCCTTTTTGTCTTTCTTTTCTTCTTATGCTTCTTATTTGTTTATGTGAGTTTTTATGCATAGTTTATGGTTGGAACTAGTAAGCATTGCATGCATTTTCATATTGGTGGAGTTTAGATATGTTTAAGTTGTTGGAATTGGAGTTTCAAATTGGATAAGCAAGAAAAATCAGAGATTTGATTCAATAATTTCAGCCAAATATTTTTTGGAAATTCGGATCCCAACATAAAGTGCACAATTCAACACATTGTTGCAGGAATTTTAGGACAGATTTTGTGTGAAAAAGTTTGTAATTAGAAACCTGATCAAAACACATTATTTTTCGATGAAACTTGGGGAAATTAAAGTTTGATCAGCGTACTTTCAAACCCCAGAATTTCATGCAAAAATAAATTTGAAAAGTTGGTGAACCATTGGCTCAAACCTGGCTAGTCGGACCACCTGTGTGCAGAATTCCTGCACAGATTTTTTTTTTAGGTCATGTTCATGCACTCATATCTCATTCGTTTTAAATCGTTTTCCACTTCTGTTTTTTTTATTTGATTCATGCATCATTGTAGTTCAAAATCCAGCCATTAAACTCAGTTTTAGGTTGCATTAGATTAGGAAAAAAAACCATGCATAAAAACAGCCATGCATACTAGTTTTCTAGCCTTAGAATTTTCTAACATCTCATGGCATACATTGCATTACTAACTTTCTAACTTTAGGATTAGTTTCTAATTTTGTGTTTTTTTTTATTATTTAGATAATTTTCAGAAATAAAAGATCTTTCTGATTTTTTTTTATTGAACATTTTAACTTAGGAAGCTTCTTAATATTTGGAAATTCTAATGTAAGGTATGATTGACTAAATGCTTTCTAAAATTATTATGATTTGAAAATCTTTATTTATTTGGAAAGTCCTTAACTTTAGGGAGTTGATTAACTTGGTAAAAAAGTAGGTTGTTTCCTTCTTGATTGATTTGATTTGTTACCAATCTTTGTTGAGCATGTTTTGATTAATTTGGTTTCTAACTTAGGTTTATTTTGTTTCTAATTTAGCTCCTTAGTATTATTTTTGGTAAATTTTATTTTTGGCTTGTTAATTCTAATTTGATGTTCTAATTTGTGTATTCTTTTGTAGCAACTTGTGATTCATTTTAGATTTAGGAATTTTTTTTTTAAAATGTATTTAATTTTAATTTGAAGTAGGAATGATGAATGTACTTTTCTCAAATTTAGGCTAAAATTAGATTTTATTTAGGGCAGGTGAAAAAGTTGGAAAGCCTTATTTTTAAAAGCTCCCTGTGGATCGACCTGGTCTCACCAGTTTTATTACTACAATCGCACCCTTCACTTGGGTCCGATCAAGTTTTTGGTCTCCCCACGGGGGTGGGCCCCTACCCGGTCCCTGGGCGGGGTGGTTCCGGGCCTACTAGGGCCTATTTGTTTATTTGGTCCCCTGGTATGAATTTCAACTAGGGGATAGCCTCCCCAAGACTCGAACCTAAGACCTCTCCCTTTAAGAGAATATCTGGGTCTTAACTGGTACCACTTAGGCTACTACCAGGGGATAGCCTCTCCAGAACTCGAACCTCAGACCTCTCCCTTTTTTTGTAGGAGACGTGACCCGCGGCTGAACCCGGCTGCCAGTGGAGTAGCCACCTGCCGGTGCCCACAAGGCTGGTCTCCCCACGGGGGTGGGGCTAGCTCAAGTGGTACCAGGTAAGACCCAGATATTCTCTTAAAGGGAGATGTCTGAGGTTCGAGTCCTAGGGAGGCTATCCCCTGGTTGAAATTCATACCAGGGGACCAAATAAACAAATAGGCCCTAGTAGGCCCGGAACCACCCCGCCCAGGGGACCGGGTAGGGGCCCACTCCCGTGGGGAGACCAGCCCACAGGTGGGGAGACCAGCCTTGTGGGCACCGGCAGGTGGCTACTCCACTGGCAGCCGGGTTCAGCCGCAGGTCACGTCTCCTACAGACAAGATTCTTCTTTCTCGCACTAAAACCCTACACAGTTTAAGATCCACGAAATTGCAGCAAATAACGAAGGAGAATGGAGTGGAAGCCTGTGTTACTACAATATCCATAGCAAGACGATGAGAAGAACACAGAGGAAAAACCATTGGAGGAACGAAGAAAATGATCACAGTAAAAGGGGGTTTTTATCGAGTTATCTCCGTCCCTCTTTCACCTATATAGGTTGAAAAGGAAGGAGATGAGATTTTTACGGAGATACCTATAGATGTAGGATATCGAACGGTGCAAATATCCTACGGCCCTAGGATATCGCATCCTGGAATATCCTACCACCCTAGGATATCACAAGGTAAAGCGTAACACTGTTACACCTGCGGTGTCCTTTTATATACAAACTTCTATCCATAAATTTCTACTATCTCATCTGTTATAGGGCAAATATCGGATTTTGGGCCGTCCGTACGGTAATTTTCCCATGTAACTATTAAAAATAAAAAAGTACCTCATGTGGAATGTGAAAGATGACCGTGGAACCCATGATATGGATGTTCTAATTATCTTGTGAAGGCTACCAAGATCCCCTAGCCCCTAGCCCCTAGCCCCTAGCCCCATATATGATAATATATTGTAAAAATAAAGTTAAAGGACGGGGTGTTTCTGGAAATATCTCTAAAAAGCAGGGGTCATTCGGGGCGGCGCCCACCCTTGTTCCTATATAGGGAGCAGAAACTTCAAAGCAAAGGTGGTGTTGCAAATTGCAATGGCGTTTCTAATTGCAGGGAGTCTTCTTCTGCTCGGTCGACTCTTTCTTCTCTTGGCTTCCTTGTCACGTGCGCCACCGGATCAGACACCTGAGAGCCATGATCACCTCAACAGGACGAGTTTTCCACCTGGCTTTCTCTTTGGAGCCGGCTCTTCTGCTTATCAGGTACGTTCACCATTTTGACCACCACCATCACGGCTACCACCACCATCATCATTCTCGACAATTTTTAGTTGGTTCAACAGTACTGTATTTTCATTACAGAATGAAGGAGCAGCAGCAACAGATGGCAAGGGACCCAGTGTCTGGGATACCTTTACTCACATGCACCCAGGTCCCTTCTCTCTCTTTTAATCTGCTAAATATCTGACTTGCTATTTTTATTTTTTATTTTTACCAGAAAAGTAAAAAAAAGACTAATCTCCAAGTTGCACCGACTATATCTACACAAATCACACCGGATAAATTTAGGATGATTTTGAATGCAAGACATAGGTGGCCCAACTTTAACAAGAATGAAACTTTAGAGACCACACAACAGGGAAAACTCATTTCGTGTTTTTGTGTCGTTTAGATATTTGAAGTGGGCGTTACCTAAGAGTGTCATAATTTATGAATTTCTCATGAGTTTGGACCTGCTAACAGATTTGGACTCTCTTAAATTGCTAAAATAAATGCCCTTTCATCTATAGGGGATAGTTGAGTTCATCGTCAAATTGATCGCATATCTAATATGTGATCAATACCCTGGGGCTGGTACATATGGAGGGCTATTTTCTTTAATATTTTTTGGATTTTAATAATTAGGCACAATTAAGAAGCATCACAAATTTCTTAGTCTAATGCCCATACATTGGGGCAGTGGGTTTTTGTAATTTCTGAACTGTTTGAAGTTTTTAAGCAGGCTCCACTGCTCCACCATTAATGATTTACAAACTGGACAGAAGATATTGGACATGAGAGGACCCACATTAATTGCATTATTAAAGGTGGAGTTCTTTGTAGCTTTCAAAGAAAAAAAAGAGGAGTGGGAGTTCTATGTGTTGGACACCCATTATGTAGGAAAAACCTTTTTTTTTTTTTTTTTTTTTTTTTTTTTTTTTGTGTGTGTGGGGGTGGGAATGGCCACGTATAAAAAAAGAGCTTTTTATAAAAAGGATCCTATATTTTTATGAAACCTCAAATCGACCCCTATACTTTTTATTTTTATAAAAACATCCCTTGACCGACAGTAAAGGTTAAGAAAAACGAGTTTCCCAGTTTGACTCTCCATCTTATTTCTATTTTACCCTTTATATTTACTGCAAGAGTAAATAACACATTCGTACCTGCTTCCTTCTCTCCGAACTACTCAAAATCCGAACTACTCAAAAGAATCATCTTGTCTATACTTACTTTTACCAATTCGAAATAGAACTTGATGCAATATGATTTGACTCGGCCACGTCAACCGCGATGAGAATACCAACTAACCCAAAAAAACGCCCCACATATCTCAACTCCTTTGTCATATGAATCTCTCTTTTAAATGACTAACTCTACCCAGTCTGTCTCTTTTGGTTGGAATATTTTTTCTTCAATAACCAGAGCAAAACACATCAAATTCTCCTTCACTCATAACCATCTCTGTTTCTTTTATGTTTTTTCATTTTTTATATCCATTCAGATCTCTTCATTGGTGCCATCAAAATCCAATCTCTAATGGGCAATACCTCTTCCATAACTTAATCAAAACACTTGAATTCTAGTTCATCCGACCCATCTACATTTTGTTACTCCTTTTCTTTGAAAGAACCTCAATACCCTTTCTTCTCTAACAATCTTCATGAGAATTTCTTCACAAAATCGGAAAACAGTAGGAATGGCAATGTGTGACTGACCACTCGCACCTCTTTACTTCATCTCCTCAAATTTAGCACCTTACATAGCATGACTTCCACAAACACCAAAGACCCATCTCTCATCAACTTCTCCAAGACATGAAGTCACAGTTTCTCCAGGATAAAGAGGGATTACAAATATCAGGAAACTAAACAAAATATAGAAACTCTCCGCAAAAAAAATGACCATATTCTTTTTCCAATCATAGAAAACAAGAGACCTAAGAGAACACCAATTTTAGTTTTGATGTGTCAAAGACATCTGCTAATCAAAACGTTGGGATCTTTGATGCTTCTCCTAGTAGTACAAGCTGTGCAAAGACACAGATTTCCTATGAGAGCCACCAAAGATAATGTCATGGATGATGAATATAAGGTATTCAATATTAATTTTGAGAGTGTAAAGGCAGATCAATCACATCAATTTCTTGGATACAACCATCTGGGACCAAATGGGTCCTCTTACTAATGTGAGTACGTACCAACAGTTTCAACAACAATAGCTTCCATCCATTTTGAAATCAAAGGCAACAATGAAAAAGAAAGATGGTAGTTTTGTTTTCTACATGTCCTTGGTTGAGTGGTTCCTCTCTCAGGGAGACATAGGTTACAACAAATCTATCATTTGAGTTTCTCAAGAAATGTACGGGGTAAGATGAGAAAATAGCAAAAAAATGTGAATTTCGGAACGGTAAGTTAACGTTTTCTTTTAGGTTGACCGATGTTCAAGGGATGCTTTTGTAAAAATAAAAAGTATAGGGGTCTTTTTGAGGTTTCATAAAAATAGAGGAGCCTTTTTGTAAAAAAAAAAAACTTTATAAAAAATAATGTAGTTTTTAAAATATATAGGGACTTTTCTGAAAATTTTGGGGGGCCATATGAAAAAAAATTATAATCTTTTTGAAAAGGTAAAGGTGTTATCTGAAACTTTGGGGAGGCCATAGTCCCTGTTAGCCCCCCTCTGGTTCCGCCCGTACCTAAGAAAAAACCTTCGCTTAGCACAGAAAAAAAAAAAAAAGCAAAAAGACCGTGCATGATTAGAGGTGGGAAGAGGCTTATGGGAGGTTAAAAAAAAAGTAATTAAAAGAAGATTGATTAATACTCGATGGAGACGAGATTCACTCACATGGTTAAATACTCCATGGCCTAATCCATGCCCAGGTCCTTAGTGATCAATGAGGGTTTTAGACTTTAGTTATTTTCATAAAATCTTGAAAAGACTCTTGTAGTTTATGTTTTTTCTAAACCCTTCCTTTAACTAACAGTCAAACGGTACTTAGACTAGTTGACTATCCCACTTTTTCCTTTTTGACCTATTTGCCCCTGCGACAAACTAAGATAAGTTGTACCTGGAGTTAGAGTGCTGCTACCTACTTACACACTGAATATCACTTTTCACGCACGCACTCTTTTTTTTTTTATTCCTAAACTACTCTTCCCTTTCCTTCACTCTTCCAGCCAGTCGGCCTCCCCCCAGAGACCGACCCCTCTCCTTGCTCGTCGCTGGCCGCCGCCTGTGCTACCCTCTCCCTCTCCTCCTCCCTTTTTCTCTCCCTCTCCCTTCTCGTCCCTGTCCAGGGGTTTGCATGTCTTTATGCAATGAATCCTAAACTTGGGTCCAAATCCAGCCCGTTAGACCCACTGGACACTCTAAAATCTTGTTTTGTCAAGTTCAAACTCGGGTGAGTTCAGACCTACACCTAGGTCCTAGGTCCATTGAGAGTCCTATGTGCATTGACACTTGATATTTGACGCCAGAAAAGATCATTGATCGAAGCAATGGAGATGTAGCAGACGATTCGTACCACCGTTACAAGGTCAGTTCCTCCTTTGTGTTCATGAATCTCTTATTAAGACTTAAGAGTACCCAAGTTTGTTTATATATAAAAAACGAAAAAAGAAAAAAAGAAGAGAGTACAAGTTTGTAAATATGTAACAACTGACCGCATGGGTGTATTCATGCATGTGTGGGCATATAGTGGCGGACCAGGATTTTTGTTTGAAGGTGTGGGCCAAACAAGCAATTGGAATTTTAGAATAAATTCAGGATTTTCATGTATGTTTAGGAAGCAAACATAGGTTTTTATGTAAAATTTTGAAGCAAAATTAAAATCCTCATTATGATTTTAGAAGTGGACTAAGGTCCAACGGGTGCTTCCGCCCCCACATAGATGTACGTGGTCTGCCCCCATGGCTATGTATTTATTAACAAATAATTATAGATCATAGAGAAACCCCCTCAACATTACATATTTAGAAACTTGTGCTCTTAACATCCCTCTTGGAGGGTATGCCTCCGGAGTCTTTGATCCTCCTCCTTTTGCCTTTATTTTTATTGATTGATTGACTGACTAATTGAGAAATGCTACAGGAGGATGTGAGTATCATGAAGAAAATGGGGCTTGACGCTTACAGGTTCTCCTTCTCTTGGTCCAGAATATTACCTTGTAAGAGATTAATAAACTATGCATTAATATGTCTTTCAGAGGATGATAAACTGATAATTAAAGCTGTGGGTCACCAGGTAAACTTCTAGCCCCACTTCTTGGGCAAGAATGTTACCAGCTGATGCATAGTTCTAATTATCTGTCAATGTATTCTGTATTGCTGATATATCATTAAGGCCCAGTTAGAGGACCAATATCTATGATCTTTCAGCTGACAATGCATCATGCCCCAGATAATTTTTATAATTTGTGACCAGCTTAAACAGGTCACATACCAATACTTAAAACCTTGATGAGTTTATTTTGTTTTGAATAAAAATAGTTGGCAGTTTACTAGTAAGAACTGATAGGCTTGGGTTTGACCTTGACATTTGTTACTACTCCTGCCTGGCCCTTAAGTAGACATGCAGGCCTGTAGGGAAAGGCTAACATAATTTTGAGGCCCGATTATGAATGGGCTGGGCTTGGGAACATTATGACCCAGATCGAACTGGCCCATTGTCGCACCTATAGGTTGGGTTATCAATGTGCTTGATTTGGGCCGTTCTAGAGTGTGTTCTTGCATAGCATATTTAAAATTGGAGAAATTAGGCCAGGTCCATTGTTAAGGACCTACATGGAGTCCATGTCTGTCCTTTGCAAAATATGATGAATGGAAGGTTTAAATCATGAAATTTAGAACATAGAAGTTAACACACCACAAAATCAACTGAATATTAAGAATTATATTGTTTAGTTATATAAAATCAGAAAATAACTACGCCTAAGTTTTTTTTCATAACCCAACCAATTTGTCAATTTTATTGCACCTAATCCCTCTATTATGACCACATATGTTTATGTTTAACAAATTAGTTGAAAAACCTTTGTCCAATATATAATATATTACTGTAGGGTTTATGGACTAGTCCAGATTAACATATCTATAAGTTGGCCTTAGCTTGGGGGGGGTGTGGTGGGCTAAATATCTGGCCTGAGGACTGGCAAGCTTTAGCCCACCAAAACGTGGCCCATTTTCTCCTAAAATATGATTTATTTTCCTATTATTCTGATTTCATTGATTCTCTCAATTTCAGATGGGAATGTACGTGGGGGAGTGAACAAGGAAGGCATCAAATACTACAATCATCTCATCGATGAGCTAATATCCAACGGTCAATATTCAGAATTTCTCTCCATCTTCTTTTTCTATTCATAATCCTACGGTCACTAATCACTATTCAAAGATTTCATTGATGCAGGTGTGGAGCCGCTCGTGACTCTATTTCATTGGGATGCTCCTCAAAGCCTGGAAGATGAATATGGTGGCTTCTTAAGTTCTAATATTGTGTGAGGGAAAAGCTTAAATTCAGTTTGTTACATATGATTCTCATTTCCCTACAAATTAATCATTAATGACATGGGCTTTAATTGATGGATTATAGGCCCAACTACCCAATTACCCGTTACCCATTATCGATTAGAAAAACAACATACACCTGTTTATAACCTGATTACCCAAATGACCTGACCCAAACTAATCGAATTAGTCCACTATGTATTCAACCCATGGGTTCAAGTGTGGTTATCTCAGGTCCGATTTCAGTCAAGGTTTTGGGTAAAGTGTGCTAGGCAGGAGCTATGTCTGTTGCCAACTATGGTAGGCAGATGTACAGCCACTCCTCAATATTAATTACAGATCAGTAACACAGCTATGGCATATGGGTTTCTAGACCAGGTCTGTGGTTGCCCAGGCCAGTCCATTTAGTTATTGGGTCTCTTTATCTGACCAAGATCTAGCTCACCACTTCAAGTCCATCCACCGTTGCTCCTGAATTAGGATCTGCTGCGCTCCTGTGTAACTCATCAATATGACTCTGCCATGTGCAAGGCCATAAACTTAGGCCCATTTGCAAAATACATATGCCTAAGAGTTGTTGGGCTTGGGTTTTAAGCTTAAAAGGCCTTGGTCCAGCTCATCTAAATATTGGGCCAGTTAACGAGGACTGAATCCAAACACAACCCAAACCACCCTATTATATGATGTGTTCTGGTTGGGGTTGGGCTGGTCCGACCCATTAGCACTGCTAAGACTACCTCTCATTAACATTTTCTAATATATTTATATATAAACGTTCCATAGATGGAGAATTTAATACGTACGTACAGTTCATGATCTGTTAATTCTACAGGAAGGATTTCAGAGACTATGCCAACATTTGTTTCAGAGAATTTGGTGATAGGGTGAAACACTGGGCTACCATAAATGAACCAAATATTTTCTGCTTGGGTGGATATGAGGAGGGCGATTTGGCGCCAGGCCGCTGTTCCTTGTGGGAGCCCGGAAATTGTAGTGCAGGGAATTCGGCGACTGAGCCTTATATTGTTGGCCATAACTTGCTGCTTGCCCATGCAGCTGCTGTAAGACTATACAAGGACAAGTATCAGGTGAGAAAGCAAGCTTTTGATCTGCATTCAGTCTGTGTGATGGATTTGAATGGATTGGGCTCAAGTGGGTCCAACATGCACTTGGAACATAGACCCGATGCGGTCTGAATCCAGTCAAAATGTATATGCCTTGGTAACTTGATCATATATAGGTGAGTCAGGTGACCCAGAAAATAAGGTGGACTGCACATAAGCTAGAACCATGCAAGCGGCTCTCATCTCATGAATATTTCAGAGTTCTGACTAACAACTACATTTTGTTGAGTAGGTTCACTTGTATGTGAATTTAACTATTTTACAATGAACAATCTTTGCAGGCATCTCAAAGGGGTATTATAGGGATATCAATTCAGTCACAGTGGTTTATACCCTTGAACCAATCAAAAGCCAACATTGATGCTGCCCAAAGAGCTATTGACTTCAGGTTTGGATGGTATGTCGTTGTGATCCTAGCTAATTTGTGTAATATTGGCTTAGGTCTGGTTCATTTATGATTGGGCCAGAGAATAGGCCTGCTGCTACCAAAAAGAACAGCCCAAAGTGGACTCAGCTCGGGCCAGGCCAACCACAGAACAAAATAACCAAGAAGACCCCACCCAAATAATTGGATATGGAGCATCTCCAGTGGGGTCCTAATTAACTCAAACTTTTGTTCAATGGCCTATCCCACCTCAGCCCCTTTTGATCAACTCCCCCACAAGGAACTAGCACTCATGCTAATGTCACATGCATTCACTCCTGTTGAGGTCAACGTCCACCATCGCTCCTGAGCGGTCATAATTGTGGTCGAGCCCTCACCATCACCATAAAACTATTGTTGTGCCATTTCCTATCGCCAATTGGTTTTGGGATAAGTGGTAGCTCAATGGGGTGTAAGATCCTACAAGTGGTATCAGAGCCTGGTAGGTCGGGTGTTCGAGTCACGGGACACGCGTTTTGCGAGTTCGCAGCAGGAGTCACGGCGGGTCCACCTGAGCACTATCCAAATGGTCCAGCAAAACCCTCCTCTCCATGTGTACCGGATTCATTGGGGCAAGGATCCGGAGACCTGGACAATTCGATCAATGATCATGTTTTTAATATAAAGTTGTTAAATTTATGGGCATAGATGAAAGGATTAGAGGCATGCAGATGGCTCTTTTCATCCCATCCCCCTGTTCTCATCGTCAGTGGCCCCAGCTGGGCACCATTCAACTACCTTCTATGCAAGTTCCATACAAGTTATATGTACTGGAAAAGGGCCCTTCAACCATTTGAATACCAAACACACAAATGAAGCCTAAATGGATTTATGTAGTATACAAGAAATGCTTTGATACCAATTTTTAGAAATATAAATGTGTGAAGTGTATGCGCACAGTTGTGTATATGGGGTTGTATGGCCAAAGGATCGTAAAGAGCCCTTGCTTTGAATCAAATTAACAAAACACTTGTATAATTTGAATCTAAAGACAACAAGATATTTTTTACACCAAAACACTTTGACAATCTCCTAGATCTTCACCACACACACTCTTACTTCACAGTTCACACACTACAAAACAACTATAAGACAACTTTATATAAGAATGATTCCTTACCCGAGTTGTAAGGAGTGGCAATTCCCACATCGCTGTCTAGGGCTTAAACCTTGAGTACGCCACCATTTCTCGCTTGTGCGGACCCTTTTTCCACGCAAGCAGCCTCCTTAACTTGGTTACAAGACAACCTTATATGATCTACTAAAGGACACTTCCAAAAGACATGACTTTCCATATAAGAAGACAACAATAAAATTCTATGATATTTAGCTTTTTATAGATGATATTTTAGACTCTCCAAAATTACTTTTGAATTCCATAGGATTTTTTTTATTTCCATGCTAGAATATTAAAAGTAATAATTCCAACAGTTTGCTCGCACTTCTCCTTCATTTTCCCCATATCTCTCTTCATCTAAACGTCTCTTAAATCTCAATATTAGCGAATGATTATCTTTTCAGGTTTATGGATCCTCTAAACAGAGGTGATTATCCAGCTTCCATGAGGTCTCTTGTTGGACAACGGCTACCAAAATTCACCAAGGAGCAATCTAGAATGGTAAATGGGTCATTCGACTTCATAGGATTAAACTACTACACTGCAAATTATGCAGCTGATAATCCTCACTCTGATGAACTTCACAAAAGCCCTAGTACGGATTCCCATGTCACTCTCACAGGTAAGGCTCAAATTAACCTTAGCTTAGGCCCTGTTTGGATTCTCAGAGCATAGTTGCTCTCCACTTAGTTCACCTATAAATTTAATAGCTTGTTACTCCGGTTAACCTGTGATTTGATTACGGCATAGAAAAACGCTACTGTCACTGATGGACAAATCAGGTTATCTAGGGATGTAACAGTTCGGTTAACCATTTGTTTTGGAAAAACTCGTTAACCGAACCCTATTTTAGGGTTTTCAGTTTTTAAAGACTGCAACCGTACCTTAAAAAATCGTTAAAAATCGAACCGCGGTTAACCGTATTAGACAGTTCGGTTACGATTAATTATCACATAAAAAAATATATCTTTGCCCTTTCACTCTGCATGTAGAATAACAATATCATTTCTCACATACCAAACAAAACAACACTATCATTTTTCACGAAAATAAACACAACTAAAAGTTTAAAATGATACTACAAAACATCTATCATGCAATACATTGAGGCCCTTTAGTTTTTTTTTATTATTAGTGTAACTGATCGGTTAACCGTGTATTTTGGGAAACGGTTAATCGAATCGTATTTAACAAAAAGTCTACTTGGACATACTTTTTGGCATGAATCTTGGACAAACCCCTATGTTAACATAGGGGTTTGTCCAAGATTCATGCCAAAAAGTATACCCAAGTAGCATTACTCTGTATTTAATGGTTTGGTTCAGTTAATAACTTTGAGTTGAGACTGAAAGCTATAACTGAATCGTGAAGCATAGTTTTTTTTTTATTTTAATATCTGTAACCATAACCGAACCGTGTGTTAACCGTCGGTACGGTTCGGTTCGGTCAGTTAAATGGTTTTCAGTTTTTTTTTTTTTTTTTTTTACACCCCTAAGGTTATCAATGCATGAATCTTCATTTATACATAAAATGAGTTTTATTCGCGAATATAAATTCGATTTCCATAATTAAATAAATGTTTATTTATCTGACAGGAGAGAGGAATGGAATTGCCATCGGCCCACAGGTAAAATGAGATATATGTGATGAGCTTAGACTTGAGTTTCTATAATTATAAGTGTAGGCAGATCAAACATAAAAAAAAAAAACTCAGCTAATGGTACAAAACCATTATTTCTTCTACCTTTATTATCGTTAGTTCGATCTCATTTTTTCTCAATTCAATTGAGAATATTGATGATGCCAAAATAGGATTTCGGACACCACCGGTCAAGTAATGAATGTAGTAAATGCAATAATTAAAAAAGAGAGAAAAGGGATTATAGTGGTTCGGTCAAGATGACCTACGTCCACTTCATAAAAGCAGAGATTGCCTGTGGTGTTTTACTTCTTCAATGATTATTACAAACTAGAGGAATACAAGCGTCGAAGTGAATAGAGAGATCCATCCTCCTTCAAGTGCTGGTGGGGCTCCTTATAGTCCTCCCCTAACAGATGGGGACGACTCTTTAGCAACGTTCGTCCTTGGAGCCCTCGAACTACCCTCGCGCTGGAGGAGGCAGGTGAGGAACTGCCCTCGCGCTGGACGAGGCAGGTGAGATATTTCTCCGTAGGACCTGGTAGGAGCGGGATTGCTTCCGAAGCAACGTGGCTGCCCTGACTTGGTCTCTTCGTGGGCTTGAACCTGAGCTTCATCCTCATGGGTTGGGTCATTTGGGCCTGACTCATCAAATATTACTCTAATGAAAGTGGAACTTTGGTCCACTTTTGAATGGTTTAGATCTTGGAATGATGACTCATATGCACATACTTAATTAACTGGATCTCCCTTAAACCACAGACACAAATTTATAAGAATTATAGCATATTTTATTCTCTTTCCTCATAAATTTTGAAAAAAACTATACAAAATAATGCATGTAAATGTTCCAATTTTTGCGTGGAAGTACGTGTGTATATATATATAAAAATAAGCAGGGCTCTCCAAAGCTGAAGCTTAATTTATTCTAAACTGAAATAGCAAATCAAAGTTGATTATATCTGCTTTTTGCATGATGGAACTGGAAAATCCAGTTTTGATTGGATTTATCTTGATTTTGGAAGCAATCCTCATGCAAAAAAAAAATGATAGTCGACTTTGATTTGTAGGACCGGCATTGTTTCAGCTTAAGAGAGCTAGCTACTATATATATATATATATTTTACAAATTTGCATCCACATGTATATGCTTAATTAAGGAGGTTTCATATTCACTAAATAAATGTGAAATTTCAGGCTGCTTCATCATGGCTTTACATCTACCCAAGAGGAATACGAGATTTATTGCTTTACATAAAGAACAGATACAATAATCCTGTCATTTACATTACAGAGAACGGTAAGATGACTTTGTCATGAAAAATCCAACACTTGAATGGGCTTATCCCAATTAGTACAAAACCTAAACTCTGTACTATGGGACCCACTTCTCAGAATAAATCCTTGGATCAAACCTCCAAATTGCTATTAGACTAAAGACTTCGCCCATGACACTGTCCTCTTTATTTGACTAAAGAAAAAAAAATTTCATTACACGGGCACATTAGATTGGTTTCTGGGCCAGCCCATTACCTTACATTTTCAAAATATTGGAAACCCAAATGCGACTTCAACCCAATAGAGACCCACCCAAATAACAAATCTGAATCTGCCAAATTTGAATTCAGAATTTCATCGGATGAGGCATATTGTTCGATTCCTGATGGGCCTCACCCACATTTTTATCTTGTAATAACAAATACCACCTTCACCCACACACAAGGGTAGAGAGCACTCCCACACGCAAAGAGAGGGCACCTGTGCACGCGGAGAGGGAAGACTTGCAAGGAAGGAGAGACCCAAAGAAACCATACATACTTATCCCAATTTTAAATTAAAACAAACAATTAGTGGGATTTCATGGATGGTGGGTTGTAATTGCAGACAAAGAGCATTTCATGGATAGCATATGATCCAGAATTCAATTCAATGATCATAACCATGGAATCAAGATTACACAAAATGAATGGTTGGACCAAATTTTCTAGCAATCTACTTCAAAGTAAAATTGAAGTTATATGCTATCCATTGAATGTACTTTGTAATCATCATCTTTGATTGAAACCATACAAAATTATTACAATATGTACTGGCCCTTCACATGAAAAATCCTCCTCATCAACTGTTGCAGGAATGGACGAGTTCAACAATGAAACCTTGACGCTTCAAGAAGCTCTGCAAGATGACATGAGAATCGACTACATGCACAAGCACCTTTCATTCATTAGAAGTGCCATCAGGTGTGTTTTAAGGAGCATTTTCCAATCAACCACTAGGGTCATTTGGGAAAATGGTATATATAGCTAAAAATGATTTTTTTTTTCAAGAGTGGGCCTGCCCCAAGTCTTGCCTGTTTTGGTTTGAGTTTCAAGCCCATTGGTGGAGTCTGAACTTAATATTCTAGCCCGAATAGATTTGTGAGCTGGGCCTATAGCTTTGTCTTTCTAAACCCTGGACAAGATGGCCCATGATGTTTTAATAAAATGGGCTAGGTTATGGCCCACATTCGGGCCTGAGAGTCGGGCCTGGGCCTGAATGTATTCACGGTAACATAACGTATAAGGTTATATACGGAAAATGATTGTGGGACCCACTTGGAAACATTCAAATAATTAGCGGGTGGATGCCTCACAGCTAATGTGGAAAAATAAGTGTTGACTTTGATTCTATAAGAGAACTGGTTCTAAGATTTTCTCAAGAATTTGCTACAAATTCCGCTTCATCTGCAAATTTTAAAAAAGACAGAAAGGCACTTTTAGTGGTACATTCAGGGGGCACCAATCCACCAGCCCAACTAGATAATATTCAACCACACCCATTTAGCATTGTATATATATTAATGTTTTGAGGTTTTTGTTGACAGGGATGGGGTAGATGTGAGGGGATACTTTGCATGGACATTCTTAGACAACTTTGAATGGTCTGATGGATACACTCTTCGATTTGGTCTTAATTATGTAGACTTCAAAGATGGGTTGAAGAGATACCCAAAGAGCTCTGCCATTTGGTTTCAGAAGTTCCTCCAAAATTAGAAGATATCTAGGCACAGATTACACATATCTTCTATGCTAATGCATTGATGGAATTATATGTCAAATCATATCTCATTTATCATTTATGCAAATATTTGAACGTGAAGAATGAACTCGAAGATTCATCCAAATATGAAAAGAGAGATTTAAAAAAGAAAAAGAAAAACTAAACTCATATTCTTTCTCCTCATCTGGAAGTTGGTGGAGTGGCATAAGATGTGAGTTTGCTCCCCATGTCTTGTGTTAAAAACTCACCCCAAATTTACTCCGTACTCATTTATGTGGGTTTAGCGGGTGCCAGCCTGGGGAATAGTTCTGTTGGGTCAAAGACCTCAAGAATACCCACATCATAAATAAATACATAAAAACCTTATTATTCTCTTTTTCTCCCTTAGCTAGCAAATCTCATTCAAATAAAGTTAGAAATTGATCATTTATAAAACACTTCAATTTTTTACAATGTTTGATTTTTTGAATGGTGAATCCAACTTATATTACAATGAGATTTGGTTGTATTTAGAACATGGTTTTAAAAACCGGCCGATACCGGTTCATATCGGCCAAATATGAACCGGTATCGGCCGGTACCGAGCCGATATCTCGCTGAGATATCTGGTCTCGGCAATATCGGTACCCATATCCCCAAAATATCGCGATATATCGGCCGAGATGAAGTTCAACTCAGCCGTAACTAGATCTCGGCAGGTATTTTGAAAATATTGGCCGAGATCCCTTAAAAAGCCCAAAACCCTATTTTTTTCCCCATCTTCATCTTCTTCCCCTCTCCTCTCATCTTCATACTCTTTAGAGCAGCAGCCACACATTCACACATCCCTCTTGCATATTCTCTTCAAGAAAGTATTATTTAAGGTAAGAAAATCAACTTAAAACATTTTATTATGTATTTATGTGTTTTTTTTTTAGATGAAGTATGAAAATCATGAGAATGTCACTTGTGTTGTGTTCTTCACTTAGAACTAAGTTATATCTACATACTTTCATGCTAGATCTACTCATACACATGATTTTAATGCTTTTTTTAATTTTTTTATTTTCGGATTTTTTAATATTTGAATAAAAATATATCTTTTTTTTTTTAAATTTCATCACAAATATATTCTTTTAATGATTCATGATCATTATATGGTGTGTAAATGATTGATCTACATACTTTTATGCTAGATCTATATATTTAGGATTTTAAAAATAATTTTATTAAATCTTTACTTTTTCTAAAAATAATTATTGTTAATTGTTAGAGTATTTATGATACCAAAGGCTTATTAATAGTGTGTAGATGATAGATCTACATCTACTCATAGTCATAAACATGATTTAGATTTTTATTTTAATTATTTTACTTTTAGATTTTCTAATATTTAAATTATAATATATCAATTTTTGGGGATTTCATCCTAAATATGTTCTTTTAATGATTCATGATCATTGTGTGGCATGTAAATGATTGATTTACATACTTTTATGCTAGATTTATATATTTAGGACTTTGAAAATGATTTTATTAAATCTTTAGTTTTTTCTAAAAATAATTGTTGTTAATTATTAGAGTATTTATGATACCAAAGGCTTATTAATAGTGTGTAGATGATAAATCTACATCCACTCATAGTCATAAACATGATTTAGATTTTTATTTTCATTATTTTATTTTCAGTTTTTCTCATATTTGAATTATAATATATCATTTTTTTGTAGGTTTCATTATAAATATGTTCTTTTAATGATTCATGATAATTGTGTGGCATGTAAATGATTGATTTACATACTTTTATGCTAGATCTATATATTTAGGACTTTGAAAATGGTTTTATTAAATCTTTAGTTTTTTTCTAAAAATAATTGTTGTTAATTATTAGAGTGTTTATGATACCAAAGGCTTATTAATAGTGTGTAGATGATAGATCTACATCTACTCATAGTCATAAACATGATTTAGGTTTTTATTTTAATTATTTTATTTTTGGATTTTCTAATACTTGAATTATAATATATCATTTTTTGGGGATTTCATCATAAATTTGTTCTTTTAATGATTCATGATCATTGTGTGGCTTGTAAATGATTGATTTACATACTTTTATGCTAGATCTATATATTTAGAACTTTGAAAATAATTTTATTAAATCTTTAGTTTTTTCTAAAAATATATGTTCAAGTATATTAAATATTTATGATACTTTAACTACCAAAGGCTTAGGACTTTGAAAATAATTTTATTAAATCTATAATTGTTGTTAGAGTATTATTATTATATGAATTTCTTATTTTATAGGAACAATGGTGCGTGACTTATATAGATCCGGCATGGAGCCACGGTGAAGCAATAGGAAGTAAAAGCAAAGTAAAATATAATTATTGTGGAAAGGGTCTTGATAAGGAATTACCCGATTGAAATAACATTTGGCACATATATCAAGACAGGTGATAAAATGTCCGAAAGTGCCACCAAATGTGGGAGCTGAAATGCAGGGGCTCCTTAAGGCAACTGCACAAAAAAAAAAAAAAAAGTAGTGCAAGAAAGAAGAAAAATTGAGGAACTTGAAGCATGCAGAGAAAAGGTATTTGGTTCCTCTGATGATGACGATGAAGATCCGGAAATGACAAGGGCTAGGAGAGAAAGTGTAAGGTCACTTCAGGAAGAGGAAGAGAGGAGAAGAATGCAATATGAAGCAACAGCTAGAGGTAGCCAATATGAGCAGGGTGGTTCATCCGGATCGGGGGGAGCGAGTTTGCGTTGGGCATTTAGTCATAAACAACTCCATCAAGATCCAAACATTAAGGAAGCTGAAATACCTCCTACACAGGCACCTCGTAGGACAGATGTGGTGGGGCCAACTGACCCATTTGCTTATAGAAAACCAACATCAAAGTAGCCAGGCATCATAAAAGCACTAAAGGGCAAGTTTGGTAAAGCAAGAGATAATCTAGTGAGAGCTACTGGGAAGTTTGTTTTTTGGATGGAAGCATTCCACCCAACAAGGCATCTTCTCCTTATTTCACAACCATGTTAGATGCAGCTGCAGAACATGATCCAGGTATAAAGGCACTCACCCCTTATGAGATTGGGCATGTTTGTGTTGAGAAAGAGTATGATGAGTTGCAGGCTTGGGTGGAAACTTTCAAATGGGCATGGAAGGAAAGAGATTGCACACTAATGTGCGATGGGTGGACGACCATCACACATCGTCATCGCTTGAATTTTCTATTCTACTCGTATGTGGGCACGGCGTTTCTAAAATCAGTTGATACAACTGATTACATCCAAGATGCAAAATATATTAATAGATTATTGAATGAGGTGATTGAAAAAATTGGGGCAGATTGTATAGTTCAGGTGATTACCGACAATGCGGCAAACATGAAGGCTGTAGGAATGTTGCTTATGAAACAACGGCCAAGGATTTTCTGGTCTCCATGTACAGCACATGAAAGTGCAGCTAGGGCCAAATAATAAGTCCTAGAGGGGGTGAATAGGACTAATGGAATTCTTTTCCCAATAAAAACATCTTAGTCCAATTTTAATCCCAACTAGGATAAGGAACACAATGAACACAAATAAGAATACAACTTATATGAAATATGTGTTCAATGTGTGAGTGCTTAAACAATCAAAGATATGACAATTAGTTTTATGTTAATTGATGAGTGTTAAATATTGCATATTTTACCCCTCATTAGTCCAGGTTTTATCAGCATCTCATATGTATATCATTTGCTTTACACAGAGATTTTATCATTCTATCACATTAAACGAATTATTGGATTATCATGCATAAATCCGATTATTTATAGCACATTTTTATGTAATTTCTCTTGTGTAGGTGGACCCCGCGACTACCACAACCTTCCGGCTAGTGTCCCAAGGCATCAAGAAGTGTTGAAGAATTCCAAAATTAGATGAGAAGAAGTCATTTTCCAACACAAAGGAGTGGTTGGTGTATTGGTTAGAACTTGAGTTGCTATGAAATAGGTTATGGGTTCAAATCTCAACAATTACATATTTTTGGAAGGAAAGTTTGTTGCAACCAATCAAATTGAAGCAATCCATGTGAAAAAAGTTTGTTGCAACTAATCAAATTGAAGCAATCCATGTGAAAGAAAAATAGCCAATCAAAAGCCTTCAAGTTGCAACCAAGCAATCCTTGTGAATGAAAATGAGCCAATCAAATGTCTTCAATGTTTCTATAAATTGAAATGTTTTTGTAGAGAAAGGGAGATCTTTTGGCAAGTTAGTCTTTTAACAATTTTATTTTACCTTCTCTATACTTTTAGATTGTAATTAGGAGCTTCTTTGTAACTAATCTAGAGAGAGTGTGTAATTGAAGTTCATTAATGAAGATTTGGAGCTATTTCTTGTTGTTTAGTGGCTAAATCTCTTGGATTAGGCTCTCCTTTTGAAGCTAAGTAATGTGATTAGTTCAATTACATGCATGTTTTAGTTTAAATTTCCTACTTGTACCTTAATTGATTAGTAGATTTTAGATCTAGTTGTGCTAATCTCTCTCATTTTTCATGCTCTATCTCTACACTTGATGCTCGGATAATCTCAATTGATGCTTTGTAGTTGGATTAAGTTCCCTCACATAGCATGCTCTAGAGCCCTTATCTTTAATCTTTTGTAGCTTGATTTTGATGATTTATTGTTAGGGTAACTAGATGATGATCTAGGATCTTGGCCTTTAATTTTCTTTTACTTTGATCTTCATTGTTATATCATCCAATTCAATTAGGCAAGAGATTGCTAATTGGATTGTAGATTTGGGAATTGAATTAGAACATGCATTATTTGAATTAATTACATACTTAGTAGATTTTGGATTGCCTAATCTATTATTCCTATTGTTGTTAATTTAAATCATTATTTGATTTGTTATTTTTACTTCTAGATTGTTAGATCTACACTTCACATCACTTGTTTTAAAATCCTACACATTTCACACTACTTATTCACCTTAAATCTTCCATTTCCACCACCATTCACACACTAGTTTATTGTAGTTTGTTAGATTAGCTTAGATCAAATTAGTTTCATATCTTAGATTGTTAATTAATTATTTACATTGCATAGTTTAATAGTTTTAATTGTTTACTTCAATTGTCTATATTAGCTATATCTTAGTTCAATTCTCCTTTAATTGGATTCATTGCTTGTTCCATCCTCTCTTCGTGGGATCGATAATCCGGACTCTTTAGTGATCCTTTACTACTTGATGACACCGTAGTCTTGCGGTTAAGCGTTGCACATTTAAGTGTCGATCAAGTTCTTGGCGCCGTTGCCGGGGAGAGGCATTGGAAAGCTTTGAATTCCATAGAGTTGAACTAATTTTTAGCTTAGTGTACTTTTTATCTTTCCTTTATTTTCCTTGCGGATTCTACACATTATTTGTGTTTGTTTTATAGGGAATTCCTCGCTTGGAGCAAAGGAAAGTGGAAAAGTGCATTGGAGGACTTGAAGATTTTACTTGCTTTCCTAGTTTAGGATTAGTTTAGACATTTATTTTCTTTCTTAGTTGGTTGTATTTGGTATTTATTATCAAGGTATTGTAATAATTTTGGTTGCGGGTCGGCCCGTAACCCATTTACTTTACTTTACGCACTTTACTTATATTAAGTAGTTAGTTGTTTAGTAGAATTGCAATAAATTTCTTGTAGGGTAGGAGGACGGTTGGACTATACCGTCGCGGCCCCTCACATTCGTACACGGAAATTGGTGTCCGTGGTGTGAGTCGACAATAACCGATTCGTCCCTCGAAATAAATCAGGAGGTTTGCATTTCTTAACCCCCGCGAATCCCTTGCAAGTGGGTTTACTTTGTTGGTTGTTCCTTGCTTTGTAGTGTAATTATTTTAAATACACTTGTAATTTGGTGCACTACTAGTCAAGGGCAAATTACCCCAATAAGATAAGGAATCGGATTTCATCACCGTTTTCTTGCCCTTAGGATTTCATCTTAATTCTCACTTAGTTTAGAACCAATAAACCATAATAAAATTGAGTAGAAGCGTGACCTTAGGTTACGAGCTCACTAGGGAAGACCACCGCGGTTGTGCCAATTGTGTGCCTTGGCAGATTTTCTAGTGCCTAAGCAAACCTTGTCCCTTGGCTACCAGCTTGCCAAATAGGGAGGACAACTTTGTTGTTCGAGGAGTTGGTTTTTAGGAGGAGCATTCGCCTAGCGCGTCGAGATCCCACCATCTACCTGGGGGTTAACTGGCTAGAATTTCTGTTTCATAGGTCCAGGTTGGAGGCCAGAGTGTCCTCTTCACAGTTAAGAGCTGTCTAGAATTCTTTTAGGTAACATTAGTTTAGATTAGCTTTTCATATAGTTTTCAAAAATTTTTGTTATGTTGCATTCATTTCATTGAGCGGACCATTGTATTGCTAGGTTAGTCGCGGTTGTGTGCGAGTGTGGATACGTGATCAAGGCTGATTGTGAGGATTGATTACCTTGCTTTACCTGCCCCACCCATAGTACCCACAATGGCTGCCCAAAACCCTCAACAAAGGACCCTTAATGAACTATTTGTACCATTTTCATCAACTTCACATAGTTGTACAGTTTTGCCAGAAAATAATGCGAACCAATTTGAAATCCGGTTCCGCCACCATCAACATGTTACCAAAATTCCATGGATCAGACCTAGATGATGATGAGGAAGTGAACATGATTAACACATTAGTTGATCAAACAGTTCAATCATCATGTTACACAGATCCGCTAGAGGAATGTCTGGCTTACTTCAATGCCGACTATAGACATCGACGGGTCCATATGCGAAGTTGATGTTGATGCCTCTTGCAATGCTTCCTTGATGTTGATGATGATGCTCCAATGTTGTGCTCAATTAAGGGAAGAGGTCTTTGGTCTAGGGATATGGATTTTAAACTATGATGGCTCAATTTCTTCCCTAGGTAATATTGTCTCCACACATCTGACTTTCCTTAACCTAATGAAGCTCTTAGATTTGTCAATACAAGCTCAAAGTGTGTGTGACCAATATTGTTTCCACACATCACACTTTCCTTAAGCTAGTATAGCTCTTAGATTTGTCAATGCAAGCTCATAGTGTGTGTGTGAAATGATCTATGAGAGCTCTAATATGATGCACAATGGTTAGGACATGAGCTCTCATGATCTTTTAGAGAGCTTTGATGATTTGGGGCCATTTCTATTTATAAACAACCCTCCAACGGCTCTCTAACAGAATTTGGCGGCTAGCCCCCTTCAAATCTGAGGTTAGCCGCCACCCCAACGGTCATAAACGCCTAGTTTTAGGTAAGTTGTGCCGAGTAAAGGGGCTAGCCAAAATTCAAAGGGGCTAGCCGAAATTTCCAAAGAGGCTAGCCACGAGGTAACCGCTAGGTAACCGAATTTTCACAGAAACTTGTACATTATGCTTCTGGAAAAGTAACCGCGAGGTGACCGCAAACCAAGCCAGTTAGCCGACCTCTGAGGCTAGTTTTGAGTCTTGAAAATGCTCAAAAATAATTTCTAAAACCCTATTAAATAATCCATTAAACCAAGGGTTTTTAAGGCCATCTCTTGGTTGGTTTGGAGTCCCATTTACCTGAAAAAGTTGGCACAAATATCGAGTTCTTCCTTGATTAATCTGGGCCTTTCAAGACTTGATCTTCTGCCTTCACACTTGATCTTCCATGTGAAACTCTGAGAGGCAAGGTCTTGGACTCTTTGTCACGAAATTGATAATACAAAACAAGTGCTCATTGGAATGTGGCACTAACATCACATTGCCTGTATTTAATGCTTGAAGATATTGCAAAAGGAAAAGTCATGAAGCAAGTGATTGGTAAGATAAAGCAGATCACCAATCTTTTTTATCAGTCATATAGACTCATTTCCACGTTGAAAACACATACAGACAACCATGAACTACTGCGGCGTGGCATCACTAGAATTGCCACCCACTTTATTGCCATCGAAAGTGTTTCCAAGTATAGAGAAGTACTTCTGCAATTAATAAAATCACAAGGTTCTTCAATTGGTTAACGGTGATGATAATCCAACAATAGGCTTCTTACATGAGACCATGGAGAGATCAAAGCTGGCTATTCAAGCAGATTGTAGATATTACAAAAAGTATTGGAAGATCATCGACGATCGATGGGGACGACAACTGAAACATGATTTACACATTGCTGGTAAGTGAAGGCTATTTTCTTTAATATTTGAATTGTTGTATTCAATTTGGCTCACTATATTAATTTATCATTGTCTAAACTTCATTGGTACTTTTACAGGATACTTTTTTAATCCACAATTTTCGGATGGACGTATATCTGATGAAATCCGTTTGGAATTAAAAAATGTAATTGAAAGACTGGTAGCGAATACAGATGAAGCAATTTGGGCTACTAATCAGATAGGCTAATTAAGGAAACCAGCATAACATTGTAATTTCTCTAATTTATTTTAATATGTTAATGTCTTCAGATTGATATATACAATGTACGTGCTGGAAGCTTTGGAACGACGACTGCGTGGAGAGCTATCACACAGACCAATCCCGATATTGATTGTAAATTTGTAATGTCATTTCTATATTATTCAAGGACTTATTATTATTTTATTGACTCTAATATCATTTTTTTTTCAGCTGGACGGTGGTTGAATTATGGAGAGAGTGCTCCTGCACTAAGGATGATTGCTATTAAAGTCCTCAGTCAAACAACATCATCTTCCAATTGTGAAAGAAACATGAGCACCTTCTCCTTTATCCACACAAGTCCAAGAAATATATTAACAATGCTGAAGCTAAATAAATTGGTCTACATTCATACAACCTCAAGCTCCGGAGTAGAAATAGAAGGAGAAGACAGTTTGAGGATTACTGGGATTATTTTTGTCAAATTAATTTGGACTATATCTTTTCAGAAGAGGATACTGTGTTAGGTCAATGGCTGGAGGAACAAGAAGAACCGGTGTTAGACCAAGACTCAGAGTTAGAGGGGTTGATGGAGGACTTGACTGGGGATAGGCCTGAGCCAGTGAGGGCCTCAGAAAGGTTGGAAGAAATAAACTTAACAATGCAATAGGGAGCGCGCGCCTGATACAAGTGAGCCAAGGGAACAGGACGTGGACGAGGAGAGTGAGTCAAGTATTTCTACTTCTTCATCATCAGCAGGAATTCCAACTGACTCTTCCGGGGATGAGGGTCATTATAGAGATGATGAGCCTGTCACTTATGAGACAGTTGAGCATTTTTCTGCTGCTACTGAGTTAGATCCTCGCCGTGACTATGTCAGACATGTTGGACAGACAAGAAGTTGTAGTGACGCCGCTGGACAAGGAGTGGGGAAGGTACTCATGGTCATCATGAGGTTATGTTGGCCAACAAGGTGTCATGTATGGACAGCATATGAATTATTCATATGACCCTAATTGGGTACCCCCTTCACTAACACTGATAATGTCTATCAAACAGATATTAATTGAGCAAGGGAGGCTTCTCCCACCACCACATGATCCCCAACAACCTTTATATGCCCCTCATGGCTATTTCATGTCATTTTTACACAATTATCAAAAACAATCTACAGGGGATCAAGATAGTTCATCATCTTATCAAGACCAATCTGAATATGATCATGGCCATGGGTATGGTAGTGCTGCGCAACAGTATGGAGCATATCTTTTTAACCAATACAGAAGAAATGATGATGATGATAACATTAAGCATGGTCGACACTCCACTTGGTATTAGGCTGTTAATTTGTCATACACTCATACTCATCAATCTCTCTCTCTCTAGTTTTCACTCTCTAGTCCCCTCTAATTTCAAGTAAATCATGAACCTTTTGATGCCCAAGTGCTTTATGATTTATCTATCTCACTAACATGCTTCAGATTTTAATATGTTGTCTTCATGGTCATGAATTTCACAACTTATTTGATGATTGAGTTAGTATTAAATGATGATTGATATGTCATCATTATTTTCTTATATTTTACACTAATAAATTGATCATGAGCATCAATAATGGTTGCATTATATGAAATACTGGAGAAGAAAGCGAACAGCGACACAGACAGGACTCATAACTTAAGGTGACCAAGATCTTGATTTATTGTTATCATTAATGGAAAAAAATATTGTTTTCCAGCATTTTCTAATATTATGGATTTTATGGATATTCTTGTGAATTTTTTTGGATTAAAAAAAATTTCACATCGCGACGACCGCGACGGACCGATATCCGCGACGATACCGATATCATATTTGTTTTTAGGCCCGGCCGATACCGTGACCAAGACCGAGATCTTAAACCATGATTCAGGAGATTCTTGCTATTTTGTTAATAAGTAGACTTCATGTTATTTTGTTAATAAGTAGACTATTGAAAATTGAAAGCCATTTTGGTTTGTCATCATATGTTTTGAGTTTGACATGACTAGAACCATGAAAACAAAAGGAGAAAGAATCTCCCATAAGAATCACTTAAAAAGAGTGAAAGACATATTTTGTTATATCAATGAAATACACATACACAGATTATTTATAGAGGCTGGAAATCTATTCTAGGAAACAATATATACAGAGGATAATTGATCCTGTAATCTATCCTATAATCTTGCATAGTTAACTATATCCTCTCAGACTAATTAGGGGTGTACAGCTCATTTGACACTCCCCCTCAAGTTGGGGCATATATGTCATCAATGCCCAACTTGTTAAGTGAGCTGTAAAAAACTCTGCCAATGACTGCTTTAGTGAGGACATCTGCAAGTTGATCTTCGGATTTAACAAACGGGACCTCAATGATCTTGGCCTCAAGTTTCTCCTTGATGAAATGTCTGTCAACTTCAACATGCTTAGTCCTATCATGTTGCACTGGATTATGTGCGATGTCTATTGAGGCCTTGTTATCACAATGCAGTTGCATGGCACGTTTGGGTTTGAATCCCAAATCCCCCAACAAATTCCGTATCCAGAGTAGCTCACATACGCCATGTGCCATACCCCGATATTCAGCTTCAGCACTCGATCTAGACACCACTTTCTGTTTCTTACTGCGCCAAGAGACTAAATTGCCGCCCACAAAGGTAAAGTATCCAGATGTTGACCGCCTATCAGTAACAGAACCAGCCCAATCTGCATCAGTGTATCCTTGAACATCTATATGACCATGCTTTGAGAACATCAATCCTCTGCCAGGAGCAGACTTCAAATATTTTAGAATCTGATTTACAGCGTCCATGTGTCCTTCACTTGGTGCATGCATGAACTGACTCACCACACTCACTGCATATGCTATATCAGGTCTAGTATGTGATAGATAGATTAATTTACCAACAAGACGTTGATATCTTCCTTTGTTGGTGGGTACCTGGTCAGGATATCCACCAAGTTTATGATTCACCTCCATTGGTGTATCAGCTGGGCTGGCAAGCTAACATTCCAGTTTCGGTCAAAATGTCAAGGATGTATTTCCGTTGTGATAGAAATATTCCTTGTTCTGAACGAGCCACTTCAATTCCCAAAAAATACTTCAGAACACCAAGGTCTTTCATCTCAAACTCACTAGCTAAATAACGTTGCAATGCTACTTTTTCCTCCGGGTCATTTCCTGTAACCACCATGTCATCAACATACACAATAAGGGCAGTGACCTTACCTTTCCTATGTTTCAAGAAAAGAGTATGATCTGAGTTACTTTGCTTGTAGTCGAAATTCTTCATTGACTTGCTGAACCTTCCAAACCATGCTCTGGGTGATTGCTTCAATCCATAAAGAGACTTTCTTAGTCTACACACCATGTTGTTCTGACTGGACTCCATCTTGTATCCTGGAGGGGGATCCATATACACTTCTTCTTCTAAGTCTCCATGTAGGAAGGCATTTTTTACATCAAACTGATGTAATGGCCAGTCCAGGTTTGCTGCCAGAGAAAGAAGCACCCGAATTGTGTTAATCTTGGCTACAGGAGCAAAGGTCTCCTCATAGTCAATCCCATAAGTCTGAGTGTAACCTTTTGCCACTAGTCTTGCTTTGTATCGTTCAATGGTGCCATTTGCCTTGAACTTTACCGTATATATCCATCTGCAACCTACTGTTCTCTTCCCTTTAGGAAGGGTAGTCATCTCCCAAGTGGAATTCTTCTGGAGGGCCTCCATTTCCTCGTTCATTGCTTGAGTCCACATGGGATCTTTCAGAGCTTCCTGCACATTACTTGGAATAGATACAGTGGATAATTGACATACAAATGATGCACATCACGGAGATAGCCTATGTAAAGACACATGATTAGCAATAGGGTATTTAACCTTTGCTTTAGGATCAGGGTCATATTGTTGTCTAGAGATCCCTCTAGTTGTACAAGGAGGTAACTGATAACCTGTTTTTCCTGTATGACTAGACTCAAGTAAAGGGATATAGTGTGAGTTTGAGTGTTCAATTACCTGTGGAGGATTCTCAGGGCCTGATTGGATAAGTGGTGGTAGTACTGTAGGATGGACTGTATCTGAAACACTATCTGGAGTCTCCAGTTCTTGTGACTCTTGCTCTTGTTGTACCTCTATAGTTGGTGACTCAGTAGTCACTACATTCTCAGGTGTTGTCCGAGGCTGCTCTGACACAGGCTGATCTAAAACCTTCTATGGAATTTGGATGATCTAATTCTGAGTATCTTCTGCAAAGATAGAGTTCTCCCCCTGCAGTGGATGCTCGGAATCTCCCCCTGAGTAATAGAACTCACTTTCGTGGAAAGTAACATCGGCTGTAACGTGCAAGGTCTGAGTAGGGGGATGAAAGCACTTGTAGCCTTTTTGAGTGTCAGAATACCCCACAAAGACACAGCGTAGGGCACATGGATCAAGTTTGCCACGCTGGTGTGGATATACCTGGATATAAGCAGCACAGCCAAATACACGCGGTTCGAGATTTGGTGTGGATGGCATGGTGAGGAGAGTGGCCAATGTCTGAATTGGAGTTTGATACTGAAGAGTACTGGATGATGTTCTATTGATGAGTAGGCAGCTGAACAAAGGGCCTCCCCCCAAAAAAAATGAGGCATATGGGCCCCAAATAGAGAGGCACGAACAACTTCCAGGAGATGACGATTCTTACGTTCTGCTACACCATTTTGTTGTGGTGTATATGCACATGTGGTTTGATGAACAATACCATTTTGGCTTAAAAAATTATGTAGGTCGTTGTTAACGTACTCTCCTCGATTGTCCGACCTCAAAGTTATGATTTTCTTGTCAAATTGAGTAGCAACATATTGGTGAAATTGTTTGAATTGGCGGTGACTTCGCTTTTTCTGCTTCATGGGAAAAACCCAAGTCATCCTAGTGCAATCATCTATAAATGTCACAAACCACTTAAAACCACTAATAGTAAGAACTCTTGACAGACCCCAGACATCTGAATGGATAAGCATGAAAGGCATAGAACTTTTATTCAATCTTAATGGGTAAGAAACACGATGGCTTTTCGCCAAAACACAAGTTTCACAATGAAAGTCTGATGCAGCAAACTGAGAACATAAATCTGGAAATAAAAGTTTCAAATAACCAAAAAAAGCATGACCTAATCGTCTATGCCACAGCCAAATCTTTTTCATTCTGACGGACTCGTCCCCTCTCACATGATGTGCTTTACTCAATTTCTCACAACAGTCATCTGTCAAGTCCAGATAATACAACTTCCCCCTCCTAGTACCACATCCAATCACGGCCCTGGTGAGAAGATCCTGAAAAAGACAATACAATGGCAAAAAACACACAGTACAATTGAGGGAATCAATGATTTGAGGAACAGATAACAGATCATAGTCGAGTGAAGGAACAACCAAGACATGATCGAGACTTAATGAAGATGTAAGTGATAGGGACCCTTCTCCCAAAATTGGGGAAGTGGTTCCATTTGCACTGGTAATATGTGTTTGGCTTGATGGTTTGGTAGAGTGCAATCCAGTGAAACTAGATGTCATGTGATCAGTAGCACCAGTGTCAAGAATCCATGATCTATTATAAGTAAGTGAAGATGTGCAGGAGGAAGTACCTGAGGTGGCCAAGGCCTTGGAGCCAGATGTACCTGATGGAGGTTCCGATGCAGTCTCTTGGGATGACTCCGTTGATGCGAATGAGGCTCTGCTCGAATCCCTCTTTTGCCCTTTGTGAACCCATCCTTCTGGATAACCAATGATCTCATAACAACCCTTAATTGTATGGTTATCTAAACCACACTTGGTACATTTCATTGGAGGCCGGTTACGAGTAGAGTCTGTTTTCTGGGTGGGTAACCGAGATTGCTTGTACCTTGCAGTGACCAAAGATGTGGCATCGGATGAGGCACCAGCTTCAGACATGGTTCCCTGTCGGTTACTCTCTCTTTTAATATGTGCATATACTGCCTCAAGTTCAGGTTTAGGCTCCATCCTCAAAATTTCTCCTCGAATTTGATCAAAAATATTGTCCAAACCTGCAAGAAAGATATAAACTCGGAGACGGTTAATCTCCTTGCGTCTAGTTTCAATATCTGCTGGATCCTTCATGTTACTTGGACTTAATTGATCAAGCTCTTGGAAAATCGCAGTGAGCTCACTGTAGTAATTGGCAATAGGTGCTCCATTCTGTGTCATCGTGAATGACCTTCTGTGAGATCATAGATCTTTGCCTTATCTGAACCATCAGAGTATGTTTTCTTGATTGCATCCCAGACTTGCTTGGTTGTGTCATAACGGATAAACCGTTTCATCTGATCGGGTTTCATGGCATCGAATAACCAACTTTTGACTTGGCAATCCGACGCACGCCATTTGTTGTATGTTGGATCTGTGGCCGCAGGTTGGGTCATATCACCTGTCAAGTGACCATGTTTCTCTCGTCCGGCAATCTTCATCTCTATGACTTGATGCCATAGAGAATAATTATGTTCATCCAATTTGATTCCAGTTGAGAAGTTGGAATTATCTCCTTGGATGGTGACAATCTGAGTGGTTGAATTGGATTTGCTGGAATCGTCTCCACTTGCCATAATGATGGCTCAATGGATGATGGACGATCTGGACTGGACGGATGATGGGTGATCTGGGCTGGACCTATCCTTGATGGCTTAATGGATGATGGATAATCTGGACTGGACCTGGCCTGGAAAAAAAATTCTCCTCCTTCGTCTGTCCCGTTCTGGTTTCTATTTTTCAAAGAATGAACAGCGGCAGCGGCAGCAGTGAACAGCGACAGGCAGCGGTGACTGCGCGCGTTCGGCGATGATCGGTGAGGGCAGGGCAGCGGTGACTGCGCGCGTCCGGCGATGATCGGCGTCCGGCGATGATTGGTGAGGGCAGGGCAGCGGTGACGGAGTGACAGACTCCGATCAGGCGAATATGGCACAGCGCACCTCGATCTCGTACTGCTGCCTTCTCCTCGTCTTCCTCTCCGGCGAAAATGGCACCGGAAGATTAGGTACTGAGAAACCCGATCAGTGTGGCCCTCTCAAGATCAATCTTTTTTTTTTTTTTAAACAGAGAACAATCTCGTGTCTAGGTTTGTATGGTGGCTGTGGCTTTGGCTGCGGAAGCGATAAAGGGTTAGATTAAGAGACAGTCATGATCGACTGCTCTGATACCAACTTAAAAAGAGTGAAAGACATATTTTGTTATATCAATGAAATACACATACACAGATTATTTATAGAGGCTGGAAATCTATTCTAGAAAACAATATATACAGAGGATAATTGATCCTTTAATCTATCCTATAATCTTGCATAGTTAACTATATCCTCTCAGACTAATTAGGGGTGTACAGCTCATTTGACAGAATCTCTCACGTGGGGTGATTGAAAAATATCCCACAGATGTTCGATCTAGTCTACCTACAGCCAGAACCCACAAGCCTCCAACCCCACATATGATAATAGTTGAAAATGGAGTTAAAGAAGGGGTGTTTCTGGAAATATCTTGGTCAATTTGGGAGATGCCCCTTGTATCTCTCCTCTTCTATATCTTTATAGGAAGGAGAAACTTCGAAGGAAAGGTGGTGCTCCAAATTGCAATGGCGTTTCGAATTGCAGGGAGTCTTCTTCTGCTCGGTCGACTCTTTCTGCTATTGACTTTCTTGTCACCTGCGCCACCGGATCAGGCACGTGAGACTGAGAGCCATGATCACCTCAACAGGGCGAGTTTTCCACCTGGCTTTCTTTTTGGAACTAGCTCTTCTGCTTATCAGGTCCGTTCACCATTTTGACGACCACCACCACCATCATTTTCGACTGTTAGTTGGTTCAATAGTACAGTATTTTCATCACAGTACGAAGGAGCAGCAGCAACAGGTGGCAAGGGACCTAGTGTGTGGGATACCTTCACTCACAGGCACCCAGGTTCTCCTCTCTCCCAATAGGCTAAGTATCTGACTAGCTATTTTTTTTTATAATGTGCCTATATTGAGATATTTGACGCAACAAGACTAATCCCAGGAGTGCACCCACTATGGTTTTGAATACAAGACATTGGTGGCCCAACTTTTTTTTTTTTTTTTTTGTGTTGTTTAGAATTTAGATATTTGAGGTGGGCCTTAGGATTTGGACTCTGTTAATGGAGTTTACTCAATAAGAATTTAAACTGCTAAAATATACGCCATTTTGTTCTACAGCGGATACACAAATTTCACTCATATAAAAGTTGAGTTCATCTCAAATTGATCACAGATCAAATATGTGAATACGATATTACAAAAAAAAAATCTTATTTTTAATATGTGATCAATCACCTGCGGATGGTAGGTCCTTTTCTTTAACAGTTTAGATTTTTAATAATTAGGCACCACTAAAAAAAAGCATCACAAATTTCTTATCATTGAATGCCTTAGAGGATCAAGGCTCGTATTTTATTATTGATATGAAGGTAGGCCTAAGCTATCAAAGTAAAAATTGGCCTAATGCCCATACATTGGGTCTATATTTTCCTGAATTGTTTGAAGTTTTTTAAGCAGGTTGAACTCTTTTTTTTCTGCTCCACCATCAATGATTTACAAACTGGACAGAAGTTTTTTTTTTTTTTTTAATGATTTTGGACATGAGAGGACCCACATTGCATAATTAAAGGTCGGTGGAGTTCTTTGTAACTTTCAAAGTAAAAAAAAAAAAAAAAAATGAGCAGTTGGAGTTAATAAAAAATAAAAAGAATAAGGATTAAAAAAATGTGCATGATTAGAGGTGGGTGGAGGAGTGTCTGGAAAAAAGATGCCCCGTGATTAGAAGAAAATTAGTTAATACTCGACGGAGCCCTCTATGCAAAGGGGGTTGGTTTGATGTCCCAATCAATGACGATTTTAGAGCTATAAAATAAGCGGAGGAATCCGAACGGATTCTTTAGACATGAACATTCCTCTTTGGTAAATGATCATAAATGACTTTTTCTCTTTTATACACAATTATTTTTAATTATGTATATGCCCCTCAACCTATGTTGAGGGATAAATACATATGAATATTCCTTCATTTTCTATACTCACAAACAAAAGACCTTACTTTCTTGTTTGTTTTATTTGGGTGGGTTTTGTGATATTAGTTTTTTTAAGAAAATGAATTTCATTAAAAAAAAAAAACCAACAACAGCTACCAACAAAAAAAGGGAACAAACCAATATTATGAAAGATTTAAATCTATTTTTACAGTGGTCTTCCAAAGAAGTTTTTCCCCACATAGTCGCCCTCTCAGGGCAAATTTCTTTGTTCCGCCACTAGTAGGTAGGGCTGAACAACTAGATTTCCGGTCTGGCCTAAAATGAAGGACCGGACCGGACCACTTATAAGTGGTCCAGTCCGGTTGGACCACTTAAAGTGGTCCAGACCGGTTTCCTTCTCTTTTTTTTTCATTTTTTTTTTCATTTTTACCTCACATCTAAAAAGCATAGAGAAAATTAGTTACAAATGTCCCAAAAAATTAAGCACCATAAGTCAAAATACAAATGTCTCAAACACACACAAACAAATACATTAATAAATAAATCCGGTCATGCCTCATGGGTTCATCCATATTAAAAAAAACTTATTATTTTAATAAATTCGATCCGGTCCGGTCCGGTCCGGTCCGGTCCGGTTTGCGGTCCGATTCTGTGCAGCCCTACTGGTAGGACTCATTATAATTCGGTAGGCCTAAGACCAAGGTCCGTGTCAAAGGCCTTTCTTGGTATCCCTACTCTTGTTCCAACAAGGCCTTACAAAACAGAGTCATAAAAAAAGGCTAAAACTCTTATTTTCACATGCCTAGAAATAGTGTCTTTCATCGTAAGAGGATTTGCATCTACTTCTCTAAAGCTGGTCGAGTGTAGGCTTGTGTGACAAAATGCTCTTATTTTCAAACCACTACCCGCTTTCGACATTTAGAACAATATTAGTGGTTCAGTGGTTGGAAATAGAGATGACAAGCATGAGCCTATCAAAGGAGGGCAAGTTTATGTAAGTGTATTTCTGATAAAGTCCCAGAGAAAAGTACACTGCATTTTTCCCCGCGCTATTTTATTTTGGTTCCATTCCAATTAGTTTTGTTTAGAAAGGGTCAATAATAAACCCTAAACTTGGGACCAAATCCAGCCCGTTAGACCCACTGGACACTCTAATTCTTGTTTCATCAAAGTTCAAACTCGGTGAGTTCAGACCTACACCTAGGTCAATTGGGAGCCCTATGTGCATTGACACTTGATATTTGATGCCAGAAAAGATAATTGATCGAAGCAATGGAGATGTAGCAGAAGACTCTTATCACCGTTACAAGGTCAGTTCCTCCATTTGTGTTCATGAATCTCTTATTATTAAGACTAGTAAAATGTGTTGCATCTGCCCACATGGGTATATTCCTGCATGTGTGGGTATATATTTATTAACATATAATTATAGATCACAGAGAAATTAAACCCCCCTCAACATTACATATTTCTATTCGATTGATTGACTGACTAATTGAGAAATGCTACAGGAAGATGTGAGTATCATGAAGAAAATGGGGCTTGACGCTTACAGGTTCTCCTTCTCTTGGTCCAGAATATTACCTTGTAAGAGATTAATAAACTATGCATTTATATGTCTTTCAGAGGATGATAAACTGATAATTAAAGCTGTGGGTCACCAGGTATACTTCTAGCCCCACTTCTTGGGCAAGAATGTTACCAGCTGATGCATAGTGTTAATTATCTGTCAATGTATTTTGTATTGCTGATATATCATTAAGGCCCAGTTAGAGGGCCAATATCTATGATCTTTCAGCCGACAATGCATCATGCCCACAGGTAATTCTTATAATTTGTGACCAGCTTAAACCGGTCACATACCAATATATTAAGTGGCCAGCTCTCCTAAGCTGAAGCTTAGGATAAGGTAAGCTGAAGTAAGCTCAATTGTGTGGTGGGGCCCACCTGGGGATCCACAGGGGGATTTCAAGGACTCCATAGGACCCTCCTTCCTGCAAAAAATCAGCTCCAACCGTGGTTTCTATCATCTCCATCTGGACACCAAAAATTTAATGGTCAATAGTCCATTCAGATTGGTACACAGTCGATCCAACAGTCTAGTAAATTTGAATCTGACTAAAAGTTTGTGGACATGTGTAATTTAGGGATGTCGTATGTTTGGTCCATTTGGATGGACCCATGATGGGCCCCAAAAGCGTTAGCTTACGGAGTTTTATCTTAAGCTTAAGCTTAGGAAAGCCCTACCCATACTTAAGGGGCCAGTTCTCCTAAGCTGAAGTTTAGGATAAGGTAAGCTGAAGTAAGCTCAATTGTGTGGTGGGGCCTAGATGAGGATGGGGATGGGGGGATTTCAATGACTCCATAGGACCCTCCTTCCTACAAAAAATCAGCCCTAACCGTGGTTTCTATCATCTCCATCTGGGCACCAAAAGTTTAATGGTCAATGGTTCATTCAGATTGGTACACAGTCGATCCAACGGTCTAGTAAATTTGGATCTGACCAAAAGTTGGTGGACATGTGCAATTTAAGGGGGGTCGTGTGTTTAGTCCATTTGGATATACCCAGGATGAGCCCCATAAGCGTTAGCTTACCGGATTTTATCCTAAGTTTAAGCTTAGGAGAGCCTTGCCCATACTTAAGGGGGCCAGCTTTCCTAAGCTGAAGCTTAGGATAAGGTAACCTTGAGTTTATTTTGTTTTGAATAAAAATAGTTAACAGTTTACTAGTAAGAACTGGTAGGCTTGGGTTTGACCTTGGCATTTTTTACAATTCCCGGCCTTAACTAGACATGCAGTCCTGTAGGGAAAGAGTTACATAATTTTGAGGCCCCATTATGAATGGGCTGGGGTTGGAAACATTTTAACCCAGATCGAACTGGCCCATTGTTGCTCCTATATGTAGGGTTATCAATGTGTTTGATTTGGGTCGTTCTAGATGTAGGAAATCGTGTGCCCGCATGCCACGGGTCCCACAACAGATTAATTAAACAGGGCAGATGCCAACAGAGGATACAATCACATTTCATGTAAGACTTTCATCCATACCCACAAATAAGACTCCCCATAAGATTAGTGGATGTGGGTTTCTTGGCGAATAAGTCTTCAACAAGTGTTACTCTTTAGGACTTGTTTATATAAGATAAGTGAGCCTTAGGATTGGTAATTATTCCATCTTGTAGGAAAGACAAGAGGAGAAGAAATCTGCAAAGCTTCTCAATCGCCGAAATACACATAGATCTCAGCCCACGTGTGGAGTCTTCCGTAAAGTTTCCCAATTTTCGCCCAAACACAAATAGATCTCCACGTCCGAATCCATCACTAAAGTGTGCTCCTGCATAACATATTTAAAATTGGAGAAATTAGGCCAGGCCCATTGTTAAGGACCTACTTGGAGTCCATGTCTGTCCTTTGCAAAATTTGATGAATGGAAGGTTTAAATCATTAAATATAGAACATAGAAGTTAACACACCACAAAATTAATTGAATATTAAAAAAAATCAGTTAAATAAAATCAGAAAATATCTGTTCCTAAGTTTTTTTCATAACCCAGCCAATTTGTCAATTTTGTTGCACCTAATCCTCTATTAGGACCACATATTTTTCTGTTTAACAAATTGAAAAATCTCTATCCAATAATATAAATCAAAGTTTCATTTCATTATTGAAAAAACTCTCTCTTTACAACAACGTTTTATCATTTGATCTAATAGTATGATATAATTGCGAAATCGTCCGACGCTAATGACTGCATGGGGATTTCGATGTGATCAACTTCTATATATGGACCTACAAAAGTCATGGTTTGCCCTCTAATTTATATATTGTCACAAAAATATCACTCCATCAGTTGAAATATATATTGACGGATTCATCAATTACTAAAGTTAATAATTTAGTCTTGTTTTTTATGGATTGATCAATTGACCTTTATTAGCTATAATCTATTAGTGTAGGGTTTATGGATTAGTCTAGATCAACATATCTATAAGTCGGCCTTAGTTATTGGGAGAGGGGGGGCTGGGAAGCTTTAGCCCACCAGAAGGGGCGGACTGGGACCAGCCCTCTGACGAAGGATGTAGACCTCGGCTGAGGTAGATTAGCCCTCGAGAGAAGTAAGGTGACTGGCCATGATTCGAACCCTTTGGACAGTTAGGTAAGAATTGACGCCTCTTACCATTGGAGTAAGAGGCATTCTTTTCCTTTCTTTTTTATTTCATTAATTCTCTCAATTTCAGATGGGAATGTACGTGGAGGAGTGAACAAGGAAGGCATCGAATACTACAACCATCTCATCGATGAGCTCATATCCAACGGTCAATATTCAGAATTCCTCTGCATCTTCTTTTTTCTATCATAATCCTACGGTCAATAATCACTATTCAAAGATGTCATTGATGCAGGTGTGGAGCCGTTCGTGACTCTATTTCATTGGGATTCTCCTCAAAGCCTGGAAGATGAATATGGTGGCTTCTTAAGTTCTAATATTGTGTGAGGGAAAAGCTTAAATTCAGTTTCGTTACATGTTTATGTTTCTTATTTCCCCCTACAAATTACTCATAATGGCATGGGCTTTAATTGATGGGTAAGAGGCCCAACTACCCAATTACCCATCATCGTGCCCAGACGCAAACTAATCGGTTATGGTCCACCATGCATTCGACCCATGGGCTCAAGTGTGGGTGTCTCAGGTCCGACTTCTGTCAAGGTTTTGTTTTCATTATTATTTGCAGATCTCGCATCCTAATTCAGGATCATGTAACACACCTATGAGTTTATGGACCTGTTGCCCGAGCCAGGCCATAGTTATTGGGTCTATTTTTCCAGCCAGGATTTAGCTAACCGGCCCAAAACTTAGGAATATTTTCAAAATACAAATGCCTTATGTGCTATAAAGAGTTGTACTTGGGCTTTATAACCTTAAAAAAGCATTGGCCCAGCCCATCTAAATATGGGGCCAGACAATGAGGACTGAATCCATCCTACAGTCCTAAAAACACAACCCAAATCCACAATATTATCTGGTTAGGGCTGGGCTGGGCTGGTCTGGCCCATTATATGACTACCTCTCAACATTTTCTACTATATTTTTATATAGAAATGTTCTATAGATGGAGAAATATAATACAGTTTATGATCTCTTAATTCTTCTTCACAGGAAGGATTTCAGAGACTATGCCAATATTTGTTTCAGAGAATTTGGTGATAGGGTGAAACACTGGATTACCATGAATGAACCATATAGATTCAGCTTGAGTGGATATGAGTTGGGCAATTTGGCGCCGGGCCGCTGTTCCTCGTGGCAGCCCGGAAATTGTAGTGCTGGGAATTCGGCGACTGAGCCTTATATTGTTGGCCATAACTTGCTTCTAGCCCATGCAGCTGCTGTAAGACTATACAAGAACAAGTATCAGGTGAGAAAGCAAGCTGTTGATCTGCATTCATATTCTCAAACATTTATCATGCACATAAGAACCATGCAAGCGGCTCTCAATCTGAATATTTCTCTGAGTTCTGATCACTAACAAGTAACAACTACATGTTGTTGAGAACTATCTTTGCAGGTATCTCAAAGGGGCATTATAGGGATATCAATGCTGTCCAAGTGGTTTATACCCTTGGACAAATCAAAAGCCAACAATGATGCTGCCCAAAGAGCTATTGACTTCATGTTTGGATGGTATGTCTTTGTGATCTTAGCTAATTTGTGAAAATATTGGCTCAGGACTGGCCCATTTATGATTGAGCCAGAGAATAAGCTTTGCTACCATAAAAACAGCCCAAATTGGACTCAACTCGGGCTTGGCCAACCTTAGAACCCAAATAATTGGATGTGAAGCATCTCCAGTGGGGTCCTTAACTCAAACTTTCGTTTAATGGAGCATACCACCTGGGTCCCTTTTGATCCCCACACATGGAACTAGTTTCACATTCACTCCAATTTAAGAGTAGGTCATTGGACTGAGCAGGCCAAAAAAAAAAAAAACCAGAGAGAGATTAATTCATCGGATGTCCGGTCAAAAACGAATTTTGGCATCCTTAAATTTTTGTTTAAACTAATTCAATGGCCTCCATTTTCTGAGGTCATACTCATAGGTAAGCCTCCTCTCTGTTTGTACCGGATTCATTGGGTTCGCATGAATCTAAATGAACTCGGCCATTGGATCAATGATTAAATTTTCTTTTATATAAAGTCGATAAACTTGTAGGCCATAAATGAAAGGGTTAAAGGCATGCATGCAGATGACTCTTTCCATCCCATCCCCCTGGTCTCATCCTTAGTGCCCTCAGGTGGGCTCCATATGGCTACCTTTCAAGGAAGTTCCATATGAGATATATATACCGGAACAGGGGCCGTCAATCATTTCAATACCAAACAAACAATGAAACAAATGGGGCCTAAATGGTTTTACACTTTACTCGCACTTTTCTCCTTCATCTTCTTCACCTTTTTTCTCATCTAAACAACTCTAAAATCTCAATATTAGGGAATGATTAGCGAATGATTATCTTTTCAGGTTCATGGATCCTCTAAACAGAGGTGATTATCCAACTTCCATGAGGTCTCTTGTTGGACAACGGCTACCAAAATTCACCAAAGAGCAATCTAGAATGGTAAATGGGTCATTCGACTTCATAGGATTAAACTACTACACTGCAAATTATGCAGTTAATAATCCTCACTCTGATGAACTTCACAAGAGCCCTAGTACGGATTCCCATGTCACTCTCACAGGTCAGGCTCAAATTAATATTAGCTTAGGCCCTGTTTGATTATGGCAAAGAAAAACACAACTTTCACTGACGGGCAACTCAGGTTATCAATGCATGAATCTTCATTTATACATAAAATGATTTTTGCTCGAATATAAGTTTGATTTTCCATAATTAAATAAATGTTTATTTATCTGACAGGAAAGAGGAATGGAATTGCCATTGGCCCACAGGTAAAATGAGATATATGTGATGAGCCTAGACATGAGTTTCTATTATAATAAATGTAGGCAGATCAAACAAAACAAATGACTCATCTTATTTTACAAACCCATGCATTTCTTCCACTATTACTAAGTTTTCTGTTTTTTTTTTTTTTTAGGTAAAGACTTATATTATGTTTATAAGAAAGAAAAGAATATTTATATGGGTTGACCTTATCATGACATATACACTTTTGGCCCACTTCCTGAAGATATATATGTGCAGCCTTCACAAATATATGCATCCAAGTTTCAGTTTGATCATTGTTGGAGGTCCTTTTTTTTTTCTTTTTTTATTGGAAAAATAAGGTAATTCAATCCCACGATACTTATGGGGAAAGCCGCGAAGCGAAAAATACCCGTGATCGACGGTCAACCACGATGCACAAACACACAGTCAAACCATCAAGCAATCATACACACCAACACAACGGTTTTACGTAGTTCGACAATATTGCCTACAATTTATGGGGAAGAGAAACATCATATATCGTTCTCCCCTCTCAATCCCAGTGAGTTAGGGTGACAATATATCATTATATAATCTCCTCTTTCTTGGCCTGCAAGAAAATCTTTCTTAGCCTCCAGAAAAACCCCATACTTAATGATTGGAATACCCTATACTAAGTCGAACCGACCCGGCTAAACTGAAATACAAGATAATAACCCCACAGATACATGACTATCTTTTCAAAAATTAAAGAATATTTCATACAATGAAGAACCTTATGTATTTTTAAACTGCTATCCATCATTTGATGGATGCCTAAAATTACACTCCTTTATGATAAATATTGACCCCCTGATTGAAAGCATTTGAAATAATCAATCAAATAATAGTTGTCCAATTCAATAGTAAATACCACCCGGATTAATTTAAGTCTTTTTTGGCAATGGATAAATCCGTGAAAAGGGGGCAATATTCCATGGAAATTATGATTTATTGAGAAAAAAGATTTATTCTTAGCTAAATCACATTTCTCTCAATTCAATTGCGAATATTACTCTGATGAAAGTGGATCTTTGGTCCACTGTTTGAATGGTTTAGATCGTTGAACGATGGCTTATATTCACATTATTATGTATGAAAGTGATAGGATTTTATTTCTTAATTGAGCTCTAATCTCGCAATTGATTGAAAAATTGAAGTTCAATTTTAATTTCATTTTAACTTGAAGGAGATATTTTAGGGATTCAAGAAATATTCTCAATCTTAGTCATCTAAATAAAGAGTCCAACTAAAAAGGAGTTTCCTGAGTTCAGTCTTCCGCGGTCTCTAATTAGTCAATGCATATTTAGATTTTCTTATCTAATGCTATAGGCAAATCTTATATGTCCCTAAGTAGCTGAATATTATTATTATAAGTTTTAATTTTGATTGCAACTTTTACCATCTTAATATAATTTAGACTAAATATTATTTAAAAATTAAACTCTATTTAATATTATAAATTATATTGCTCGTACTAAACGCAGGCATGTTTTGCTAGTATTTAATTAACTTGATCTCCCTTAACCTTTTTGACAAAGATTAACTTTACAAAATCACTCCTCTAAGAAGAAAAACCTAAACCACATACACATACAAATTTGTAAGAATTGTAGCATATATATGTTACACTCTTTCATAACAAATCTTGAAAAGACCATATACAAAATAATGCATCTAATGATCCGATTTTTGCATGGAAGTATGTCTATATATGTTTTTTTCAGATTTGCATCCACATGTATATGCTTAAGGAGGTTTCATATTCACCAAATAAATGTGAAATTTCAGGCTGCTTCACCATGGCTTTACGTCTACCCAAGAGGAATACGAGATTTCTTGCTTTACATAAAGAACAGTTACAATAATCCTGTCATTTACATTACAGAGAACGGTAAGATGGTTTTATGAAATGTTTATAACTTACAAGGCTGTGATTGTGGGGTGATGGGCTTGGCTTTGTCATGAAAAATTCAACACTTCAAATGGGCTTAGCCCAATTAGTACAATTGTACAAAACCTAGACTCTGTACTATTGGACCCCACTTGAATGGGCTTTAGACCAATCAATACAAAACCGAAACTCTGTACTACGAGACATCCTCCATATATTGCAATTGGACTAAAGACATCACACATGACACTGTCCTCTTTATTTGATTAAAGAAAGAATTCATTACAGGATTGATGGTGCAACACGGGCACACTAGATTTGACTCTGGGCCAGCCCATTACATTACATTTTCAAAATATTCGTAACCCAAATGTGACTACAACCCAAGGTAGACCCACCCAAAAAAACAAGTCTGCCAAATTTGAATTCAGGATTTCATCAGATGAGGCATGTTCGATTCCTGATGGGCCTCACCCACATTTTTATCTTGTAACAATAAATACCAACTTCACCCACACACACAAAGGAAGAGAGCACTTGCACATGCGAAGAGAGGACACGCGGAGAAGGAAGACTTGCAAGGAAGGGGAGATCCAAAGAAACCATACATTCTTATCTCAATTTTAAATTAGAACAAGTAATTAGTGGGATTTCATTCATGGTGGGTTGTTGGCTTGTTGCAAAGAAAGGGCATTTCGTGGATAGCATATGATCCAGGATTCAATTCAATTCAATGATCATAACCATTGAATCAAGATTACACAAAATGAAGGATCGGACTAAACAATCTACTTCAAAGTAAAATTGAAGTTATATGCTATCCATTGAATGTACTTTGTAATCATCATATATCTTAGATTGAAACCATACAAAATTATTACAATATGGACTGGCAACTTCACATGAAAAATCTTCCTCTTCAACTGTTGCAGGAATGGACGAGTTCAACAATGAAACCTTGCCGCTTCAAGAAGCTCTGCAAGATAACATGAGAATCGACTACTTGCACAACCACCTTTCATTCATTAGAACTGCCATCAGGTGTGTTTTAATTAAGGTGCATTTTTCAATCAAACACGGGGGCCATTTGGAAAAATAGTATATATAGCTAAAAATGATTTTGAGAGCTGCTACCTACACACTGAATTTCACTTTGCACATATTTTTTAAAAAATAAAAAATAAAAAAATTCCTAAACTACCCCTCTCCCTGCTCCACCCACCTCCGCCCAACCCCTCTCCCTCTCCCTCTCCATGACTCTCTCCGTATCCCTGCTCCCACTTCTTTTTGCACCCACCACCCTCATCCCCATCCCCTCTTTGGTGATGCCGAAGGGGAGGGAACAATGGAGAGAAAGGGAGGGAGAGAGAGAGAGAGAAAGGAGGGGGAGAGTGGGGGAGTGAGGGAGACTGGGCGGACGGGAGGGTAGGCAGAGGAACGGGAGAGGGAGAGGGCTGAGGGCGGGCGGGGAGAGCGTGGAAAAGGGAGGGAGAAGCAGATGGCAGGCAGGGCCTTCTGGCGACGGGCGGCAGGCGAGAGGGAGAGAGGCAGAGAGTGGGAGAGAAGGAGAGGGAGAGGTAGAGGGCAGAGGGCTTTTAGGTGGAGGCCGGCAGCGGGCGCGAGGGAGAGGGGGAAGAGGGATGAGCAGAGGACGGGCGGGGACTGCAGGCCGCGGGTGAGAGAGATAGGGAGAGGGAGAGCGAGGGGGGGTAGTTTCGATTTTTATTTTTTAAATCTGGTGTGCGCAAAGAAAAGTCCAGTGTGCATGTAGCAGCTCTCAATGATTTTTCTTGAGAGTGGGCCTGTCCCAAATCTTGCCTGTTTTGGTTTGAGTTTCAAGCCCATTGGTCGAGTCTGAGCTTAATATTCTAGCCCGAATAGCTTCATGAGCTGGGCCTAGGGCTTTGTCTTCTAAAGCCTGGAAAAGATGGCCGTTTTAACAAAGTAGGCTAGGCTAAGTCCCACTTTCGGGCCTGAGCTGAATATATGCATCGTAACATCCAAGGACATAAATGCAGAGCTTTATTCACCTAAGAATTTAGATCAAGTTCTCATATGGCTATATAAGAAAAAGATAATGGGCCCAACTTGGATACATGCAAATCATTAGTGGGAGGACGCTTTAAAGCTAATTATTTAAGGCATGGAAAAATAAGTGTCGACTTCGGTTGTATCAGAGAACTGGTTCTTAGCCAATCTCTTCCCTGTCAAGATGGTTGAAACCTATGGTATATACCAATAGGTCGTGTGTTCGAGATATGGCACCAAGGAAGAGAACTGGTTCTTAAATTGCTCAAGATTTTGCTACCAATTCTGCTTCATTGCAAATTTAGAATAAGTGAAAAAGGCACTTTAAATGGTTCATTCAAGGGAACCAATTCCTAACCCCATCCACAAACCCAACTAAATAATACCCAATTTGGGTTGACATTTCCACCCCAATTGATATAAATGCCTCTAGCCCGATAAAACTTAGCTATTTGAGGTTGACATTTCTAGCCCCATTAATAAATGGGCAGGTTAGATTTTCAAAGTTAGAATAGATATTTTCAACATGATTAATAAATGGATTGAGTTTAAATTAAGCCTACAGTGGATCCCCAGAGGTAAACCTGCCCGAACCAAAATCGATTGCTATCTTTTAACCATACCCATTTAGCATTGTGTATGTATTAATGTTTTCAGTTTTTGTTGACAGGGATGAGGTAGATGTGAGGGGATACTTTGCATGGTCATTCTTGGACACCTTTGAATGGTCTGATGGCTACACTGTCCGATTTGGTCTTAATTATGTAGACTTCAAAGATGGTTTGAAGAGATACCCAAAGAGCTCTGCCATTTGGTTTCAGAAGTTCCTCCAAAAGTAGAAGATATCTAGGCATAGATTACACATATCTTTTATGCTAATGCACTGATGGAATTGTATGTCAAATCATTTCTCATTTATCATTTATCATTTATCATTCATGCAATAAAAGGGGTAAATGATGCTACCTATAGCCTATGTTCGAAATCACCTAGTCTTTCATACCTCATGATAGAATAAATTTAGGGAATTTTACTAGAAAAATCCCGAAATATAGGCATTTATCCGGAAGGGTCCTGGCAAAATGTGCAGCACTAAAGAGGTCCTCCCGCCAGTTTTTTTATTTTTTTATACTTTTTTTCGAGTGACGATAGCATCATCATGGGCGACGCATGGGCGACGCTAGCATCACTCATCACACCCCATGCGTCACTCGTCACACCTTCTTCCCTTCTTTTCTTTTCCTTTCATTCTTTTCTTTCTCCTCCTCTTTCTTTTTCTTTATTTCTTTCTCTTGCAGCATGAGCTAATCTAGTAGCTTTGGATCAAGTGAGATGGATTCATGTCTACATAGACAAGGAACTCATCCAATGGATTCATGCGTCGTCTTTCACCAGGAGCCATGTTGTGGTTTATCATTATAGTGTGTCCTCTTTCACAAGAACACTGCCCTTGCTCAAATTTAATCATGCCGCATTCAAAAACAAAAGGCCCTGCCTCTCAAATCCAACCCCCGCCTCTTCCTCAAAATCCATCATCATGGCCCAAACCCCAACTCCAAATTCCCCAAAAATCCAGAAAATCCCAATCCCAATCTAAGCCTCCGCCATCTACCCAAAGAAAAAAAAAAAAAAGAATACTCAATTCCCATCTCAAATCCAGTTTCCCTTCAAATCTGCCCCCCTCAAATTTCCCTCTCCAGTCCTTTCCCTAACGTTGGAACCTCAATCCAAAATGGTTAAAATAGTAAGGACTAGTTTTAACATAGTAGGAAGATGTGTAAACTGATGGACTACATCAATGAAATGGAACGTTGTCCTACAATGTGCATCCAATGGCAAACTCATCCATCAGCAGTCATGTTTGTTTGTTTGCAATGGAATGGAACAAGGGAGTGAAAGAGGAGGAACATCGGACATGGGACCATCATAGCACCCACAGAACCAGAGAGGAATGGATTAGGGCTCAGTTTGATCTTCCTGGAATCGGAGATGGAGAAAGAGGAGGAGGAAAGGAAGAAGGAGAGACCAGGAGATGCCGTGAGGAGTGACACTAGCGTCACTCCTGTCAGGTAAGAGCGACGCTAGCGTCACTCCTCTCAAAGTTGAAAAAAAAAATGAAACAGTGCATGACGGACCTTGTTAGTGCTGTAGAATTTGCAAGGACCCTATCCGATGAATGGCTATATTCCGGGACTTTTCTCGTAAAATCCCCATAAATTTAATTCTTTTCTGAAAAAGAGAATTATCAAAAAACTAATATGTAAAGTCGAGTTCAGGTATGGTCCTAAATGGGCCAAGTCAGGCTGGGCTATATGATGTTCCTGTGCATTTACTCGTGAAGCATATTAAATCGGTCATTTTGGATATTAGAGTTTGATATGATTTGAGTTAAGTTTTGTCCCCTAGATTTTTAATGAGTCAGATGATGATTTTCCGGATTGATTTAAGGTGGGCATATGTTGTGCGCGTACGTGCGGAAGTGCAAAACATGTGATCAATCAACCATGCCACACAAGAGAGACGAGGATTTTACGTGGTTCGCCAAACCACCTACCAACAAGAGAGCAATGACTCACATCTTAACTCTTTTCACGGTCTAGGGTTACACATTACATTGAATATATATAATCTCCATTTTCTTAGCCCCTAAGAAAGCACCGGTACAATGACCAAAATACCCTTTGACCCTGAACCAGGTCATTGGCTAACCTAATGGACCCTCCGGTAAAACCAGAATACAAGACATAAACCCAACACGGTCTGGTGTAGTGGTGGTATGGTGATTTTTTTTTTTCTTTCTTTCTTCCTTTTTTTTTTTTTTTTACTCCATTAGAACTTTGTCGCATGGTAACATGGAGCATATGATGACTAATACAATACAAGCTGATCTTATTTTTTAACAAGGGTCTCTATTTCTAGCATCAACAACTCAACTTGATGGACCGCACCAATAATGCCATATATTGCATTCTAAACCAATCTCTTTGAACTCTAATCAGGATTCCTAATCCAAGCCTTTCTTATAATTCAACCCATCCAATTGAAAGATTAAGTGGCTCAAAATCAACATTCTCTCTCCTTATATGGGATGTTCTCAAGTTTACTCAATAGGAAGTGGTATGACTCCAAAACCTAGAAGTTACACATTTGTATAACTACTTTTCCTCTGCGAAATATAAACGAATTCGACCCCCTCGTATAAGAAAGTTGTGAAATTTTTTATACATTTCAAATCACGACAAAATAAAAATCATATTTTAAAATGGGCATTTAGTTTGTCCCAAATGTGGACATCTGTTAGTTATCAAAATACTACTCAGGCATTTTATTAAGGGGCTGTTTGGGAACGTTACTTGTTAAGTGGAGTAAGGTAAAGCCCCACTTTCCCAAAAAGTCAAAAATCACTTTTCTCAAATTTCCCACCATATTTCTACCAAAAAAGTCAAAAAGTAACCACTAAAAAATAAAAAATCTCCACTTTTTAATAAAAAAAAGTCAAAAAGATTCCATCACAAATCACTAAAAATAAAATACTATCATAACTCACTTATATTATATTATTTCTTCAAAATAACCTTTACTCCACTCAACTCTATTAATAAATCCCCCAAACAGCCCCATAATTGAAAATAGATGAGATGAGCAGAGATCATGCTGATTGATCCAAGTGCTCTATCTGACAAGTATTCCGGATGACGAGTCTTGACAGTCCCACTGTACATAATAAGGGCATGTTTGGATGAAAAAAAAAATACAAAAAAATAATATTTTATAGAATATAATCTTTCATTTTCTAAATAATAGTCATCGATCTGCTATAAAGTTTTGATTCCCTATGATAAAAGGAAATGATCATCGGGGTGTCAAAGAAATTGTGAATTCGAAGATCCAATATGTCAAGATTAAATCTGGCAAGTTATCTTTCCTAAGAAAGTTTTCAGCAACAGCATAGAAAATTAATTGCTTTTTCACTAAGTCATAGAAAAGCAACGATTATAAAAAATTGATTTCTTTTCAATACAATTATGTGGTAATTATTATATATTATAGGGGTAGAATTCGAATTTGAAATTGGAGCCTAATTTCAAAATTGATTGAGAAATTGGCTTCAGATTTTGCAATTGATTTAATCCATTAGATTAGGGTTTGAGTTTTTAATGATGACAAATTATCTTTAAAACGTGCAAGTCTATCCTAATTCCAACAAGAAATCTTATCCTAATCCTGAGTTTAAGAGAGAAGTATTTTTAAATCTCCTTTCTTTTTAGAAAGAACTAGATGACCGAGAAGTTGAGAATTTGTTGTATGGTTGATATCTTAGTTTGACGTATTTTTTTTCTCTTTTTTAATCTTCAACAAAACTACAATGCAAAAAAAATATTTATTTTTAATGGCCCTCATGTGAAAATTCACATGTCTCCACATAGGTTAGGGCCTCTAGTTATGCAGCTCCTGAATATTTGGCTACAGGTAATATCACTTCTTCTCTAACAATCTTCATTGCTACAAGTTCTTATAATTTCCGTGTTCTCTTTTAATAGTGGGCACCGTAGTATTAATTCTTTATTTTAAACTAATCACAAACTGCTATTTAGTTTTTTATGCATGGATGGATGTTATTAGTAGTTTCTCTTTATCTAAAAGTTCTAGGGATTCTCTTAGATTCTTTTCTAATTAAATAATCCCATGATCTTGGGTTATCTAAAAAGTCTGATAAAATGAGACATTGTGCAGATTTTGTATTTTTGACATATAAAGATTTGATATTATAAATCTATAAATTGTGAGAATTTTCTATATCATATTCTATTAACAAACATGTAAACACATTGTAAATGGAGTGGACTAGTTCAAGGCAACCAAAAATGAACTTGTCACAAACCCAACTCAAAGAATTAAATTAAAAAAAAAAACGGTTTTTACCCAGTCCTTATTAGGGGCAAAGTTGCAGCTTTACCGCCGTATTTATTAGTAATAAAGTAGCAAGTGTTTCATCCACTCTTAGCTCTGCTAAGATGGGGGTTTTCCTTCACTATTTGTAGAGGAAAAGTTATAAAAGAAGCTTTTTCTCTATTCTTATTAGAGGCAAAGTTCCAAATGTGTTGATACCGGAATCTGACCTCGCCCTATTATAGGAGGCCCAAGCCTTGATGACAAAGGCACGAGCAATATAATTTATAATTAGAAGTTATAGAGTTTAAGATAATGTTATTTTATATGAGTCATATTGAGATGGTCAAAATTGCAATCAAAATTAATCTTTATAAATATATATATAATTTATTAATTTCAAGGTTGTGATAATGCCATCATAACATTTTACTAAATATGAACAAAATTGTGGATTTAAAAGTATGAAATGAAAGTATTCAAAATCATAATAAACTAAGTGAAGAAGAAAACCCTTGAAATAAAATGAGAATATATCCCAAAGTACAAAATGCCCCTTCCAAAAAGGGCTAATAGCATTCCCTATATGGTATATGGTAATATTATTTCATTATAAATATAGGGGAGCGCTACATAGCGCTCGGGCGTTTTTTAAGAGAAAACATCCCTCCTAGTTGGGCCCTCTGGGATGCATAATGATCATGGAACTCCATTGGGCGGAAAGATCTATGTGAAGCCTACCTGCTATATACAAAATCTTAAGTCCATAAGATCATTCTAACCTTTTGGTCCATGGCCCTAAAATTTAATGGGTTAAAGACATCGTTTTATCATGATTTCAATCCAAAGGTGAGGAAAAATTGGATGAGTGTCAAACTTAGACTTATGAGGTGGGTAGTGGGTGTGAAAATGCTTGATTGACTCAACATGGGCCCCATAACAAAAAAAGAAAAAAGAGGGGCGAAAAAAGGAGTGTTTCTAAAGTGGAGCGTATTTTAGAATTTTCCATATATATAGACACACACAGAACACACAAATAAAATACAAATGGTAGAGCCCAATTGGCTTCTAACCTAGAATTGGATCTGGCCTGTTAAGGGTTTGGACCCTAAACAAGGATCTGGGTCCAATTCTTTCAACTCAAAAGCTTCAAGCCCACTTAAATTGAACCCAGTTATGTATTGGATACAAGCTGGTAGACTGCCTCACTAGGTATTCTATTTTTTGGGAAGCCAAAAGGTTTTAAGTTGGTCGTTCCATCCACCCCACCATCTTGTAATCGACATTATTGGAGAGGAGAAAAGCAAAAAAAAAAATTACGATTATCCAAAAGCTTTTAGTTGATTTTACATCCATTCTACCATATTGTAATATAGAGAGAATAAAATATTTTTACAAAGATCCAAAAGCTTTGAGTGGATGTTGCATTCATTCCCCATCTTGTAATCTTGTCTTCTAATTTGGTAAGTTGATGTGGCAATGACTAGTGTAAGGTCTGATTTTGATTGATCAGCGGCCGAGCAGATTGGCTCTGCTTGGCGATGGAGATTTCCCTCCTTCTAGTTGTCCTGAGCAGATCTTCCTACCTGTTGTGAGTACTGATTTTGGATTGGTCAGCTGGCGAGCTGATCAGTTCAGCTCGGTAATATTAGCTCGAAAATATCATCTCAGTAATGTCATCTCGGTAATGTCATCTCGATAAAGGAATTGCTGATTAGTTCGGCTCGGCAATGGAGATGCTGATCGGTTCAGCTAGGTAATGGAGATGCTGAACAGGTCAGCTCGGCAAGTCAGCTCGGCTTATCTCTGCTCGGCGACGGAGACCTCCCTCCTTCTTCTTGACCTGAACAGAGTGAAGACTCTGTCTGTTTTCCTTCTTCTCGGATCTGAATCGATCTTCTTACATGTATCAGAAGCAAACCATTATAAGAGCTCGATCGGGTGGTCCGACCGAGGACTCTCCGATGCTTAAGTTAGCCTCTGGAACTTTATTCTCGTTCTGATTAGAGTTTTGGTTCAGAACTTCCATACCTTTCATTTCTCTTATTTCTTCCTTATATCATTTTTTTTTCTTTTTCTCCTTTCATGGCTCTATTAATTCTCTTCATGCCAGCCATTAGTGATAACTCATTTCCCTCTTCATGGTGATAACTGATAACGGATGGTGTTATTACATCATGGGGGCACTCCTTTAATTCTCTTCATATTCTTCCACTGGCGGGTTGGGTTGGTCCACTATGACCCAAGCCCAATCTAACATTGAGTTCAGATTTTACCCCCACAATTGCCCCCCAAGCCCCTTTTCTTCTTTTCCATTTTCCGAAAAGAAAATGGGGCTTTAAAAGAGATCTCTTGTTTCCGCCGCCACTGTCGTTTCTTTTCGAACTCACTTTTTGGCCTAATGCTTGCATCGTCATGCCAAGCTATTAGTTAAAAAGGAGTTCAGTGCAGCGTACCTAGTTTGTGCTCTTCCCAGTTAAGGTTTTATCCTTCGGTACGAAGTAGTGGGTCCTAAGCTGCCCTTTAATTGCTAGGCCTTGGCCAGCATACCTAGTTTGGGCTCCTCCCAGTTAGGTTTTTATCCTTCGGCACGAAGTAGTGGGTCCTAAGCTGTCATTCAGGCCTTGGCCTTGTTTTTTGCGAGGTTGTTTCTGATAAGGTATGCCCAACCATGGATCTTCTATCCTTGGCACATGAATAGTAGCAAGATAATTAGGCAAGATACAAACTTTTCAAATTATTTGGTACAAAGAATATTAAAACTTTGATTCCATTCTTGGCACAAGAACATAAACCACAAAGGTCTTATAAGCGATAAAAAGCTGATGAATTCTTTGGTACAAAGATCTGTAAGTGCCTGTCTTTATTAACATTCTGGCTCTGCTGCCTAGGTGGAAGAGGCCGAGACATGCCTAGCCGGTACTCTTACTGAAGCTAGGATGAGCTCGGTGGCATTATTACCAGGCTGGAGAAGGCCGAGACCGAGACATACCTAGCCGATACTCTTACCGAAGCTAGGATGAGCTCGGTGGTACTATTGCCGAGGTCGGAGCCAGGTTGGCCGAACTCAGAGTCAATTTGGTCGAACTTAGAGCCAAGTTGGCCGAACTCAGACCTAGGTTGGCCCTAGGTTGGCCGAACTTAGAGCCAGGTTGGCAGAACTCGGAGCTAGGTTGGCTGAACTCAGAAAATATCCCACACAAGATCATAAATAGAATTTCTTTAAAGTTGCTTTGTTCGACGGCCTTGCCAGTGATTTCTCTTCAAGTGTTTCTGGTTAATAAGCTCTTGTTCCTCCAGCCGAGATGACCATGTATGGTCCTTCCTAGGTTCGACCTAGCTTGTCGTGACTGGGGTCTCATGCAGAGTCCAAGCAAAACATCGGAGCTCTGATTGAGTAGCCGAGCTAAACTACTCTGCTCATCCTCAAATATAGATGATCCAACCATCCAGTACCGCTCCTGATCTTCTTGAGTTCTTCCACTGCTGGGGTGTTCAAGCCGGAAAGCGATTCATGGTCTTCAATCCGACCTGAAATTAGTTGTTATTTAAGGTCGGCGTTCGCGTTCCTGAAAAGGGGACAGTCCGGTCACTGTGACTGTCAATATATGGTACATATCCTACATCTAGGGCCACCGAAGTGGTTGGTTATAGGATCCTTTCCTGGGCGTCTTCCTTGCCCTTTGTCCTGTGTTGCCTCAATTTGAGATTGAGAGCATCCAGCTTGGTGCTATGATCCGAAACCAAGCTCTTGGTCCGCCATATTTCTCAGCAAGAAGAAGCGTTAGTGGATGATTTTTCTCTTTCGCTCCCCACAGACGGCGCCAATTGTAAGGTCTGATTTTGATTGATCAGCGGCCAAGCAGATTGGCTCTACTTGGCGATGAAGATTTCCCTCCTTCTGGTTGTCCTGAGCAGATCTTCCTACCTGTTGTGAGTGCTGATTTTGGATTGGTCAGCTGGCGAGCAGATCAGTTCAGCTCGGTAATGTTAGCTCGAAAATATCATCTCGATAATGTCATCTAGGTAATGTCATCTTGATAAAGGAATTGCTAATCAGTTTGGCTCGGCAATGGAGATGCTGATCGGTTCAGCTCGGTATTGGAGATGCTGAGCAGGTCAGCTCGGCAGGTCAGCTCGGCCTATCTCTGCTCGGCGACGGAGACCTCCCTCCTTCTTCTTGACCTGAACAGAGTGAAGACTCTATTTGTTTTCCTTCAGTGAAGACTCTATTTGTTTTCCTTCTTCTCGAATCTGAATTGATCTTCTTATCTGTATCAGAAGCAAACCATCATAAGAGCTCGATCGGGTGGTCCGACCGAGGACTCTCCGATGCTTAAGTTAGCCTCTGGAACTTTGTTCTCGTTCTGATTAGAGTTTTGGTTCAGAACTTGCATACCTCTCCTTTCTCTTCTTTCTTCCTTATATCCTTTTTCTCTCTTTTTCTGCCATTCATGGCTCCGTTAATTCTCTTCATGCCAGCCATTAGTGATAATTTATTTCCCTCTTCATGGTGATAACTGATAGTGGATGGTGTTATTGCATCATGGGGGCACTCCTTTAATTCACGTCCTTTAATTCTCTTCATATTCTTCCTCCTGGCGGGTTGGGTTGGTCCACTATGACCTAAGCCCAATTTAACATTAAGTTCAGATTTTACCCCCACAACTAGTATTTGAGAACATGATTAATTTGCTTTATTGAGTGGTAATCATCCAACTGGTTGTCATCTATTAAATCAAGTTGCAGCATTGAGTTGTATAATGGTTGTTAGGCTTTCACATGGAAAGTATTGTGTCTACTCATCCACCATACTTACTAGAAATAGGGCATATACAGAGTTGCAAACTTGGGGGCAGGCCAATCCTGAGCCCACATGGCCCAGCTTACTCAAATAGCTATTGAAACCCGAGAAGATTTATGGTTGGGCTTGGGCTTAGTTGTCATGTATTTAAGTTGGGTCAGACTCAAGGTACTAAACTATTTTCAATTGGTTGAAATTTATATTTACCAAAAAAAAAGGATTGAAATTTATTCCAATTACAAATTGATGAAAAAAACTAATCGGAATTTGTAAACCATCCTTTCTAATTGACCGAACCAACCAGGGATGATCAACTCAAATAGTTGCTTTATGAGTTGTTAAACCAACACCAACCTAACCTACCTGCTAAGGGTTTAGGTTGGCACTTTTAGCACTCTGATTGAGCTCTATTTGCATTTCCAACTTAATTTAAATGATTTCAGTTTTACATTGAGGCTATCGATGCGACCCAAAGTGATTAGCCTAACTTAAAGTATGATGGATGAGAACAGTCACTTACCTCGCTGATAAGTAGCGGCAGTTCTCACCTAGCTTTGCCCTAGGTTCGAACTCTTGGTATGCCACTGCTTCCCACTTGTATGGGCCTTTTTGCCGCCTGTGCTAGCTTTCTCTTGGGTTGCGGCCCCTTGGATCGATGGGTTACCAAAAACACTTAAAATTAGATGGGCAAAATGGGGTAGGTCCCTAATTTGCATGATCAATGATCAATCCAAGGGCTTACAAAACTTTGACATGTGTGATTATTGGAAAACGAGTGTGAAAGAGTTAAAAGATTATTTATAGCTCAAGTAAGATGGACCCCACAATGATAGATGACATTTGGTAACATAATCAAAATTTCTAAACCCTTCTGAAATTATCGATCATGTTTGTAAACAAATTGAGTACAATATCCTTTTTTTTTATTGGTATCTCCAGTCAAGTGTGAATGTTGTGGTATGGCCAACCTAACCCACGAGTCACCAATTCACTGGTCCTACACTACCAAACCGTGGGCCCCACATGTACAATCCCTATTTTTAAACATATGGGCCCCACAATTTAATGATAAACACCATATGGGCCCCTCATTAGTGTAGAGTCGCAAATGCAGGTTTTCCTCCGCTCTTAGCAAAGCAAAAGTTGCAAATGGCTTTACAAGGAGCTTTATCACCGTTGCTAAAGTAGGAAATGCAAATTTTCCTCCACTCTTAGCGGAGGAAAAGTTGCAAATATAGGAAAAGTTTTTTTCTCCACTCTTAGTGCAGGAAAAGTTGCTGACCACGCCCTATTATGGGAGCGCGCCCCCCCCCCCCCCCCCCCCCCCCCCCCCCCAAGGCCTATTCCCATGCTTAGTATGGGCAATATAATTTATAATTAAAAAGTTATGAAGTTTAATTGAGATGGTCAAAATTACAATAAAAATCAATCTTTATAAATATATATAATTCATTAATTTCAAGATTGTGATAACGTGACATTGTACTAAATATGAAAAAATTTGTGGGTTTAAAAAACATGAAATGGTAGTATTCAAAATCATAAGAAACTTAGTGAAGAAGAAAACCCTTGAAATAAAATGAGAATATATCCCAAAGTACAAAATGCCCCGTTCAAAAAGGGCTTGTAGTGCTCCCTATATGTTAATATTATTTCATTATATAAATATATATATGGGGAGCGCTCTATAGCGCCGGTCGTTTTTAGGAAAAAATGGCCCTCCGAGTTGGCCCACTGAAATACATAATGATCATGAAAGTTCATTGGATGAGAAGGTCCATATGAGGCCTACCTATATACAAATCTTGAATTCATAAGATCATTCTAACATTTTGATCCATGGCACTAAAATTTAATGGTTTAGAGAGCATCTTTTTATCATGATTCCAATCCAATGCTAAAGAAAAGTTGGATGAGTGTCAAACTTTGACCAGTGACTACTCATTTCAACATGGGCCCCATGACCAAAAAAAGTGGGGCGGAAAAAGGATGTTTTTGAGAATTTCTCTCTATTATATATATATATATTAATAAAAAAATCTACAAAATGCCCCATTTGTAAAGGGGCAAAAACGTCCCTTTTGACTGGTCCACTTATGTAACGAATGCCACATCATACAAAAAAGGCCATCAACTGATTGGTGGCCCATCACCAATGCTCTATTCACTACTAGAAGATTGGGCTTTGGCACAGCAAAAAGCGGGCGGCCGCCTATGCCGGCCGCAAATAAGCTCATTAGCGACCGCCTCGCCATAGGCGGTCGCTAATGACATTTCGACAACCCCCCACCGAAACCCATTTTTCCTTATTTTTTCCCCCCCCCCCCCCTTTTTTTCCCTGCTCCCGCCCTGGTCCAGCGCTTATCCCCGCGCTCTGCCCTCTCCCTCTCCCTCTCCCGATCTCTCTCTTCCTCTCTCTCTCTTATCCCCGCGCTCTGCCCTCTCCCTCTCCCTCTCCCGATCTCTCTCTTCCTCTCTCTCTCTTATCCCCGCGCTCTGCCCTCTCCCTCTCCCTCTCTCTCTCTCTCTCTCTCTCTCTCTCTCTCTCTCTCTCGCCACACGAACCATTCGAACCCCATTCCACCCCTCTTAGAACAATCCCAACAACAAAGAAAAAAAGAGAGAGAACAGTGAATTTTTTTTACAAAAACCCTCACCACTCCCAGCCGAACCATCCCCACCCCGAGCCCCACTCCCTGCCCTGCCGAGCCAGCATCCTTCACCTTCCATTCCCAAACCCAGAACCAGAAAGAAAAAAAAATCGGTTGGCAGTCCCAGCCCCAGAATCAGAGAACAAAAAAAAAAAAGGAAGAAGAAGAGGAGAGTGCAACCGCCGGTCACCATCGTCGTCGGCATCGTCGTCTCCTGCCATCAGACCCCACACCATCGCAGTCGCCATCGCCAGCGCCCTCCCTCGTCACAACTCCCTTCGTTGAAACGAAAGCAACATAGGGCTGCAGCCCCTTTCTGTGATTTTCTCTTCTGGTGGAAATCAAAGCCCTTGGAGGTCAGATCTCGCCACATCACAACTCTTACTGTGTTTGTCTTTTGCATTTGCTCATCTGTGGATGGTCCAGATCTTTTTTTTTATCACATTCTGTTTTTTTTTTTTTTACCTAGATTAATCAAACAGGAAACTATATTCTAATCGTAGTTACCCAATTCATTGAGGAGGGCCTTGAACTCGAAACTACTTGCACCAAACAATCCGCAGCTCGTTCGCTGCAAATGCCAAAGCCTTGAAACCCCTGATCTGGGGAGTTCAGAGATGAAAGAGAGATGTTGCCTCGAAACCCCCTGATCCAGAGAGTTTGGAGATGAATGAGTAGTTCGCTGCAATTTGGAAGCCTCAAAACCCTTGATGAGGAGAGTTTGAATATGGAAGAGAGACGGCCCTCCAAACAACCACCCCCCACCACGCCATTCCCATTCTGTGTGTCTGTTTTTTTTTTTTTTTTTTGGTAAAAGTGTCTGTGTTGTGTATAGATATTTCCCAAAAGATCATCCCTAAAAGGCACTTCGCATAGATCTTCCCAAATCAAGCTCATAACTTCATCATTGAGCCAATCAATCTTTGAAATCAGAATCATTTTTCCTTACATACTAACTCTAACGAATTTTTCTTCAATCAGTTTTGGACTCACCTTTGGATTGTTCAAATTCTACTGTGTTTTCTTCACAGATCAAACTGGCAGTGAGCTTGGAGAGAAATTTGGACCCGCCTAAATATGTAAGGAGGCAACAATTTTGGGCAGTTCGGATTTTGGGCAGGCTTGTTGTGAAGAATTTCAAAATTCCCCACATCATTATCATTTTTTTAAAATACACTAATTCAATTTTATCCTGCAGAATGAAACAGCTGTTTGCAGTTCTTGGCATTGGGTGCTCACCATCTTGCAGGTATAATCATTGAGTGTTGTCCTGTGCTAGTATTACTGAATAATAGATCAAATAACACTGCTATCAAATCTTCGAACTTGGTGTCCACTTATAGAGTCCCAGTACTTATTTCTTTATAAAAAAAATAGAGTTCAAATATCCTATCTTCTACATGGTGCATGAATTCAAGGTCTTTTTGTGTGAATGAGTGGATGAGGCTAGTTGGAGACACTGAGGGAAGGAATATAGGTATAAGAGAGGCATGTAGGTAGCTTGTCGTACAGAATATTGAATATCCTACAATATGCATTCCCTAACAAGCACAACCTGATATGGGTTATACTCTCTAGCTATATATATTTTTTCTTTTTTTAAAGTTAAGTCACATTCAGATTAGTCAATTCTCCATCAGGAGATGATCAACATCATCATCATTGTAGCCTTTCTGAGTGCTGCTTTTCCACAGCGTGACCCTACTTGTAGTTATATACTTTTCAACTCCACAGCGTGGCATGTGTTTCCTCTCTACTTGATCCAAGGTGTTTATATGTCCCTAATTCTATTAGTTTCAAGAACATGTAACCCTTTAATATGTTGTATTGAGGTTGTTCCTACCCTTCTATGGCCATACCAAAGGATCTAAAAAAATATTCCTCTATTTTTTCTTTTCTTCTATTGAAGCTACTTGTATCCATTCCTAATATGTTCTTTCTTGCGATTCCACATTTCTATCTTAGCTTTTGCATCTCAATGAACATGTACTTAAGCTTTCTCTATTTTTTTTTGTTGCCCAACATCCATTTCTGCGCAACAAAGTATATCTCGCTTCCTTGCTCAGCCTAAACGCTTGTGTCTTCATTCCATATTGGAAAGAAAACACCTTGAGGTTAAAAACCACATCCATCATAAGAATTGTGCAGCAAAAGGAGTTTATGTTATCTTTTTTTAATGCTTATTTCCAATAAAAGCTTATGTTATCTTTTTTTGCCAAAAGGAGTTCCCTTTGGAGAGCTTAGTCCTCATCTTTTTGCTATTGCTAATACTTGCTACAGGTAGACTATGGAGATTTCAGTTTGATTATCTTGTATATATGTGTTAGCAAAGATGTTTTTAATTGATCAAGAATTTCTGCCTTTTGATGTTTAAATTTTATGTCATTTAAGGGCCCCGACGCAGCAACAGGTTCTGGGTAGCTCCTGTTCTTGCCAATATGGAAAATCCAATTACAAGTTATTGACAAAAAACAGAATGTGTTTTCTAAATGTAGGATGCAATATTCAGGGTGGTCGCAACAATTATTCATCTTGGAAACATCTACTTTATTTAAGGGAAGGAAATTAATTCCAATACCTCCTTTCCAAATTCCACTGAAATAATATATGAATTTCAGCTTCTGTTCTCTTCGTATGTTTCTTCTTCTTTGAATGATGATTTGATTGAATTTTTGGAACTAAAGTTGTGATACATGTTTATACCTTTTGAATCTGGATTAAGACCCATTGCAGGTTTTGCCACCCCCAAATATGAGCAACATGTAGAATAGTTATTCATCTAATTTTCTACGAAATATTGGTGGATATGAATATCGATATTGGATTTGTTTTTGCATGAGTTCATAGTTGTAGGTGCATATATATGTTAGACATGTAAATCCAGTTGGATGTGCCAGGATGTATATATTCAAATATTGAAAGTGTTCATGTCATGTGTTTTCATATTAGGTCACCAACCATCTCAGTTATATTCAAATATTGCCTGATCCAGTTGAAAAGGAGAAAGGAATCAGCATCTGGTCTATGATTAAAGATAACATTGGGAAGGATCTCACCAAAGTCTGCCTTCATGTTTACTTTAATGAGCCTATGTCTTCTTTACCAAAGTGCTTTGAAGATCTGGAATACTCTTTCCTTCTTGACCGAGCATATGAATGGGGCAAAAAGGTAAGCTTTTATGTCAATGTGATTCTGCATTTCTGTCTTAAGATTTTCAATGCATGTATTACTTATGCCAGTGGCTTGCTAAGCTGGACATTGCAAACTGCTTTGTACTGATCATTATTGATGGATGGGTCTTGTCATCAGGTGGCTTTATCCAATAATCTCTGTGAACTCATTAGTTGAAGACACGGTTGGGCAGAATATTGAATCTTCTTGTAAACATGATTCTCACTACAAGCTGGACATTGTAAACAAAATATTTTTTTCATATATATATATATATATATATATTGTGGTTTGTTACTTTGTTTGGTTTTGGGGTTGTAAAAGTTCTCTGGGGCATTCATGCAAAATTATGTGTTAAGAAGTTAAGCTCTTTAGATGTTCATGTGAAGAAAATTTGAGATCTGCTTCATCAGTTATAAATTGTTAAGAAGTTTTTCATGGTTGATTTAGAAATTTACTATTTTTATTTTAGTTTCAATTCTGATACAGATGGTTTATTTTTAGCTATGAATTCAGTGGTTCACGGCTCTTAAGAAGTTTTTTTTTTTTTTTTTTTATATATAAAAATTTAATACCTTTAGCGGCCGCCATTGGCGGTCGCTAAAGGTATTAAATGGCGGTCGCTAAAGGTATTAAATTTTTTTTAAAAAATATGTATTGACTATTAGCGACCGCCATTGGCGGTCGCTAATACTAAAAACTATTAGCGACCGCCGATGGCGGTCACTAATACCCTTTTGCGACGAAGTTTACGCGGCCGGCACTTGGCGGTCGCTAGGCGGTCGCTAAAGAGTATTAGCGACCACCAGGTGACTTTTAGCGACGGCTCATGGCGGCCACTAAAAGTCCTTTTTCTAGTAGTGTTATTGATGATTTTGTACTTTGGTGGTTTAATCCACCAAACATGGAAAGAACGACCATTGGAATAGAAAAATAGATGGTTTGAGAAGGACTGGAAAAAAAAAAAACATGGAAAGAACGACCATTGAGGAGATCATGAAGCTGTTGTTTGTAGGGTATTTCCTATCAATCAACGTATTCTCTATCAGATTGGTAGTCTATGGCTTTTCCACCATTTCATCACCTCTTTTCCATCATTGATCTATGTCTAAGATCTACACCATTTGATCAATGATACTCATCTTATGAACTAAAAGGTTTCTGGGTCCATTACAAATGCTTTATTTGATGATTTTGTACTTTGGTGGGTGGGCCACAAAATATACACGGAATCCATTTGAAAAAAATATATACACAGAATCCATATGAGGTTTTTATGGGCCCTCATGAAAGGTTCTCATTCAAATGCATTGCATTGCTGGGATACCTGATCATAAATATTACTTGAATAGGTCTAAGATGTGAACCCTTAAATGCACATTATCAATAGACTTGGATGTGTTTTTATGTATATAAAATTTGAGGGCCCCTAATAAAATGGCTATGATCATCCAATCAAGGTGATGTTTAGGCCATGTGCAATGCATGGTGGGGCACTCTCATCATTGCCCACTTCTTGTGGAGGTGGATCTTGCAATGCCCCATGCAAAGGGGCCCATCCATGGATTTTTTGAAGCCCATTCATAGATTTTGACATCATAAATCTGAACAACATGTAGAGAGACCCGGCCTACTCATGCATTTTTTAACATCATAAATTTGAATAATCATTGAGGATTTTACCGATAAAATCCTCAAATACAGCCATTTATCCCAACAAGGTATGCAGCACCAATTGGGTCAGCCAGTACCCAATTGGTTTTTTTTTTTTTTTAATATGAGGTGAGTGACGTTAGCGTTACTATGTTTCTCTTCACAATCTTCATCACTTTGCTTGTACTCTGCCTTGATCAAAGTCATATAGGCAATAGGATACCCTGAAATATCTTAAGCGCTTCATCCTGTTAAGAAATTCCGAGATTCCATCTTCCTGCACTCATCAAATATAGGTGAGCAGTAACTGGCAAACATCCTTCAATATTAGCACTTGGCACAAAAGGTATAGGTGATAAGTAATTGGCAAACATCCTCTCCACCAAACTAATCCACTGTCTTGCAACATCCAACAGATCCTAGGTGACTCATTTCCCACAAAAGCTCACCCCTATTATTCTCTATTTACATCCAATGTGCTCTATGGTGCAAAGACGATGATGATGACATGACACAGACAAAGAACCCATTTCATGCATACTCTAAATATACCAGAAAACATACTAAGACAATCGTCACAACCAAACAGAGAATCATAATGAAAAAAGTAAATGAATCTGCAACCAAACCCATTTCGGGAATAAAGGGAAAAAGGATGCAAGCAACTTCAAATCTCCCCACCATGAATAATGCTTTAATAAGTAAATTACATGTAACAATATCCATACACAGACCGGCTTCCTCCAAAACCCACTTCATCTTCCATCTCTCTCTGAAAAACCCACTTTATTTTTCTACAAAACTCACATCCACACTACCTCCAATTCCCCTCTCCTGCAACCTAAGCAGCAGCAGAGCATTTTCTCCATCAATTAGAGGAAAACCCATAAAGAGAGAGCTGAAAGAGTGGTCTGCAACAGCAGAGGTCTCTGCAGATGCTAAAGGGTATGAAGGGGAAGAAGATGAGAATGTTCTGATGCCTGTGGAAGAAGAGGGGGAGAAGGGAGAGAGGGTCGTTGTAAAATATGATTAGAGAGAGGAATGGTATCCTCTCTATCTAACTGACCAAGCCCCAGATGACGCCCCTTTGGGCCTCACAGTCTTTGACAAGTAGATTGTGTTGTATAGAGATAGAAATTGTGTTCTTCAATACTATGTAGATCGGTGCCCATAACAAGACCCATGATTCTAATATTGCTAATCTTGTCTTTTTTTTTAAGATGCGAACGGTGACGATAGCGTCACTCAACATTTTTTTTTAGTGACGCTATCGTCAGTAGGAATAAAAAATTTAAAAAAAAAAACAGAAATGTGGCTGGAAGACCCAATTGGTGCTGCATATATGGCGAGGACCTATTGGGATAAATGACTATATTTGAGGATTTTATCGGTAAAATCCTCATAATCATTAGTGGAACCTTATTGATATATTTTATTATTCAATAAGCTAAACAGTTTTATAAAACTTATAAATGAATTAGCTAATTAGCTTTTGCTTAAGTTCATCGCGGCGGTTACTCTTAAAACTCTATCCATTTTGAAATTTTTATTTCATATGTTATTTTATTTTACAAAATCACAATATTTTTACTAGCAATATTGCATAAGCAAGAAGCCTTGAACAATGGAACAATTGAACAATGGAATAAGTACTTTATTGGCACCATTGGACTCACAAAATTATAATGCATGGGCATCTAATATTACAAGAAGTACTTCATTGATATTTGATGATGCCAAAATTGGGTTTCGGACACCACCGGTCAAGTAATAAATGCAGTTAATTAATGAGAGAGAGAAAGGATTATAGTGGTTCGGTCAAAATGACCTGCATCCACTGCAGAAAGGCAGAGATTGCCTGTGGTATTTTACTTCCTCAATGATTACTACAAACTAGAGGAATACAAGAGTCGAAGTGAATAGAGAGAGATCCATCCTCATTCAAGTGCTGGTGGGCTCCTCGATTTATAGTCTACCCTAACAGACGGAGACGCTCCTCTGCAACGTTCTCCCTTGGAGTCCTCGAACTGCCCTCGCACTGGACTAGGCAGGTGAGGAACTGCCCTCGCGCTGTACGAGGCAGGTGAGATATTTCTCCGCAGGACCTGGTAGGAGCGGGACTGCTTCCGAAGTAACGTGGCTGCCCTGACTTGGTCTCTTCGTGGGCTTGGACCTGAGCTTCATCCTCATGGGTTGGGTCATTTGGGCCTGACTCATCATTTGCCTCTCAATGCCCTGTGCCCAAATAATTTTTTGAAAGGGGGGCATTGGTAGATTCAGGTCTCTTCTCCCTCCAAAATCTTTTTCCTCTTTTTCGGTTTTAATCCAGGTCTGGGCGAGCATCGAAACCGGAGAAGCCTGGGCGAGCTTCGGAACTGGAGAAGCATGGGCGCCCAGGGAGAGATGGCCTGGGCGCCCGGGGGACTTGGTCGCCCGGGGTCTGGGCGCCTGGGGAGAAGGTCTGGGCGAGCTTCGGGCCTAGGAGCCGGAGGAAGTGATGGGCGCCCAGGACTGAGGAAGGAGTCCCCTGGTCCCGTGGCGGCCATTACGTATTCCTTTTCTTTCTTTCTTTCTTTTCAGGGGCGCCGCCCCCGATCCCCCGCCGGGGGAGCTGCCCCCTGGGCCCCCGCGAGCTGACCGATCAGCTCGACCCCCACCGAGGGACACCCCCCGGACCCCCTCTGCGAAGCGCATGATATATCCCTTAGCATATGTAAATTCCAAAACTCTGCCCCTCGGTAACTTCTGATAGGTCATCCCAGAAGAAGAAGATGAGCCTGCAACTTACTAAAAAGATTGCTCCAGATCCTAGGCTGCAGCAGCGGGCGTAGTCGCTGCAGCGCGGAAAATGAGAGAGCTTCTCAGGCTGAGGAGAAGGCTGCGCCAGCTGGAAGGGCTTCCGAGGCTGATCTTTCCGCGGCCCGCGAGAGGGCGACCAGGCTTGAGACCGAACTCTTAGTAGCCTAAGAGAGGGCGGCCAAGGCAGAGGCTGAGCTTGTGAAGGACCTTGAGAGGGCCTCGCTCAGTGAGGCTAAGCTTCTGAAGACCCGCGAGAGGGCTCACTGAGCTTCTGAAGACCCGCGAGAGGGGTTCGCTCAAATGAGGTGAGCTTCTGAAGACCCGTGAGAGGGCTTCGCTTGAAGAGGTGAGCTTCTGAAGACCCGCAAGAGGGCTTCGCTCAATGAGGCTGAGCTTCTGAAGACCCGCGAAAGGGCTTCGCTCAGAGAGGTGAGCTTCTGAAGACCCGCGAGAGGGCTTCGCTCAATAAGGCTGAGCTTGCACAGACCCGTGAGATGGTGATGCTCAGAGAGACCATTGTGGAGACAGTGATTAGGGCGGTACATGAGAGAACTGCTTTCCCAAAAATTGCCCTCTTGGGCTTCGTGCCGACTGAGGCGCTTGATGATTGTAGTGGCAGCTCTTATGATATCGATGGTGATGTGCTCCTCGACCCTGGGCGCCATGATGATGGGCGCCCAAGTGAGGTGCTCCTCCACCCTAGGCGCCATGGGGATGGGCGCCCGGGTGAGGTGCTTCTCGCCGTCGAGCATGCCTCGAGATTGGTACTTCCTACGGTACTCCACCAAATTGTGCTCCTCCTTGCCTTGCCAGCACGAGTTGTAAGATCTGCTGGTTTTGGGTTACCAGCTGTTGCATGGTCTCCAACATCTGCTGAGGAGTGGGAGCAGGAGCATTCGGGGTACGATTGATTGGTGGAGGGTTACCCTCGCCCTCTGCTCGTCTTGTCGATCTAGTGGTGATCACCATAATTTTGAAAACAGGATGAGAACTTTTGTTCGGATCCCCACAGACGGCGCCAAACTGATGATGCCAAAATTGGGTTTCGGACACCACCGGTCAAGTAATAAATGCAGTAAATTAATGAGAGAGAGAAAGGATTATAGTGGTTCGGTCAAAATGACCTACGTCCACTATAGAAAGGCAGAGATTGCCTGTAGTGTTTTACTTCCTCAATGATTATTACAAACTAGAGGAATACAAGAGTCGAAGTGAATAGAGAGAGATCCATCCTCATTCAAGTGCTGGTGGGGCTCCTCGATTTATAGTCTATCCTAACAGACGGAGACGCTCCTCTGCAACGTTCTCCCTTGGAGTGCTCGAACTGCCCTCGCGCTGTACGAGGCAGGTGAGATATTTCTCCGTAGGACCTGGTAGGAGCGGGACTGCTTCCGAAGCAACGTGGCTGTCCTGACTTGGTCTCTTCGTGGGCTTGGACCTGAGCTTCATCCTCATGGGTTGGGTCATTTGGGCCTGACTCATCAATATTGTTGGAGATAAAAGATAATGCACCACATTCACACCGGATCAAGTGAATTATCAACTGAAATGTCTTTATTCCTATGGTGTTTTCAAGGGATTTGACTAATGACTTATATTATTCGGCACATCATTCAACCACGGTATTATAATTGTTTCCAATTATATTTAGATATCTCTCTTGTATGATTGTTAAAGATTTCGATTAATTTACGGTATCCCTTGCTTATCCTTTTTTTCAGGTTATTTGAAAATTTTAATTTTGGCCCGGGCTTATGCTAGTGGTACATGAATGAGCCCATGGTGCATTTGTTTAGATGAGAGAACTATGTGATAGGGATAAAGATTGTTTTGATTTTTCCATACAAATCAATATTTTTCTGTTTGGTGCAATACTTTTTCTTTGTGGGAAGGACAAAAAAATAAATTGATGTATTTTTTTATAAAAAGGATAAGATTTCTATGGAAGAGGTATGAAGGTGTTTCTATCCCCACACCCAGCCAAAAAAAAAAAAAAAGTTGTAAAAACTGGCTATTATAGTATTATTCCTCGAGAGGGAACGATATCTTTTTGTAGGGTTGTTTAGAATTTGCTTTTCCGCGTTTTTCTTTTGCAGCTTGACATGAACAAGTCTGCTAGAGAGTCACATGTTGAAGTCCGGATTGGTACGAAGAGTTACTCAAGTGTAGCTACACACTCAACTCATTAAAGACATATTCTTTTACCAGAATTTCTGACAACAATTATGTAGGTTGAAAATTTACAAACATAATGTGATGGCTTGTCCTTGGCATTTGTGAACACTATATTTTTTTATCAAGATTTCATAGTTCTAGCCACCTAAGAAGTCTTTTAGTGAAATTCTTGAAATTCCAACCTATTTTTTTCTTTTGAGTGAAATTTATAGTTATTGATGTACCAAGGAAAATTTAGAAATTGCACATGTTACAATTTAGGAATTGGGCAATGCGCGCACAGAGAGAGAGAGAGAGAGAGAGAGAGAGAGAGAGAGAGAGAGAGGACTCCCAAATGGACATGCGTCTAAATAGAGTTGAGAGGTAGGAATGAGAGGAAGAAGGCGATAGAGACCGCGAGAAGTTGAGTTGGGAAGGACCGAGCCACCAAAGTGGTTTAAATAGCCCACCTTTTGTATCCGTGATCTATCCATTTTAATGGGGGTGGGGGTTTTCAGACCTAAGTGTCCAGAGCGCGGAGCGGGGGTGGGAGTGGCAAAACGCTAAGTTTTAAAATAATTATATATCCGGAGAGCCTCCGGAGCGCTTAATTGATGAGCATAAATATATCTTATCCATATTTTCAAGTATCAAAACTAGAGAAAAAAAAAACTTTGCAATTTAATCATATAAAATAGACAATAATTAATAAATCAAAAGAATTTTCTTCATTCAAAAGATAAATATCAAGCTTACAGAAAAAAATACATACAAAAAACCAAAATTCTACACGGTTCACTCCATATTTGGTCGAACCACGCTCCAAGGATGGTCGAACCGCACTCCGAAAATGATCAAACCGCACTCGGAAGACGGATTCGCTTCGAAAGTGCCGATCCGCATTTTCGGAGCAGGATCGAGAGGGCTGAGAGAAGGTTTCGGGGCACTAAGTTTCAGACACTCTTCAAAACAAGGGGAATTTCACATGTGGTCTTAAGTTTTTGTCTTATTTCAAAAAATGACATAAGCTTTAAGACTTTTCAAATTAATCCCCGAGTTTTCCAAGAAGTCTTTAATTAAAGACATCTATCCATTTTAAGTTATTTTTTTCCCTCAATTTATTAAATTATCTAAATTAACCTTTATTGAAATAAAACATTCTTTCACTTTCTTTATAACCTCCTCCCTTTCTTCACCGCATCCTCACGGTGATCAAGGACAACCAACATCCCTGTGAAAATCAATTGCATGTAGCGGTTGCCGAAATCATGCTAAAACTTTAAATTAAGGGCATTTTGGTTATTTAGAAAAATCAAGGAAAAAAGTCTCCATAAAATATCATTAAATGGACGAATATCCTTAACTAAAAACTTACTGGAAAACTTAGGGACTAATTTGATTTTTTTTTTAAATATATCCTTTTTTAAAATAAGAAAAAAGTCAAAGGCCTTATTTGGGAATTTTCCCTTCAAAATAGGTTTTCTCTACTTCAATGAAAGCCGGAGATGATTTTCCTTTCCGACGATGGTTAGCAAACATGCCCTAGTAAATTCTCCAAAAAGGAGGATTCCTTTGAATTCCAGTAAAAAAACAGCCCTAGTACTAGATTGGGTAAAGCCCATGCTAGCGCGGCCCATCCATGTCCTTATCAATGTGACCGAGGGGGTATTTTGGTAAATCTCAAACTTATTAGTACTGGAATAGACTCGCCTTCATCTTTCTCACATTTTCTTGAAACCTGCTTCATCTTCCTCACACTTTCGCAGTTTTTCTTCGGATTTCTCGGTAATCTCTCTCAACCTTCAACTCTATATTGTTGTTGTAGTTTTTCTACCATCGATTGAATGCTCATCTTTTGAACTTCACGGAATCATGCTAAAAAAACGAAAATCTCACGATTTCTAGGATTTCATTTGTCAGATACTTGATTACTCTTTTCCATACGCAAATATAGTTTTCAGTCCTTCTGATTGAAGGATGTCAGACGATTTATTGCTAGAATATCATGGATTTGATCACTCACTACCGATGGTTCTGTTTCGAATCTGATAATTTGAAATTATGCATTTGTATGATATCAATGTTGGAAATGCCTTGATGTGGATGTCTCGGTTTTGGGTCGTCTTCTTTTTTGGTTTTCTGAGTTTTGATAAGTGGGAATGGTCTTGTTAGGGTTTTCTGATTCTGGGGTTCTTCCATTCTGCTGTGATATTTCATTTTTTTTTTTTTTTCAATTTTTCTGTTTCCGTTTGGTCCTTTTGTTTTGTACTTGAGAAGGAGCTTTATTAGGAAAAAGAGAGCTAGAAATGTTTAAGATACAACTCAAAGACCGCAAAAACCAAAAACAAAATAAAGGATTTGATACTATGGAGAGGAGATCCTGGATGTGAAGTTTCTGGGTCTGTATTGCTGCCTGCCATATCTGGATATTCCGTCTTAGACATCCAGGGGCTGATGCCTTGCCTCTTCCTGTGCGTTCCAGACCGATCTGCACTTTCATCATTGATTGGAGTTTCTTGAACATGTATAGGATTCAGATGTGAGGAAGGTAATCCTGGGAAATGACAGCAGATGGGGCTGCTAATTTAGCTGATCTTTAGAGAAAACTGCATTTCCCATCAGAGAAGTCCCACTGGACATTCTGTTAGTCTTCCCATGAAACCATAAGGTCGCATGACTGCAGCCTGAATTCTGTAGGGTATCAACCAGTACTAAGCAATTAATCACTCTCAATAAGAATCCCTGCACCCATGATTTTATGGATGGCTATTCCTTGTGTAAGCTTGAAGCCCAGCTTCCAAAGGATTATTTGAGATTATCCTATGTGTATGAGCTGCTTTTAAGGGGCCCTGATGATCTCTGAACTTTGATACCTGTCATTTGCAAGTATTTATTGGCCAACCCGTCGAAATTGAGTTTACAAATATCAGATGGAGGTGGGGTCCATTGTTCCATAGGTAAATGACTTCGTGGGTTCTAAGTTTAATGGATGACATCCATTCATGCAAGCCAACGGGTTAGAAGATTTTTGGAGAACAGCAACAAGATAGATAGGTTGGGCACAAAAATAGCATGGATTTTGCATTTTCCATCTGTACCAGTAACAACACTGCCACTGTGCCGCTAACTTATGGTTATGAACAGATACCCCATTCCAAAACCATTGATGAAAGATGGATATGCAGAGGGATTTCAGATGGACTGAGGAAACCCAGTCCTTTTTTTTTTTTTTTTTCTATTTCTCAATGAAGATGATTGAGAGACATGATCTGATGAAGAGTCCATATAACATGCTCCCACTTTAAGAGTCTAGTGAACTCCTCATTTCCACCCATATATTTGGACTACTATTCATGAATCTAAGGCGATCATGTCATAAAATCACGAATATATAGGCACCATGAAAAGAAAAGTACTCTTCAATTGAAGTGGGAACCCATAGTTGGATTGCTTGCCTAAAATATACAATAAACTCCAACGGACTAAACTTTGTTTTTACATGTGAGGAATCCAACAGTTGGGTGCACACTGAATGGAGTGGATTTTCTTATTAGTACCAATGGTTCCCAGTTGGATGTGCCCCCAAATTGAAGTTTGTTGGCTCTTCCTTTTTTTGTGCTATTCATGTTCTTTGCATTTAAGAAATGAGATTATGGAAATGGTAATTGCGTTAAGGTTCTGTTCGGTACTTATCTTACTGCCATTTGTGGAAAAGCACACCTCATGCCTTTCTATTTGATAGAATTGATACCAAGCATGCCCCTTCAGATTGAATTGTTTGTAATTTGAACATGATCTTGAATCTTAATAGGTTTCTTCAGATTCTCATAGTTTATGAGTTTCATTATATGTGATTGTTGAGAGAATGTTTAGCCTGATTAGTTTTGTTTAGATTCTGGTATTTTGATTCATTATGTTCTGTTTTTTGGGACTTTGGTTAGAAGAAAACATGGACCCTGCAGAACGTAGGTACTTGGAGGATGAAGATACTCCGACCATGAAGACAATTAAGGGTGCAACTACAGGTTTCGTTGCTGGAACTATCTGGGGCACGGTTGTTGCTACTTGGTACGATGTGCCCCGTGTGGAGAGGAATGTTGCACTTCCTGGTCTTATAAGGACCATGAAGCTGATGGGCAACTATGGGCTTACCTTTGCTGCAATTGGGGGAGTTTATATTGGTGTGGAGCAGTTGGTGCAGCATTATAGGATGAAGAGGGACTTTGTTAATGGTGCAGTAGGTGGTTTTGCTGCTGGAGCATCTGTTTTGGGTTTCAAAGGTGAGGGCTTTGAGCCTTCTATTATTGGTTTCCTTCTATTGTTTATTGAAGTTTTGGGATAACAATGACGTACTTGGAACTTTTAATTATAAATTGTGAAAATAAGAGCGATGAGAATTCTGATAGAAAGAAAACTGATTTTATAGAGATGCTTGAATCTTGCGTATTTACTAATGCTCTCAACTTTTGTACCGTTTTTCAGAAACTGGTTTGTTGAATATTAAGAGAAGTTCTAATTAAAAAAAAAAAGGATAGTATTTTTTTTTTTTTTGAATGGTAACAAAAGGATAGTATATAGAGTATAGACACTTGAATCTTGTATATTTGCTAACGATAACAATGTTTGTGCCTTTTTTGGTACACTGGTTGGTTGTTTCTGTAATGGCATTGTTTTCGCCAGCATGAACGACTTGAATGATTTAACTCAATGAACTGCAGTCTGCAGCCGATTCTTTTATCTCCTTGATCTCTTATTTGAAAGTGTTCCCTAAAAAGTGTTGGTGGCATGTAGATGTCATCATGATCGTTAGATTTGGGGTTGTTGTTGAATTTGAGCTTCATGCATAATGCAATCTACTGGATCCATTATACCGAACTTCTCTGAAGACAAAGCTAAGCTAGTTAGGATATAGAATCCTCATTCGAATGTGAGCAGCATGTTGTTTAAACAGCACCCACTACCATGGGAGCAAAACTTGAGATCAAGTTTTTCCAGCATCATACTGGTTTGTCTTGCTAAAATCAATTCTGCAATGACTGAAAAAATGTTTCTGTGGGAAAGAAAAGTAAAATATGGATATTTTGCTCGAAGTTATGTTTTCTCCAATGGATGGAGACTGTAGATCTGTGTGGAGTATTCATCTTCACGTTCTGTCATCATTATAAGAATTAAATAATAAGGATTAAGAGTGTAAGAGGAAGAAAGGAGAAAAGACATGTGACGAAAGACATGCAGTTGAAGTTTGCATTAGTGCATTGTTGTAAAATATTAGAGGTAAACTATCATTTTTCTCTGTGTTTCGAAAATGTCGAATCTCTAATTGAAACCCTTCTAGTCAAATAATGTCCGAAGGACATGGAATTGATTGCATTCAATGTCAATGGTTTAGTGAATTAACTTTCTAGTGAACTTCACATTGTGCAATTCTGACGATGAAACTATTGCCCAGTAGGGTATAGAAGAGTTACGAGTTTGAGACTTATAGGGTATTTTTACTTCAAGATAGTTTAGAAAGTTGTTTTACATATATATATATATATATATATTTATATAACTCAAGTCAATGTAGGAAATCAAGAGCTCATGGTCAACCATGTTAGCTCCTACAGGGAGCATGATTAGGCAACCGTTTTGCTAGAAGATGTGGAATAGGTTACTTTTGTGGTCAGTGGATTCTTAGGAAGGAGGAACTTAGTAGATTAGGTGTATTCATTGTTTAACATCACAATTTGTCTGGTGTTGTGGTGGGCTCAAAAAAGTGATAAGTGGAGATGCGTAGCATTTTGTGGCCTTTGCGGCCTATCATGGTGTAAATTTTATTTTGTCCATAAAATATTTTAATAAATCCTGAATATTGAATAATGTTAGCATGTAATGTTATTTTTTTCATTACGGCACAATAAAGGGTAGCAGACCCCAAAGTCAAGGGTCCCATATCAATGTTTTATCTGAAACAGTTAAATCTATCGAAGTTCAGAGATTTTATCAATTGCATTTCAAGGAATTTAGCATCATTCTAAGCATGCCTTCTTTATTCAAATTGCCACATATGAGTGAGCTTTTTAGCCAGATCTTTTGATCTTTGATATTTCATTTTTGTGTACTCTTCCTTTCATCCATGTCTTATGATGATTACCATTCCAAAAAATGTCCATGATGATTCCTTCCCATTCCACTCTGCACTATAATTACTTAATTGGTGATGATCTCAAGTAGGTCCCACTGCACTGACCAAACCCCACAAAGAGCTTTGTTTTGTTCTGGTCTTGAATATACGCTTGGTTGAACGTGGCTGAGGCAGAGAGGGGTTCTCTTTCTGACCAGTCAGAGGGTTATCAAATATGTGAAGGAACATGGGTTCTCTTTCGGACCAGTCAGAGGGTTATCTAATGTGTGAAGGAACATATATGCTTTAATATTGTAGAGACATTCTGCAAGAAACTCACTAATAGAGACAAATCAATTCAATATTTATTTTTCCAAAACCAGGCAACAAGAGGAGTTTGAATCAAGAATTTTTTAACTAGGGCGTGGAGTATGATACAGTTACCAATGAGGCTAGTCATACGAGTCAGCCGAGCTGCACCTAAAGCCCAATTAAAACCTTCAAAAAAAAAAGTGACCTTTAAAAAAAAAAAGTGCCATTACAAATATAAAAGAGTTGGGAAAAATGTCACCGTAAGTGTGGGACTTCGTGTTTTACGTTTTTTTCCCTTTTCTTTTCAATGAGTTCAGTTACTCATAGGAAACCAGTGCGCATGTCCTATTGCCATATGGCTGATATGACCGATATGAGTCAGAGCCTTGAATCTTGCAAGAATATGTATTTTGATCTCCAAAAATTTCCTATGAACTGTGAGATACCTCCCACATTTGTAAGCTATGATAGGACTTGATCGAATATATTTATTGAGGGAGAGACTTGGACTCGATAGGGTTTGAGTTTGACTCGTCCGATCGTTACCACCACTGTTTGAATGGTATTAATGGAGGTTGAGTAAAGATGGATGCGTGTCATGACATGAGTAGGTGAGTAAGAGTTGCACCCATGATTCTCTTTATGAAGTAGGAAAGGATTGATAGTTAAGAACTCATTTTCTTTTGTTGAGATTTTCAAGCCTAGAAGCCTCACAACTTCTTTCGCGGAGAGGGGTGGCTCCTAAATTGATTTATTGCATTAAATCTATGAAGGGTCCCACTTCAGATGAGGGTTATGATACTTGCAATCTTCTTTAATAATGCACAAAAATGTCGAAGGCCAAAAATGTACTCCTACGAGAACCAAGTTTTGAAGGGCCTCGCAAAGAAGTAAGCATGCCTTTGTTTTACTTTCAAAGGTAAAAATGAGGTTTTATTTGGCCTCAGTTAAATGATGAAAAGCTACAAAGAATTGTGGAAAGGCAACCTCATCATCTATACATGAGCACGAGTCTCTTCAGAAAAGAACTATTAAGAGTTGGTTTTAGAGGAGATAATTAGGGAGAGTTGAATGCATAAGCTAGTTTGATTTCTACAAACCCAACGGACAAAAGTACAGAAAATTACTATACTGGTCAGGGAAATAGTCCTGTGGGAAGATGTGTGGGCTAGGGAAGAGTCCTTAGGTGTCAACTTTCAGGCTTGTATAGAATAATTGATATAAAAATCTTTGGTGAATGAATTTTGCATGGTTGGACAGCAAATTGGTGTGAAATGCTGTGCTTAGTGGAAGCCTTTCGGAGTCGAGAGTTAGAAGAGTATTATTCATTGTACTGGCCAATGTGTTTATTTTGAGGTATGATAGTGACACTCAAATTCCATGTACATCGACAGAGTTGACTACTAGAACTTTCTTGAGAGCTTATTGATACTCTGTCAATTTCATGCTCAACTATTTCTGGTTGGTGTTCGTTATTCAAGAAAAAGAAGGATTTGGTGGATTATTTACTTTAGACTGCACTTTCTCTAGATAGATTTGCCGCTCTTTCCTTTCTACATTTAGCATCAAAAGATGCTTTTTGAAAACAATGGATGATGCTTATGGGTGTGGTGGGTGTTCCATTCCAAAAAAATAAATAAAAAGAGGTAAAACTCTGGAAATTAGCGCAAGAGCCCTTTTTGTGGAATTTATTGTTCAAGTGGAATGAGAGGATATTCAAGAGCTAGGAAAAGATGGATGAGTTTCATGAAGTAATTTAGATAACGTTTGTAATGTGATATTTGTCTAGAAGCAAACTTTGAACGATAACGATTGGTTGTCTAATTGGGAAGCTTGTATCATTAATGGTGTTTTAGAGAAGGTATCATGTATCTGCATGTTGGAAGTGCAGTCCCCTACTACTGTGTGCTTGAAATTTAATGTTGATGGAGCTTCTAGAGGGAAACCAGGCCCAACAAGTTAATCTGATGAGAAAGTTGGAACCAAAGTCATTTTTCCTATCCTGTAGGAACGAGAGACTCTAATGAAGCTAGGCACGCCTTAAATTTTATAAAAAAAAAAAAAAAAAATTTGGGGAGGTTGATTGTGGAGACTCATTTCCGTCATCATCATTAGAGCCTTATCCTATCCGAGTCAGCTAAAAGAGTTATACTTTGAAACCCAACCAAGGTAAGGCCACAATACCTATCTATATGAACAGGAAATTAAGGTTGAATAATACTTCCTGCATGTTCCTACTTCCTACTATGTCATGATTCTGGAGAATACAAACTATTGATCAATAAAAAAACAAAAAAAAGGAGAATATAAATAAGATTAGTTCATGAAAAGCGAGCTTCATAATGAATGAGAGTTGACAGAGGAGCAAGCTAGTGGAGGTTGAGTTCTTTCACTTTTCTAGGAGCACTAATGCCAATGAAGGAATTAATGATGATCATATGTACATCGGGCTCATGATGTAATCTCAATAGTTTCTTTTGTTCTGTATTAGTGACTGTTGTCACTTGTCAGTATGCCATTTGGACCAGATGATGCTCCTTTTCTCTCCTGCAATTTTTTCCTAATGAACCTTTATGGTTACTCTTTCAAAATTGGTACACTCAGTTGTGGAGATCAATTTTAGCTTCAAGTAGGTAGCTTTACTTACAACTTCTCATTGGCTGTTGTGAACATGAGGGCTGCTTTCAAATCCTGGGCCTGCTTGGATCTTTGAAAAGCCAGTGCTGGTTTGAGGATTACCGCCTAACTAATACTGGGTTCATTTGCGTCTGTTTTGCGGAAACATGCTCAAAGGAGAAGCCACCTACGCCTGTGCTGCCGAAAGGCCCAAAATACACCCCCAAACCCATTGCAGTTAGCCTGCCTCATTATTTAGTTCTACAGCCAAATGCATCCTGAACCTGAAGTGCCAAGCTAGAAGACTGCAGTCAAATGAGTGCATGAGTGAAATTGACACCACATTGTGAGACACCATATGGACTCGTCAATTTGTAATCAAATACCCATTTGGTCCTCAAAAATCAAAATTTATGAATGTTTGCAGTCACCTGGTACAAACGATCACAAATTGAGAAATCTGCATGGAGAGGGCAAGTCTAAGCTTGCCTTGGGAATTTCACTTCATTGGAGTAACTCATTCTTGATGATAATTGCGTGCTCTAGAGGGATATGATTTAGGATGGGACATTTCGGGATTCATTTTCAGTAACCTCATGATGTGTTTATGAACTATGTATCTCATGTCAGTTTGGGGGAGTTCTTCATGCTGGTATAAATTCATACTAGAACATGAATGATTGGTTCATATTACAGCTCCGATGTCTCAAACTGCATCAACACATTTGAAAGTTGCGTGATTGCATTATGCTGCTTGCCGTTATGGGATCAGGGAATCCTTCTGTTAGTTTTCCTACTGGTAGAATTCCTGAATCCTGATTTCTAGAGAAAATCCTATACTCTCAAAATTACAACGAGCATGATGTAGCCCAAGTAATGGAGTTCTATATATTATCTAGTAACTGATTCAGTTTTTCTCTTAATTGTGTCATGTTATTTAAATGAAATGATATACTCTACTCTTACAGGGAGGAGCATTTCAACTGCTATTTCTGCTGGAGCTGCTTTGGCCTTCACTTCTTCAATTTTAGATGCTGGCGGCCAAACAACAAGGATTGACAACGGTAAAGAGTACTACGCATACACCACCCAGAAAAGGCCATCTTCTAGTTGATGCTCTCCCTTTGATGAGAGGAGTACAAGCTTTTGATGACGCTATGGGAACTGGTTCTTTGTTCTTCATCTGTTTTTGCATTGTACTGTTTCCTAAAGCTTTTTCGTGGAGCGTGAAGGATAAACTCAAAATAAATATTGTTTTACTGTAATGTTACATGAGATCTTGGGAATGGCATTGATTCCAGCTTATCATGTTTTTTGGAAGATGATTTTTTTTATAAATGTTGTCTTGTTGACTTTGAAGCCGCTGAATTGGTAGTGATAGTGAGCTATGATGCACAGATTCTGCATGGATACGGCAAGAACACGCCATAGATATGGTAGGGACACCAATTTTATACATAAAAAGTGAAGTATCGGATACGACACGATACATTGCCCATTTTGAAATATCCGTGCATCATGGATAGTGAGAGATGAGGTGAATTGCAGCCCACACTGTTATTGGTTCATATTGGTTCTACAAGGTATCGATAATGCTCGCAAACTTGCAAAAGCCTTTTGATCTGATTGTTGTATTTTTTAGGTTAGCATCCTTCTTTGTGGTAGAATGATTACCTCCTTGGCAGTTGGCAGGTATTCTTTCGGATGTGAGAATTCTTTTCTGGTACCTGGAAGTTTCTATTAGTAAATTGATTCAGTGGATACTCTTGACCTGTTTAAAGGATACAGAAGTTTGTTTCACCGACAGAGGACAACAATAGAGATCTTGTTAAATTCTATAAAAAGAACAATTAAATAAAAACAGATTCCATAACTATTCAAAAGAAATAAGTAAAAAAACAGATTCCATAGCTTGGTGCCTGTCAGTCACTGTGTTTACCTGTAAATAAGGGTTCTTGCCTTTGGATTGAGTTACTTTTTTGCAACAAATCTCCGGTAACCTATTGTGAGTAATTAGAATTGCAGGTTAACTGTGTGGAGGGTGACCGAGTTGGCGTTTGTTTGATCCTCAGTTTTGGGGTTTGGATGGATGAGCTGCATTTCAAACAATTCATTTGCCGTTGGGTTTTGGAGAGAGAGAGAGAGAGAGAGTTGTAAATGCTTTTAGGAGTTACGACCTCATTGTATGAACTGATGATTTTGGTTCCATAACCATCTAATTGTGGAACCTTAGGCAAAGAGTTGTGATATCCCAAGCAGTTCTCTTGCATGCTTGATTAGAGCAAAGCCTGGCATGTTGGGCCTATCAGCCGCAAGGTGCAAATGTTAGAAGAGGTTATTTAACAATGGATCAGCCATCTCCCAAAATTCAGCTGCATTGATGTCCAATTCAAGGCTAGGTTTGTGAGCCTTTTTAAGCTGTGATCTTTTAAATGGCTTATCCACAACCCATCTTACCCAATACTGTACTTCATGGGTCCTCGACTATGGGTTAAAATATTGGCATTGGACCCCATAACAGAATGGCAAGATGATAAATTAATATGCGTACAAGTTGCATACTGGAGTTAATGGTTTGTATTAAAATGCTTTTATTTTCGCTGGAAAGATACGACAGTAGTGCATATATTAGTTATATTTTGGCTCATATCAGCCTTGTGATATCAACCGTCCATAATGAGAAAGTCTACTTCCTGAAGGCCCGATATTATTATGCAAGTCGGTGTTCTGTCCGGTAGTGGCTCAATTTAAGCCCAACCCAAATTGTATGTAGGTAAAGCCAGTCATACTCAAACCCAACCTGATTGAAACCCAAACTTACCTGCACCACACCCGATCAAAGTCCCTACCAGAAAATGAAATTCAGGTCGAGACAAGTTGCATCAGGCCAGGTGCCCAATTTTTTGGGTTTTTGTATGTTTTTCAAAGGGTATGAATTTAGAATATGTATTGACTACATATATGATGTGGTATGTCTATAATACATTACATATATAAGCCAGGTACTCAAGTTTAGTTCAGCAACCGAAACCCGAACTCAAATTCCATGAGTTTCAAAACTCAGGATCAAACCTCAACAAGCCCAACCCAAATTTCAATTTTCGTCAGATTGGCCATGCAGGTAAATTATGACATCCAAATGCTTGAAACCTCATGCAACCTGACAAGTCTTACTCATTTAACCATCCCATAAGCACAATGGCCCCACACGTCCAGCTCATAGAGCCTAAAAATATGAGCAAGAACCCGGAACCAAAATCTTTATGTTGTTTGCATCTTACATGAGAAAACATATCTAACAATTCACCACTGATGCATGCAAGTGACAAGCCTGAAGTACAGTCAGAAGGTGCTCATTGTCAAAACCATGAGATTGTTGTTTGGGACTGAGGGGCGTTAGAACATAAAAATAAAATAAAAAATACAATTCAAGTAAACAAAACAGAAGCTACGACTTTCTACTGCAGATTTGTAGCTGGAATAGTAAGTAAATAGCCACCCTTATGTAGCTTGTCCACAACTTCAGTAAGGATGACACTTCTAAAACAGAAGAGACTGGACTTCCCCATATTGTCTTTAGATGAATGAGCCCTCAGTTGAAAATCCACCCTCTTATTTTTGCAAGAATCAGCAAGTAGGAAGTACAGGAGGATTTTCCAACATATTTGCATTGCTTTGCCTGCAACAGTAGTTAATATTATAGGATGCGCCTGCTACACTAAAGATGATTCTCAGCAGCCTGCAGTATCAGTCTCAGGGCACAAAGCAGAGATGTGCAAAAAAGAAACAGATTAACAAGAAACTTAATTTACAACCCCATCAGGAAGAGGGATCGGAGGCACAATCGAGCATATAAAAAACCTAGTCGCCTTGTAGACAGTAGAGCTGGCGGATGTTCCCAGAAGCTGTCACATGACACACACACATAAACAATTTCAGTTGACATTTTCTAATGTTTCCAAGAGCAACTATAGAAAGAAAAAGAATGGGTTTGACAAGGTTTTTGTCATTAGATATGGTGCAAGGTAAGCAAAGAGGCAAGGTATTAAAATGTTGTGTCATTGTTTTGCGCCACAACCATTAAGGGGGCGTTTTAGTAAGATGGTTGAACTTGTATTGTAAAATGGAGTTGAATGTGGATAGGAGGGTTTGCATGTGCCCCCAGGGATTAGTTCTCGGCCGTCCAGAATCGAGTGTCCCTCGGGCTCAGGGCCAAAGGCTTCTGGGATGGGATGGGTTGGACTGGGCGGGAGAAACCCTGGGTTATAATAATAATAATAATAATAATAATAATAATTTGAGTTGAATGTTAGGCACCAGACACAAGACAAGAAGATAATGTACATGTGTATGCATGATAAGAGTGAGCGCATAGAAATTAGAATAACTGATACGGATAGAATTAAAATCCATAGCATGGTTTTAAAAATCGGCCGAGTCCGAGTCGACTTGGACTCGGCACTTACAGAGTCAAGTCTACATGACTCGGACTCGGCTCAAGTAAAAAAACAAGTTGCTTTTGTAAAAACAGTTTAAATAGAGTGAGGGAAAGACTCTTTCAATGGCAAAAAAAGGCTGGGAAAGGGTTTCTGGTTTTGGGGGTGGAGAGAGAGAGAGAGAGAGAGAGAGAGAGAGAGAGAGATGCTGGCCTAGTGCAGTGCTCTGTTACTGATGCAGTGCTGCTGCTGCTGGGAGCCTGGGACTGCTGATGCCGGTGCTTTGCTACCGGTAGCCTGGTACGCTGGTCTTCTCTCTCTCCTCTTTTCTTTCTTTCTTTCTTTTTTTTCTTCCTTTTCTCTTGCTGATGTTGCTGGTGCGGGCGGGTCTTCTTCTTCTTCTTCCCCCTCTTCTTCTTCTTTTCTTTTCTCTTCCTTTTTCAATCGGCAGGGCGGGGTTGGGCTGGGCTGGGAGTAGGGTTCCTGTTTTATTTATTTTTTTATTTTTTTTTTCAAATTTCTTCCATCTGAAGTGGATGGATCGCGACTCGGGCGAGTCCCATGCGACTTGCCCAAGTCGGGCGAGTCGACTCGGACTCGACCATGCCCGAGTCGGGTCCCGAGTCCTGTTTTTTAAACCATGATCCATAGGTGTTCCAATTAATGAAAAAAAAATCAATGAATGACAACTAAGATGGTTAGGCTGTGCCCCACACAGAGAAAATTTGTTGCAAGCATAAAGAACTAGAAGGGAAGACACAATAAATGGATGGTTGATACTGGAAGCAACACATTTGTTTTTGAGATAGATAACATCTTCCCATACAGGGATGAATGAAGTGGTGTAGTCAAAGATCAAGGTGTTGTGGCCCGCTTGAACCTCACCTAGGGGATATGGAAGTTCCAAGAACTAGACACATGATTGGTGTGCCTGGCTCATACTCTCAGGCTCGCCTTAGGTGTAAGCTAGTTTTTTAGGCTTCTTTTCCTTCTTTTTTTTTTCACTCTAAATGTGTTTTTATGTTCCTTTTAGGGTTTCAATTAAGGAAAAGGAAGAATATCCTTCAAATGGGGGGTGGGTGGGGGAGCGCGCACAGGTGTTACTTCTTCTTTGCCAGTGCAGTTGATTGTACATTCAACCATTTTTTTATTATAATTTTTTTCCCTTCAACAACTTCACTTTTTCTTCTTCTTCCTCTCCTAGTATGATATTCAATTGTTACAGAAGGTCAGTCGATGGTAAGAGTCTCCTTCTTCTTTTTGTAGTTTCTTCTTCCTTCTTCCTATTCTTCTTTTCCTTTTTATTTTCATTATCATCGTCATCATCTTTTTTTTCTTTCCCATTTCAGCATCGTCTTCTTCTTTTCCATCTCCTCATCCTTCTTCTCCATACCAAATATTTCTTTGTAATAAATTTTATGATATTTCTAAAGAGCACACGAGCCCATTTGGAGCTAATAGATGAAAACTGATGAAGACAGAGAATCTGTCGAGGAAGGTGACAACTCAAAAGATGATGGCATGGGAAGAGGATAAGATACTACAGAATTTATCGATTGAAATCAGTGAATGGAGTTTTGGAACAGTGAGATTTTTATTAAAAATCCTGAAAATTTTCTTATATAAAGTACTAGATTAATTACGAGTTATGACTTTGGTAGTATGTTAGATACATTGTTCTATTTTATGAATTAACAGAATAGTAGTTGGTACTATTGTTCCATTCATCTTCTCATTTTGTCATATACTACATTTCTATTTTGAATAAGCTTATACATGGAAAATATAAAATATAAATTGGGACCTAATGGCTTTTATTTAGTTAATAATGGTGTATTTTTACGATAGAAGCTTAAAATGCTTATTTTCTACTTTTCCATTAAAGCTGCACTAGCAAAACTAGGCTTACACCTAGGCATGTGCCTCGCACCTAGTCTCCAACAGGGCTTGGCACGTAGCATCTCAACAGCATTGTGGAGAATAACTCATAAAGCCAACATCAAATGGATAAAATAAAGCTTCGATGATGGTGATATTGGGAATACTCTGATCCAAGAGGGATTGTAATTATTTTATGTCTCTATAATAAATTTGTCAGTTTTCGAATGATATTCAGCCTTGTAAACAGTAAGAACATAAACAAGTTCAATAGTAATGGATTGCTTGTGTAAGAGGCAGTAAGAACAATCTATAAAAACACAAAAAGGGAAAAGATAATCCCTACCATATAGCCAGTCTCTGAAGTGTACATGAAGAGCACAAGCTAGTTCTCGCTTCCGGTTTTCCTCGAGTTGCACATCCCTCAACTCTTGTTTGATATCATTTACAACCAGATGCTGGAAGAGAAACAAAAGTATCAAGATGTAAAAAGAAATAAATACCTATACAAAATTTGTAAAAAGATCACTACAAGGATCAAGGTAAATGACATGCATTTATTTAGGTGCAGATCATCAACCACAAGCACCAAAGATATGGCACAACCATGAAATGCCTTATATCATATTGGCAGAGATCCGAGTGCAACCTTAACAGCATAAGACCAATAAATAACAAGAACTAAGCTAACAGCAGCAATAAAAGGTGTCCATAATCAGCATAATTTTTAACCAATAAAAAAAAGAATGGGGATGATTTCCTCCACGTACCTTTTTACTCTGGGAAGCCAAATATGTCTCAGGCAATGGAAATGGGTTGTGCTTCGTGGACGCGGGTGAATCACCTCCAATCCAATTAGGAATCTAGAGATCAGTTAAAAAGAAGAGAGAAATTAAGCATGTCACCATCAAAACAGAGGAACAACAAATATATCACGTTCCAAGTGCATTATTATTTTAGGAAAACAGTTGTATAGTACACAGTTTACATACCCTAGTTCCTAAAGTTCTTAATCTAGTGGAGCTTCGTGATTTTAGACCCATTAGTTGGGCGGGTTGTGTCTACAAGTTGTTGGCTAAAGTTCTAGCCAATAGGTTGAAAGTAGTCTTGCCCCTTATCCTCGGCCATTTTCAAGAGGCTTTTGTGCAAGGTAGACGAATTCTAGACGGTACTCTTATTGCAAATGAATTGAGAGAGACTAGGATGAAATCCAAGGACTCGGGTGTTATCTTCAAAATTGATATGGAAAAAGTTTGTGAATTTTGATCATGTAGAGTGGGATTTTGTGCTCTATATGTTGACAGGTTTTGGCAACAAGTGATGTGCTTGGATTAGGGAGAGTATCTCTACAACTTCTTTTTCAGTTTTGATGAATGGCACTCCTACAAAATTGTTTAAGTCGTCTCAGGGGCATTGGCAAGGAGATACCCCTTCCCCCTTTTTTATTCACCTTGGTGGCAGCCGCTTTTAGTGTTCTCCTTTTTAGAGCCAAAGATTGCGGCCTTATTGGGGGTTTTAAGGTTGGGAGAGGGGGATATGGCTATCACCCATCTTCCTTTGTCTTTTCACTTGTCCCATCTCACTCCTCTTTGATGCAGGCCAGATCTATGATTGGTCAGCCCACTGGGACCAAGCCCACAAAAAGATCTTCGAATTGTGCAAGAGTCTTTGTTTTAGTAGTATCTGAATTTTAGGGATAGTTATGATATTAATTAGAAAGTTTATCTTATTTGATTTAGAGTTGATTTTAATTATAATTGTTTCCAAGAATAGATTAGGGTATGAAGCTTATTTAAAGAATTGTAATTCCTTCTCAGGGACAAATTCATTGATTAATAAAATTTTCCCTTTAGTTTTCCTCTTGGTTATTGCCTGTGGTGTGAGACCAGGACATTTTGGATCCCACGGATCCCTATCCCTAAGCCCTAAGCCCTTTGGCTTGGAGTTTAGCCCGTTGGCTATCATCATTCTTCCCCGCGCTGCGTCACTCTTCATCCTTCTCCTCCTCTCTACTTTTCTTTCTATGTCACAACCTCTGGACTTAGCATGGTATCAGAGAGCATCCCAGAAGCCTTTTACCGTTGTTGGCTGCGGCGCGATCAGATCAATAGATCAATCTATCGAAGGATTGATCGAATCCAAATATGGATTCCTGCCACTAGGGCACAAACAAAACCATGGAACAACCCAAAAACTCACAATAAACTCAGAGAAATTCTTGATTAATTGAAGTAAGCATTCTAAATACAATGAGGCCTAACATCCTTACATAGAGGAGTTGGCTTGATCCCTAACCAACAACACTTTCTATTAACTAAATAATGCCTAAATAAAATAGGAAACTAACTAATATTGATCCTAATCAAATCAAACAACTTAATAATACTTCCTAACTAATGGGTTGGCCAACCTATTGTCCGGCGTGCATCATTGGCAGATACACCTAATCAAACTAATCTACAAACCCCCTTTTATGTGGTGCTGTGGTGAACAATTGATTCCACTGTCATACTGTGTGTTGAATGAAGTCTTTAAGTTCTGATGCCAAATATTTGGTGCAAACAGATTTGACGGAATCTTGTAGGATCCGAATTCGGCAATATATTTTCTTTGATATTATAACAAAGAAAAACACTACCATAAGCATGTTTTCAACATTGCTTTTCATCCCTCTTATTTACAAAAACAATCTTTCACAGGAAAGGAAATAGGAAGTAAGAAAGAATAAGACCAGACCTTTAGCAACAAGTTTATATTTGCAACAAAATCATAGATAAGAAAGCACTCACCCCTCCCTCTTGAGCAGAAAAACCCCTTCAATCCAACAAGATTTTCATGCCTCAATGAAGTTAGGATCTTCAATCTCTTTTCATTGCTTCTCCAACGTGTGGGTGTGGCAGTTGTTGACAATTTGGGGGTTTTTGATGGAGAGGGATTCAATGGGATTTAAGTTTATGACGATGTGGGGGTTTTATGTTTCTCGGTATTCATGGGGTGGGGACTGGGGCAGGATCAGTATCAAAGTCGGTCCACACCCTCATGGGCATTTTTCAAATCACACTGGGGGGCAACCTCACCCACGTGACAACATGGGTCTGCCCCTGCTTGTGAGGTCCCTAGGTATTGGGTGTCAGGAGTTGGTGGGGTGGGTTTGTTTCTAGTGGGATGACTAGGTGGAAGTGGGTTCTTTGTTGGGGTTGTATACCAGGTTAATTAGGTTGGCAGTCAATAAGTAGCCGTTGGTTAAAATAAATTATGTGGGAGAGGGAGGTTGTGTCCTGGGTTGTGTCTTTTAGGAGAAGTTTGCGTCAGTCTAAAAAGTCGGAGTACGTACCCTTTTGAGTCTTCTTTCTAACGTTTTTATTTGTAGGGGAGAGGCGGATCAACGTATCTGGAAGCCTTGCTCATCTAGTCTTTTCTCTACGAAATCTTTCTAGTCAGGCTTAGAAGCGGTGCCAATCAGTAAGCATGCCAATTCTCTTGTGTGGACACGGATGGCTCCTCCTAGAGTGGAGACTTTTTGTTGGCTTGTAGTCTCCGGAAAAGTGCCTACAATGGAGTTTCTCATGAGGAGAGGTATCTTGTCAGAGGACTTCTCGCGATTGTGTCAGCTATGCGGGTTGGACTTTGAGGGAGTTGATCATTTATTTCTGCATTGTGATTTTCCACATGTATGATGTCACCTACTTTCAAAGAGTGGGGTTTCCTGGTGTTTCCCGTGATCGTTGGGAGGTTTGTTTGAAGCTTGGAGTTTGTCTCCTTTATTTGGCTGTGGGTTGGTTTCATGGAGGATTATTCCTTATGCTAGTCTGTGGACGATATGGAAAGTAAGGAATGATAGATTTTTTTAAGGCACGTCAACGATTGTGGAGGAAGTGGTTCATCTAGTGTTTTGTACGCATAGAATTGGGCTTCTTGTCAGGAAGATTTTGATAGCTTGAAGGTGAATGGGGTGTTGCATAATTGGGAGGTCTCCCGTTTCAATGGCGCCCCTAAGGTTCAGAATTTGGGGTGTTGTAATTTTTGTTGTTTCTTTCCTTGTCTTTAGGGTTTCTCTAGTTGAGGGTATAATGCTTTTATACCTTCTTCCTAACCGGTTGGTGGTTGGATGTATGGTGGTTGGTTGTTTCTTGTTCTTCTTTCCCCCTTTTTAATGAAAGTTTTTGTTATGTATCAAAAAAAAAAAAAAAAAGAAAAGAAAAATGTAGGATACAACATGAGAAAGGTATACATTATCCGCCAATAAGAAATTTGATGGAACATATTGGCACACCCAAGAAGAAGAAATGGACTGACATTGGCAATAGCAACCAAAAGTATAACCATATAATTTTCTGCCCAGAGTAACATACCAAAAAATTTGTGAATTGATCAGGATCAAGGCTTGTTGCAGACTCAGCTTGAACATCAGAGACCCCAGCTGGATGAGATAATGAATCATGTGGATCAACCATTCCTAGCGCCAGGGGTTCATTCCATCTGTTGACAGTTGCATCAACACCAACTTGAGTCATATGCTCCTCTAGCTGTGAATAAAATGTATTGTATGGTGCCACCTGACGAAGAAACATCCACAAATTCTCACTTATTTTTCTAACACATTGGAAGGACGGATCTCTTTTTTAATTTTTTATTATTCTTCGAATGATAAATAAGAGTAATTTCGGCTCAAACCGATAACTCTTTAAATAAATTGTATAATGGATCGAACTGTTTGGGGCCTTACCCGATACACAGTGCTAGTGCGTGGTATTGTGTATCCGGGGTTTTACTAATGATCAACCGAAGGGGGGTCGGAGGGTTCCTCGTCATAAAAAAAAATATAAAAAAAAAAAAAAAAAATTGTATAATGGAAATGGGATGGTAAGCCACTGACCAGAATAAGAATGCATTTAATTCCCATTTTGGGCACTTTCTTACACCAAGGCCAGTCGTAACAGATTCATTTGCAATGTGTGTTGGACAAATGCTTATGATGCATGACCCTAGGGTTAGGGCTTGCATAAAAACTACCAAAGCACGATAAAAGTCTCCACAGAGACTATCACACGAGAACGCACCTCAAAAGGGAACAAAACCCTTTCAAAATATTAGGGGTGCTCGTGGAACGGACCAGCCCGAGACAGGCCCGGGCCCAGCCCGCTTTGGGCCGAGCTTGCTCCTTGGGTTTTAGTACTCAAGCTGGGCACGGTTTTTTATTTAAATGGGCCGGGCTTGGGTTCAGTTGTAGAGAGCCCCATGTCCCGTCCCAGCCTGAATTTAAAAAATAGTAGTAACAAAAAGATAGTGCAGGGACTCGAACACTTGTAATCTAACACATAGATACAAGATCGAACCAGTCAAGCTACCCTTGAGACTGAAACACCCGGTTTTTTAAATTCTAAAGATGGCTCAGGCTAGGCCTGGGCTTCATGTTTTTAAGGCGGGCCAGGCTTGGTCCAGCTAGTTATGAATCAATGCAGGCTTGGGCCTACAGTTTAGAAGCTAGGCCCAACCCAGGCCATGCACACCCCTACAAAATATCATTAATCTTCAACTCTCAGATTTAAATCTCTACAATGCATATAAATAAGCAAAGAAACCTTAGGGGCTAAGATTCCTACTCAAACTAGGAAACTAAACAAATTGGAAACTATCCTAATTACAACTCATTAAAAAAAATTAGAAAATTAATGCCAAATAATTAGGGAAAAAAAGTAAGAAATAAAATAATTCTAAACTTTCTTGGATCCCACATGTGGACCATGAATCTCATTGCAACGGTTCATTAGAATGGCATCAGGCTCTCTTGCATAAAAGCACATACAAATATGAAATTTCAAGTCAATCCAATGATCATGACCCCTTGATCCCAACGAGTTTAATGGTTTAAAGTAAAAAAAATAAAAAAAAGTATTCACACTCCACCTAATAGTCCAATCCATTCTGACATATTTCTTTCTTTCCCCCTTTTTTTTTTCCGAGTGGGGTGTCAAATGATCCATTCAGATTGACGCTTGGCCTTACTAGGTGTCTCACATAGTAACCATTCAGATTGACGCTTGGCCTTACTAGGTGTCTCACATAGTAATACCATGAGAGATGTATGCATAGGAACACTGGCCACACACATACATATAGGGCCATGCTCAAACCCCTCCGCAAAGAAGCATCTCTTGGAAGACATGGGACCCTTCGTGATCTCACAAAAGAAGTTTATTAGCAGAGGAACAAAACAACTTTTTACCACCACGTGGGACCCTTCGTGATCAATCCAACCCCCTCGCACTGACTAACCCCCCCCCTCTCCTCTCTCTCTCTCTCTCTCTCTCTCTCTCTCTCTCTCTCTCTCTCTCTCTCTCTCTCTCTCTGAATTGACACTCGCCCTAATTTGACACATCTGAAATTATGCTCACAGTTGGATTGAATTTCACAAAAAAGTGTAACTTAGCAAAAATGTCAAATTTTGAGGCCCCTAAATCAATGATTATGATGATCTGACTAACTATTTTTGCCCACAATCACATCCACAACGAGACTTTCCATCACACTATCCTCATGCGATTCGTGTGCATCCAAATGGGTCCCACAAGGGGCTTAGAATTTTCTCTCTCACACAAGCTGTGAGAGGCATCTCTTAGGAGAGTGCCCTTATTCTATATATATATATATATATTTCTGATCAGCATGTAAGAACCCTTTTTTCCAGTAACAGAATAGGTAACTATATAAATGAACTATACAGATTGCGGCAAAGGAGGTCACATGGGCCGTATTGAATCAAGTTCAATCTGGAGTCTGGACCGGGATTTGGCCATATTTTGGCCATTGACCATTGAAATGAATCAGCTAATCCTTCCAATTTTGGTGAAAAGTGTTGTTGACTTGATTTTGGAGACATGAACTTCTTATGTTGGAGATATATGAACCTTTTGCCCCCATCTTCATTTAACGGCATCAGTGTAAAGACGTTTTGCCTGGATCCTCATATTGCCATATTAGCTTCTTTTCAAGGATCCATCCAAATAATATAATCTTTTTTTTATCAATTATCAAGAATCAGCTGATATTTCTCAACAAATGGCCTACATGAGGGCCTTTTTAAACAGTTAAAAGAGGATTAATACTTCAAAAAATTTGGAAAAAAAGGCCCATATTTATGGTTACAGAATAGAATGTTAAATGTACACTGTAAGTGATATGTTCTCACATAGAATGTACCCTGGTAAATATAGCATTCTTACCTGCAGTTTGTGGTTATCTCCAAGAATAAGTGGCCGTTGATTAACCCCTAAGAAAAACACACATTCACGACAATTGGCAATACATATGCGTTTTGCAGCTGTAATCACTTGTACTCTTTCACAATGCTCCACTCTTACAGACTGCAAAGACATGAGATTCAAATTCTTTGCCTTAGGTCCAACATACAACATGGAAATGATGATGTTCAACAAAGAAATTAAAAAAAAAAAAAAAAAGTGTTTAATTTAAGTGTATAATGAAGTAACCACTGCAGGGAACTACTTGGTTTGGACAAAGCCTGAGACCAAATGTCCCATCCCGCATGAAAACCCAATATCGAGCTAGGGTATTCATGCTCAGAAGACTGAAATTCAGCCCAGGTTTATGCTCAGGGCCTTACTCGAATTGGAACATCCCATCCCCCCCCACCCCCAACACCAAAAAAAAAAAAAAACACACACACACAGAGAGACAGAAATTATCCTATGCACACCGTTTGCACTATGCGCACACGTAGTGGGGCCCACCGCCCACCTGATGATCCAACCCCCCCCCCCCCCCCCCCCCCCCCCCGCGCCCCACGGGAATTACACATGCCCCCTGGGTTTGCAGGTTAGAATGATCAAATGAGACTATTTTTTGTACATAGGAGGGCCCCACCCAGATCTTCAAATCCCCCCAAAGACCCATCTCAAAGTGTGCCCACAGGTGGGTCCCACAGCACACATAGATAACAACCGTACATATATATAGACACACACACACATATAATATATAATTACATATCATATAACATCATGCACTCTTCGTCTTGCACCCAGCCCTAGGCTCAGGTTTAGAGTTTAAAATGTGGGGTCAGGGTTCACAATTCGGGTTTCATCCATACTTGGGCTTACCCACATTCATTTCTTGCCAGGCCTGGGCAAGGTCGATGCCTGTGTGGCTGCCCTAATCAGCATTATTAGCAAATCCATACCCCATCTATCTAGGGTAGCTTTGTGAACCCTACTTCTCTACTCATCCTCTCTTAGGGCTAAGTGGAGTCCTGGCACAAGAATTTGTTCATTAAGTAAAACTGCTTGCCTGGGTTTGGCAAATTTATCTAGATCAGCCATTGAACTTCATTCCAACCTAGTTATATATCTAATTGTCCACCAATCCGGAAGGAGCTAATGATACTTCAGAAAAAAAAAAAAAAAAAAAAAAAAAAAAAAAAAAAAAAAAAACCCACCAAAACATACCAAAATGTACAGAAGTCCTGACATAAGCATACCTTACCAATAGCTCCAAGAACAACGGTAGCATCAGAACATCCATAAACAGTAGCATATTTTAAAGGTGCTAATATGTAGATCACCGAATCATGACAATTTATTACCTGTAGTAAAACCAGTTATTGCGGAGACCAAAGAAAGTGACATGTAAGTTCAAAAGTAAAATCATGCAACTTCAAGCTATAGAGTGCACAAATGTCAGGATGGCAGTGATAAATAGAAGTAAAAAAACTGGAAAGTTCATGTGCAATATGGCATATATTATGTAGGCTCCAACATAATGGATCAACTTGACCACATAATTTAAGATCATACATGAATCTATTTCAGGTATGATGATCAGAATGGTTCAGTATAACATCCACTTCAACGGATCAGAATGGTTCAGTATAACATCCACTTCAACGCCACAATTAACATAAAAGATCCATGAATTTCTTTCATGTTTGTAGTTTCTTGCGACAATGACACATTATACATTTTCTTTTTTGCTTTGATAAATACTCGAGTCACACACCCACTTACACCACACAAACTCCTAACCAACAAAGCAAAAATTAATCCCTGATTGTCCCTGTGGAAAGGGAGATGCCTTACCACAAATCCATCAGTGGGTTGGCATGCACATATTATACATATTCCAAGAGGTTAGGAGTATTTCTCTCAGAAAGTAAGAGGTCAGGAATATCGACCGCAGACAGGGTTGTGGTGGAAAGGTGTGCAATTTACAATCCCTTTATTCAGTCAGCACATACAGTTCAAGCCTCACAAACTTAGGTATATGATAGTCAGAAGTACCCACGATATTTTGAAAATACCAATAAAAACACTATTTCATGTAATTTTTAAATCAGAAAAAAATTGACAGACAAATGTTATTGTAATAATATCATGATATTTTTGTGATATTATCCAGAACTCTCTACATGTTATGAAATTATATACTTCAATTATTTTTTAATATATCTTTATTGTTTCATTGTTTTATTTTCTGAGACATTTTCCAGTTAATAACCTGAGAAAATCAAAGATTCTTAAAACCAGTTGTTTATAACTCCATCATTTAATAACCCATTAACGTCGGTTTTTACAGTGACAGAGATATCTTGATAATAAAATTCCCATGAAGCTCATTCCTTAGCCAAGAACCCGTGGAGCTCATATCTTAATCTGAGATAGAATAGTTTCATGGAGAGCTTTCGTTTCCACTATCCCTTCCATAGGGGTGGCCAAACCTGGCCAGAACTTTCAACCAACTCAGATTGTGATCCAAACCCAACCCACAGCATATACAGATCAGTAACAGGTTGAGAAACTCGAACGCGCTTTGGATCTAAGGCCCAACCCAAAGTCACTTAAACTAAAACCCTGCCATAGAATACAAAAGCCCCATTTCAAAAACCTTCAGTTCCTCTCTCTACATATAGCTTCTAGAATCCCATTGAACAGAAAAGTCTCTATCTGTGCCGATAGCTTCTAAAAATCCCTGTACACTGGACAAAAGCAGAAGCTGAAAGCTGATATTTGTATTATTTAATATTCTCGATTTCTTCCTTCTCCCACTCTTTATCTTTCTGTTTTCCCTTTGTTTTTCTTTTTCTTTTCTTTTCCCAGTATCTCTCCCCACATTCCATTAAGGTTTGATTAGGGCTATATTTTTTTATATATAAATTTAGATTCTCATTTAGGGTTTTCATTCGAGGTTTCTAGTTACAGGTTTTGGTTAGGGTTGATTTGGGGTTTGATTAGGGTTTTTGCTTAGCGGTTCAATTGTGGGTTATAGAGTTTAATTAGTGCTTGTTAGCTTTGCGTTTGATTACGGGCTTGGATTTGGGGTTTGGACCCGATTCAAGGTTTTGATTTGGGTTTTGACTAGGGGTTTTGATATATTTGGATTTGATCAGGGATTTGATTAGAGTATAATTTTTTTTATTAGAGTGTAATTTTACTCTCGTTTTGATTTAATTAATCTAATTAGGGCTTATTTAGAATGGGCAGGTTGAATTGACCCTAAAAAGGTTCGTCCCATTTAATAAATTTGGATTGGTCCATGACCGTTTTTCCATAGGTCCCACAACCGGAACAGACCTGTTGCCACCCCTATTTGCACGCACACACAAACAATATCTACATGTGAGAGTACTGTCAACAGCCCTCTTTGCCTAAAGATCACAATACACTTCTTTTCTCTCTACCCTTTATCAGCATTTTTTTAAGTTGTCTCTGTCACTTCCTGATCACAATATCTACATGTGAGAGTACTGTCAACAGCCCTCTTTGCCTAAAGATCACAATACACTTCTTTTCTCTCTACCCTTTATCAGCATTTTTTTAAGTTGTCTCTGTCACTTCCTGATCACAAGTCCTGCTATTAAGACAAAAGTTAACTTTTCTAAGCTGCAGTAAGAAAATGGACTTTTGCGAACAGTTTCGTTCTATACTATAAACGAAAAAGTGTTAAGGTATTCTGGCATCTGGAAAATAGGATCTCAAAGATCTACTTAGAAATGTCAGATCGATGTGAATGGCAATAACAGATTACATGAAAAATGATGGACCGCAACATTTGCATTGCAGGGCCTTAAATGGAGAATAAAATCAAAATTGAATCAGTGATGTAAAGATGTGATCATGACCTTAGTGCCCGGAACCTCCTCTCAGCCTTCTCGATCCTACCCCAAAAATGCAAATCGGCGTTTTCGAAGCTGATCCGTCCTCGGAGCGTGGTTCAACCATTCTCAGAGCGCAGTTCGACCATCCTTGGAGCGCGGTTTGACTAAATATGGAGTGAACCGTGCAGAATCTTTGGTTTTTGTGCACTTTCTTTTTCTATAAGCTTGACATTATCTTTTAAATGAAGAAACTTCTTCTAACTTATTAATTATTGTCTATTTTATGTGAGCAAATTGCAAAATTAAATTTTTTTCTCCATTTTTTATACTTGAATATATAGATAAGATATATTTGTGCCCATTAGTTAATTGTTTATAAACCTACAAGCATTATTTTGTATAAGCGCTCCGGAGGCACTATGGACATATAATTAATTTAAAATTTAGCGTTTTGGCGCTCCCGCTCCCGTCTCGCGCTCTCGGCAATTAGATCATGACCCTATAAAATTATTTTTTTTAGAATTAACCCCGTAATAATAATTGTATACATTTACTTTCTGAAATGGATTGTATGACATTTATTTATTGCTTTAATAAATCTTCGTGGGTGAATGTTCAGTTTCTAGAAGTTACCACGTCAGATGCACTGTATCAATATCTGGTACCATTGGACACGAGCCCATGGCACATTGGAAGGTACTCATTATTTTGTAACCTTTTTAGGTTGTGAGTTCAGTTTATGTAACTAATCAATGTATATCAGGTAATGTTGGGTGTATCCATGTCCTTGTTACATAGGCTTTCAACAACTCAGAGAAATTATAAAAAAAAAAAGAAGAAGAAGCTTTTCAGAGGTCAAAGAACTGAACAATGGCCCAGACTCTCAGAGACAAGTAGACAACAGTTTCAAATCTAACTTGAAAAGTTGCTTCTACACGATAATGAATTAGACTAAAAAAGGTTTCTTCTTGAACGCATGGCAATATTGATTATTGGGGTAAAATATGAAAATAGTAAAAAACATGAATAACAGTACAAAAGGACTATGAAGATAAATAATGAAAGATTTACTTTTCAGAAAAATAAAGAAAGAAAGATGCTAATCATAAGGACCTTGCTAAAAGTGAGGAAACTGTGGATGTATCTTGTTTAACAATAAAAAAAAAATGCTTCAAATACCCTACACAATTATGAAGTTTTTTTAGCTACAGTATGAATCCTTTCAATATGTATGAGACCTCTATATAGCTTAATAGACAACATGAGATACCCATTAATCAAATGGCTAAAACCTGACTGATCAAACTAACACCCATGGCACGAGTTGTCAATCAAAAGGTTCAACACAACCACACTCACCTTTACAGAGCATCCTTTAATGTCAGATGATTGCTTTATAACAGAAGTTTTAGAGAATCCCTCCACAAATGTCTGACTCCTTGAATATGCAGCATTGCTTTGAACAGAAGTTACACTCGATGGAGAACTGTTTGGGCCTCTTGATTGACTTGTGCATGCATCAACCATTGTAACATCCGGATCAAAGGAATGGATTGGACTTGGACCATTTTCTTTTGCTGAACCTTTCTCAGCAGTATGTTCTAAAGCAGATGCTATATGCTGTAGAAGCCAATCATGAACTTGTGAAGCAGAAACAGGAACTGCAGGCATGTCTGGATCTGAATTTGCAAAAAAAGGTGCAGCCTGGCTCAATGGAATTACTTCAGACCCCTTTCCACTGAACTGAATGAGGAACCCAAGGCGCTCAAACCTTTCAAGTGTCAAAATCTACAAGCAAGGTAAAATGTGTTGACGTGAAAACAAGCCTATAACAAATGCATACACAGCCTTTGATGCATGTTAAACTAGAGTGTTGGGAAAGTCCCGCGTCCCACATTGCCCAAGTAATGGGTTTGACAGGGCTTTCATATACCTGTTTGGGCCTTCCCCCTATCAGCTTAAGCTTTTGGGTTGGTACATGGTATCAAAGACAGGTTAGGTTCCTATCATCCTTGTGTAGCCCACGTGGCAGACCAGTTCATGAAATATGTTGGGCCTGCACGTGAGGGGGAGTGTTGGGAAAGTTTCACATCCCACATCGCCCAAGTAATGGGTTTGATAGGGCTTTCATATACCTATTTGGGCCTTCCACCTATCAACTTAAGCTTTTCGGTTGGTACATGGTATCTTACATAGAGAAGATTTCCCAAAAAAAAAATCTGAATCATAAATGTACCAACCAGAGATTCATCATCCTCGCCTTCCACGGGCTCTGCCAAGAGAGCAAGTATATTAGCCATATGTTTCTGTAAATAGGATAATTGATGAGCCTCTTCATCAGCTTGTGATGGCATAAACCGGCGAGTGTTGCTGCGAACAAGCTGCAAAACAACAGGAGATAATTTCACATCAATCTTGAGATATATATATAATAAAAGGAAAATTAAATCCCTTATTTAAATATGAATCACATATATTGCTAGGCACGAAATTAAATTTTTTTTCCTTTATGTTTTCTTTTAGTAGCTCCATATAAAGAGCCTAGAGAGCACAGCCTCTTGTGAAAAGATAATTTACATTTAAAACAAATCATGTAAATCGCATTATCAAAATATCAAGGAGATAGTTGTTAAAATTTTGGCAGTTTTATCAACATATCTGTTTCAAATTTCTATTAGTTGGTGACATTCCTCAACCACCTTCCAACTCAAGCAGGACCCTAGTTACCTAATTCGCAATTCGACAAATTCGAATTCAAGTTTGTAGTTCACAATTCGACATTTACTCAAAATTTGAAAATCAGATAGGTTAGGTTTACTAAATTCATTTTTCGATTTGCTTGATTAGCATTCGTAAGTCAAATCAAGATTTATATATAATTATTTTACTAGAACTTTAGATATAAATAATGATATTTCCTAAAGAGACAAATAAATATTTAAAGAATTTATACCTCGTCATCGTCATCATCAAAGCTTCAGATAAGTTGCACTTCATCATATCTATCTTTATTACCTCCATCCACATCCTCTTCGGCCTACCCCTTCCCCTTGGTGGGCCATCAACCTGCATAGCCAAACTTTTCCTTATCGGTGCCGTTACTGCCCTGCGTTAGATATGCTCAAACCATCTCAAACGAGTTTTTCTAATTTTATCCCCTATTGATGCTACCCTTAAATGCTGTCAAAATCACTCATTTATAATTTCATCCTTCCTAGTTTTACCATAAATCAACCTCAACATTCTCATCTCTGCTACATTCATTTAGTGCATACGTTGCTTCTTGATTTGCCAATATTCTACTCAATAGGTCATAACTGGTCTAATTGTTGTCCTATAAAAACCTTCCTGCAATTTTGTTGGCATTCGTCGATCACAAAGCACTTCAGAACCAAGTACCTGCATCAATCATCCCAATTTTATCCTATGTTCGACGTATCTTCATCAATCTCCCTATCCTTACTAATTATCGAGCCAAATGACAGAAAGACTCTCTGTGGTATCTTGTGGGCTTCGATTCTCACGGTAGTTTCAGCTCTTTCTATATACCCTTTGAAGTTGCATCCATATATTCCGTCTTTGTACAACTCATTTTAAAGCCTTTGGATTCTAAATCTTCCACCATCTCTCGAGTTTTGCATTCACACCGTCTCTTGATTCATCTACCAACTCTATATCATGTGCAAACAACATCCATCAAGGTACCTCCTCTTGAATATGAGCAGTTAACTCATCCATAATCGGTGCAAAGAAATAAAAGCATAAGGCTGACCCTTGATGCAAACCTATGGTCGCTAGGAACTCACATATCTCTCCACAAGTGGTTCCCATACTTGTTACCGCTTCTTCATACATGTCTTTTAATAATTTTAATCGAACCAATTGGAACATTCCTTTTATTTAAAACCCACCAAATTAAATCTTTAGTTACCCTGTCGTAGGCTTTTTCTAGATCGATGAAGACCATATGCAAGTTTTTCCTCTTCGCTCGATATTTCTCCATCAATTGCCTAAGTGAGAAGGTAGCTTTCATAGTTGACCTCCGTGGCATAAAACCAAATTGATTTTCATATATCTTGATCTTCTGCGTAAGTTTTACTCAATTACCGTCTCTCATAGCTTCTTAGTATGACTCATAAATTTAATCCAACGATAGTTGGAATAAATTTGTATATCTCCCTTATTCTTATATATAGGTATTACAACACTTCCTCTCCATTCATCCGACATTTTGTCATTAATATCTTATTGAAGAGTCCAGTGAACCAATCCCAACTTCTCCAAAGCATTTTCACACCTCAATCGGGATGTCATCTGGACTTGTAACCTAAAACTATACCTAAAAAAAATAATTCCCACAATGAAGTAACAAACATTCAAACAATAAACTAGCAATAGAAAATAAATTAAATCCCAAACTCTAAATAAAAATTACATAAAATGTAACATCAAAATATGAACAAAATTAAAATTTAAAAAATTCATTGGATCTTACGGTGGGCCAAAGTTCTCAACGTAAACCTTTGCTGAATCTTATAGAAAATGAGAACAATCATTTTCAATGATTTGGATTTGGATTTCTAATTGGTGGGCCTAAGACCACATGAATCTCTCATATGTCCAAATTCAAAATCTTTAAAAGAATGAATAGTATAGATATAAGAGAGGAGAGAAAGGACTTTTTTTTTTTGGAGAGAAGGGGGATTCACATCATTAATTTCCACCTTTTCTCTCTCTTACAAAAGACAGATGGATACTAAACAGATGAGAGAGAGTGAGTGAGTAAATTGTACAATGTACAATGTACATTGGATTGGATAACATCATTAATTTCCTCTTTTTCCTCTCTTGCAAAGAGACCGATGGATATCGTAAAGTAAAGAGATGAGAAAGGAGAGAATGATGGATATAGTAAAGAGATGAGAGAAAGAAAGCAAGTTGTACAATTGCATTAAATAATATCATTGATTTCCCCAAAGCAAGTTGTACAATTGCATCAAAAAATATCATTGATTTTCCCCTTTTCCTCTCTTGCAAAGAAACTGACGGAGAAGTCAAAAAGTGGTGCATTCTCCCATTGGTAGCTTCTTCTCCACTCTTTCTTACTTCCTTCTCTCATTTTCTTCCTTCGACCTTGCCTTTTCAGGAAACATTGTATTGAACTAACTCTAATGAATCGTGCCTTCCGAAAACACCAAATCCCACCAAATTGACTCCCGGTTCAAACTGTCCAGGATTCTAAGGCCAAGGGACCAAATCAGATAACTATTAGCCGTACACCATTCACAGTACCTATTTTAGTGTTATTCCATTCCTGCGGAATGGCGGCTCAACAAACAAGGACCCTTGGAGTTATCCCTTGGGTTTCATCCAAGATTTAATGTTTTCAACCTTAAAGAAGAGTGTTGGATAGTGTTTTTGATCTTTCCCTGAGGGTAGTAACAAAAGGGCATAGTTTACCGAGCCGCCATTCCCGAAATTAGGAGGTAAGAAAGAAGGGCATTCCTTCCACCGTAATTGACGGGGTGAGATAGATAGATGTCTAGTCCTACAGCAGCTAGTTGCTCAGTCTGTTTGATCTCACACTTCAATCACAACCCCTTCGTACTTCGATCCAATCTATAGATCGATCAAGAGCATGGATGAAAAAAGCGGCCGCCACGCGATATATCGGCCGTGGCGGGCGATACCGCCACGCCACGGCCGAAATATCGGCCGTCGCATCCGTGGCGGCCCGTAGCGGCCGCCACAAAACGGGCCGCCACGGATGCGGCGGCCGCTACAGGCCGCCACCGTTACGTATCCTTTTTTTTTTTCCGGGGGCAGATCCCCGCCGGGGGGGGGGGGGCCCGCGAGCTGACCGGTCAGCTCGATCCCCGCCGGAGGATACCCCCGGACCCCCTCTGCGAAGCGCATGTTTTAGAGAAGTGGCAATCAAGAAGACAAAATGATCATACTTGACCATGATAGCTAAGACTCTTTTGCTGGTTGTCTTTCCATTTTTGTGCTTGGATGTCTATTATTATCATAACTTGCTAGATAAGATATTAAACCTGTAGTAAAGATATAGTTACCTATTACCCTAAGGTATTCCTATTTCCTTCACTAACTCTCTACTCTGTCATTTTTAAATTGGTGTTGAATGTTGATTGTTGATCACTTCATAACTTCATAGTTCATTCACTTGATTGAATTTGAACCTTGAATGTTGAAGTATTGATATTTAATTGTTCAATGATCATTAATGAGTAATGACCTAACTCTTAAGTCTTATGCCTTTATTTCATGTTCTAGTTTTTTTTTTTTATGAGCTTTCCATTACTTTCTAAGTTAGTATGACTAAGAAACATGAATACATGTGAAAAAACTAATCATTACTATTATTTTCTATTTATACAGCGATACAGGACTTCATATATTGAGGCTGAGGGCACCGCTACGCCCCCTTTTCTTACTTACTTTTGCAAAAGAACTACATATTCTTTCATTTTACAATTTTCTGGATTTTCTGAAATTTTTTCAGATTTTTTGGGCAATTTTTTCAAATCGCACCGCTACGCCGCTACGTATCGCCCGCTTCGTAGCGGTTTGGCGGCGGGCGTAGCACTACCGCTATTTTCATCCTTGATCAAGAGGCTAATCATTTTTGTTTGGGCCGGTAGCTAAAATAAAGTACCTTTCTCCTGTGTGTCTAACTGTAGGTCACTCAGTCGCTGCGTCTGTGCTCCCAACCCTACGCTTTTGGACTACGGGATCGGGAGCCTATACTACGCTGCCCTTGTGCCCCCATATCTTAACCGTTTCCCTCAATCTTCTCCGTTCAGGAAGCTTTTCGGTCACTCGAATCTTCCAATATTTTTTGCATATAGTCTTTCAGAGAAAAGAGGGAGAAGGATAGGCCCGGTCAAACAAAGCAAGCCATGGATCTCCCCAAAATGGATGATCACCTACGACCAGTCAGTTAACAGCTGACCACTCTACCACTAAGCTATTGAGGAAAAACTCCTCTTTGAGAGCTGTCAAGTTATGCCCCCTATTCGTAAAGGCATCGACTTGATAGCCTTCAGAACGTCGACTCCACTAGTGCTATTCATAGGATAAAGCATCTCGCATCCGAGAGCAATGTTCTTTCTTTTGAGGCATGTCCCTTTCCGGCTTCTTGGTGATGGAGGAAGGCATCGCATCTCGCGTTGGAAGGAAGTCATAAACTACGGATTCAGTTTCTTATTAAGAGGGAAAGACCAGAGAATAGGTCGTGCTTCACCTCACCGGGAAGTTCACCTCACCGGGAAGCACTCCCTCACACAAAGAAAATGCTATAATAAAATCCCATCTCCATTTATCACATACCAAAATTGACCTTTAGGCAAGTTTTGCCCAGTTCTTGTATCAACAAAGGCCGTTCATCATCCCCACGGCAGGAGAATTGATTAGGTGTTCTCTATAATCTACTTAAGGAATTCTCTTTTCTCCTCTTTCCTTATGGCGAAGCATAAGAGGAAACTAAAGTTCTTTAACCAAAACTGCATTCTTCCCCTACTACTAACCAAACCAGAAGTCTAAACAAAAAAGCTAACCCGACTAAAACAACTAAAGGAAGAAATTAAGCAACGCAGCATCTTGCCATCCTAACCCCCGGCGAGAGAACTAAATGGGGACAGTTAGCTCAGTCCTGCATTTCCTAGCAGTCGGCGATGAGCAGCATTTTCTGAGTATTCGACCACAGCCGTCTCTTGCTCAGCACAAATAGTAGCAACCAAAGCTAGGAGTTATTCCATGATTCTCTGAAGGGCGAGTCCGGAGTATGTGAGTTCAGGTTTTGCCTTAGGTGCCACATCAACCCTCCTTGATCTGACCTGAAGTGTGTGTCAGACCCCCTAAAGAAGATGATTGGTTTTTCACCCTTTCCCCTACAATAAACACAGCTCCTTGAAAGCTCTCGACTCTGGAGACGGAGCATATTCGGGGTAAAGGCAATTGAATCCTGAATCCCTTGCTCCATCTTGCCTTCTCCATCGGAGGTATAGGAGTGCAAGAGCATGATCCAAATATAAGGCCTAAGCAGATATAGGTTGTGTTTGGCCATCCACACTTCCCTGAAATTTTAACTTATTTTCAGGCTTTTGGATTTTGAGTGCTTACTTCATTGTCAAGTACAACACCACCACTTTGTTGAACCTGCTAGTCCAATCCCAGCCCGGAAAAAGGAGTGTGTGTCAGGTATGTTCACCGTTGGCGTAAAACTTTTGTCATAACTACAACATGAATTCTAATCATGACTTCATTGTGAAATACATTCCCCACCCCTCTCTTTCCTCTTCCCCCTTTCTCTCTCTTGTTTCCTACTCTCTGTGTCTCTCGTCAAAGGAAGTACAGTGAAATGTACCATTTCACCTTGCTTTTTTTGTATTAAATGTACCTATATTCATGTATGAAAAGGGGACATACCCCTGAAATCCATGCAAACAAACTCACCCCAAGATGTCCATAGTTCGTAGAAACGAACATACCAACAGAAATAGAACTTCATCAACTGAATCAAGAATTTTAACCATCATCATCAAAGCCTTGTCCCAACTGTGTTGGAGTCAACTACATGAATTCCGTTTCTCCATTCCAATCTATCTTGAGCCAAATCCTCATATAATTCACATGAGGTATAGATCCTCATATACCTCTCAATCAAGCACCAAATCCTCATATAATTCCTATCTCCACCTTTTCACATGAATTCCGTTTCTCTGTTTTCCTTTCTTCTCTCTTCATGTGCTCTTCATGTGAAAAGCAAGGGTTATAGAGAGGACATGCCTATAGATAATTTAGGCTGTTCATCTTGAGTATCCCATCTTCGGCTGATGTAAACTGCTTCTCTGCAGTTAACATCCAATCAATATAGAACTTCAGCAACTGAAGCAAGAAACTGAACTAAGCAAAGAGGAATTCCGGGTCCTTCATGTTAGCCTTATCTGGTCAATCTAGAGCAGCTAGATGAGTTATGTTACAAAGCTATAGAAAACTATCATAGATCTTATTCCAATTGTATGGTGCTTGATTGAGAGAAATTCTCAATCTGAGATGTTCATCCGATGATCGTATCTTCTGCTACCCTAATGGCACACATTACATAGGGGCCTAATCGGGGAGTGTCTAATAACGAAGAATTCTGGGGCATTAAGCGGGCCTTGACAATAGTTCCACGACACCCAAGTTCACGGCCCCAAACACTCATTTTTGTAGACTTAGCCACAAATAGATGGTAAAACAAATCACCCCAATTCGATATTCCCACGTATAGGCAGTCTATGCTGTTCATCTGATGATCCCATCTTTTTTCATTGACCAGCAAAGGGGCGTGTGGGGCCCACCTATAGGTAATCTACACTGCTCATCTGATGATTCCATCTTTTGCCTGATCCATGCCTCAGATGATCTGATCCTATTGGTCCAAAGCTTCAAAATGGACAATAATGAGCAAAGGCCTACATTTCATTGGGGCGTAACCAGGCAGCCCCCAGTGACAAAGAATTCCGGTGCATTAAGCATCAAGGACAGTTGCACAACATCACACACACCCAACTAAAGGTCCCCCAAATCACATGTGTAGAATTAACCACAAACAGATGCTAAAACAAATCACCCCAATTCGATACCCCCTCTTTCCAATTCTCACAAACACCCATTTCCCATTCTTAAATAACCCCAATCTCCAATCATCACCCAAAACACATAAAAACACAATCTTTCACCTCCACAAAATAAAATCAACCCAAAAAAAAAACTCAAAATCAGTAAAAATCCCTTCACCTGGAGCGGCGAGAGCGCAGACAAGCACCCATCAAAGGCGGAGGTGGACGGCCAGACATCCGCGACAGAAACCGCATCCTTATGCGAGCGGGGAACGAGGCGCTTATAGGACTGGATATAAAGAAAGAGGATGAGATCATTGACATCAGCTCCAGCGGAAGCCTCTTCTCGGGGATCGGATGGCAGCACGGAAGCGAGGGTGTCGACGACGAGTAGCGCGTTGTCGACGGAGATCTGGAGGGTTTCGGCGATGGCTTCTGCATCGATCCGAGGAGAGGATCTTTGGACGAGCTTCTCTTTGAGGAGGGCTAGTGTTGCAGAGCCGTCGGAGAATATTAGCTTTGAGATTGGGAGGAGGCCGTATTCGAAGGGTTCTCGTCGAAGATGGAGAAGAAAGCCTTCATCTTTTGGTGCTGCTGGAGATGGCGTCGATGTCGCCATCGAGCCCTCCATTGCTTCGGTCATTGTCTTCTTCTTCTTCGCAGTTGCAGAGAGAGAGAGAGATTGGAGAAGAAGAGGTGAGAAAGAGGAAATGGAAATGGAAATTGAAGAAAGACGAAGGAAACTGAAAGAGAAAGGTGTCTTATATGAGCAGATGGATCCGGATCCTCTACAGTGCCGCCGCAAGGAAAGCTTTTCTGGTGCAGTTGAAAATAGGACACGTGTTGTGTTTGTGGGCCAGGCCAAGGACCCTATAAATAAGAGGGAGTCCGGATCCTGAGGCTCCAACCTAGAGAAATCCTCCGTTGAGAATGGGAACTCGATGGTAGAAATTAGGGTTTAGTCTCTGTTAAGATTAACGGAGGGCGTCCGTATGGGAAGGCAATTGAGCTACTGCTACTAGCCCAATAACCGTGATTAGTACGGTATCTCCCAGCACTGCAGAATTATATCATTACATATTAAATTTTTATACATCTTTTTATAAGATAAATTAGATAAAATAAAATTAGAGAAATTAGAACAAAAAGGATATAGTTACATAGAAATAATTAAAATATAAATAGTTTAATGAAAAAATAAGTGGGTAGTTATATGAGTAGTTACATAACCGTCGGTCAAAATTATAACCCACAATCAAAATTGAAACCAAAACCTCCTATCTTAATATATTATAATTCGGAATTTTTTATCTCATCAAATAGCCCACCACTTTTCACTTTAGTTCTACTTGTTTTTTTCTTTTTTTAAAAAAATAAATCTTATTTAACCCTTCTCTTCTAGTCACTTCCTAATCAATTTTTCTACTTGCTCAATGAAAACATGTACTCCATATGACTTTTTTAATGTATGAGTATTTAATTTATAATGCACAGACATACCGTGCTGAGCATGTGTTGTTGTGCTAGTAAGGTATTGTGCTTATGATTTAGAGTTTATTTATATATTAAAGTGTTTGGTAAACATCAACCTGTGTTTTCTATTTTTATAATTTATCTATAAATTAAAGCTTTTGCCTGTGAAAAATAGCTGGAGAGAGGATTGCCTTATTTTAATAGAGTGGATGGAGGTGGAAAGTGCCAAGTTTACAAGTGTTTCGAATGAAAAATGACTCATAAAATTCTCAAAATGACGTCAATGGTGGATTATGCATTATAATTTTTAAAATGTGGGCCCTAATTACTACAATTCTCAAAGGTAGGCCCAATTGCCCAATGGATTAATTTTTTTTTTAATAATTTTACCCAATAGATAACTATATATTATGATATAAAATATAGGGCTTTTATTTTATTTCTTAATCTAATTAGCTTTTATAATTAGACTATAGTTTCCAAACGGGAAACTAATGTAATATTCATCAGAAAAAAAAAATAGTTGAGATTTATATAATAATTTATTCATATATTTTATAAGTAACCAATGTGATGATAGACCTCTATTCTATTGAAATGAAAATTTTCAAAGCCGCATGAAACATAAGCCATTTACTCTAGAGTCCTGCTATTTGGACGGATTCTTGGGACCGGTCCTTGGACCGATCCCAAGGTTCCATCCAAATATCATGATATTTGGATGGAACCTTGGGATCGGTCCAAGGACCGGTCCCAAGAATCCGTCCAAGTAGACATTTTGTTTACTCTAAACAATTTGATTTTTCATAATGGATTGTTTTATATAGTTGAACTCATGGGAATTCTATGGCATAAAAATTTTCAAAATTTATGTGTCATCCATCCACTCGTGGCCTAAGTGGTGAGGTACCTCCTTATGCACGGGTATAATTAACAATTAATCTCTAGTTTTGTTGTTCTGGTGAATAGAGACTTAAACAGTGTGGGCATGTAAGTATGTATCACAAAAAAAAAAAAATCAAGAATTCAAGTTGAGGGACTTATATATCTCTCTTCACAAATACTCGAGTACAACCTAGTATTTTGAAAGCTTGGATTTAGAGAATTCTACATGCGAAAAGTGATAATTGAAAATGATGGATTTTTTTAATCTCGCCAAATAACAATAACCGAGTTACTATTAGAAATAAGAACTATTGAGATAACTATTGACATGAAATTCCCATTAGGAATTTCTCTAGACAATGTGCCCTAAAACTTGTATTTGTAAAAAGTGGTTAAAATTGACGAAACAAAAGTGAATATCCAAAATGACCATCAAACAATCTCCTCTTCAATTAAAAATGAATCAAGGGGAGATGTGAAATGAATGTCTGCCCAACGCCCTAGTGACCAAAACTCCTTAGAAGTTAAGGTCTCATCTACATCTCTAATTCACATATTTCTTCCTTAGGGGGTGTTTGGATAAAAGAAGAACATAATATCACCAAATTTAGATATTATAAGATTTCATTATCACATAATAAAATAGTGTCATATTATAATATTGTGTCACTTATGGTGTCTGACAATTACTACAAATTTCAATATACCTTGAAGTGTTTGGCAATTTATAAATTTTTTACTAAATGATGCACCAAAATAAGAAATGAATAGAGAAACTGGGATGATTGACCAAATGGGAACCCACCAACTAGTAGTCATACTAGATTCATTTAATATTGGTAACCATGGAAGGGCCCATCTAATTAGAAAATCATTCAACGGAATGTAAAAACCCACGAGTAATGTATTTTAATCAATGTGGGTCCACCAAATGTTAATAATTATAATGTAATACATCCAATGGTGATTATAGCAGAGACCCTGGCGAGTGTTAAACATCATTGAAGAATCCATTTATGAAAAATCAACGTGGGACCCATTTGACGTTAGCAATCATATTAACCAAGTTAATTATAGTAATCACTAGGGGGGCCATTAATATTGGCAATCATGGTAGAAATTGCCTAATGTGATATTTGTAGGACCCACCTAATGTTAGTAATCAATAAAGAAACTATATAATTATGATAGGACTATGGGACCCACATAAAATTTATAATTACTAGCGGGCCCATCTAAGATTGAGAGTCATAGTAGAATTCCTATAGAATCCATCAATATTAAAAAAATGTAGTTGGCCACCATGGTAGGAGTTTCTCATAAATTTCCACCCTTGACCCATGTTTTGGTTAGTTTTCATAACGAAAGATTATTTTATACAACATATACTTGAATATTAGAATATGATGGTTTTTATAAGAAAGTGAGATATTGTAGGATACTTTCTAAGCTATCCAAACACCTAATTTTTAGGTGTGTAGATTACATTCTAAAGTATGAGATAATATAGCAAAGTCTTTAGAAATATTTGCTTTCCAAACACCCCCTTATCTCTTTAATAAATTTTTTTTTGCAGCCCACTGACTATATTCATTCAAGCCCTAAATATAAATAAGGAGCCTCAAGAATTTATCACGAGCGGAAGGCTTATAGGATTTAGACTAGTAAATCTACTAATAAGTTTTTTAAACAATTAGTGCACGTTTAACCTCAAGTGAGGAATATGTGCCATATGTTCGAGAATTCATTGCCATGGATTTGAAGATTTCTCGTTGAGAATTTCATATCGATATTAATATATTCGCTTGAGAAAATTTGGATTAATGCATGTAAAAACTTACGATTTCCCAATCCCATTGCTATTTGCTATAGATTTGAAGATACTAAGAGTTTCACATCGATATTGATGCATGTCGATGCATATGCTCGAGAAAAATGGATTGAGGTGTATAAATTCATAAAAATAAGTATTTTATAATCCCACGGGGGAGAGTCAAACATAATAGTTTTTTTTTTTTAAAAGAATGTTCCCTACAACCCAATCTCCATGTAAATGATTCATGTGCCTAATGAGCACGCATCATCATACTTGTTTACAATCATTTATACATAAACAAAACTCTTTATCATCTCCCGCTTGCAAAAAGTCACCAATATACATGCAACACAAGGTGATTATATTTAATTGTGCAATTAACTATAAGATCAAATCCTCCCAACCACTTTTGTTATTATTTTCACTCCTGTGGACCTCATATTTATAAGTTAAATTGTTCAATTTGTTTATTAAATTAAAAAACTCCAAGTCCTTAAAGCAAATTATCTTAGATCTCTGTAATTTTTTTATTTAATGAAAAATAAAAAAGTCCAACCTATAGATCTTTCGGGACTTGAGCTACTCAACGTTCTCAAATCATTGATAGGCATCAAGATATTTAGCAAATATCCCCTTTCATATTTGAAATATGTTTATATAATCATCACTAAGTCAAAATCAATTAAACAAGATGGGCTTAATTTTGAATCTAAGGTCATCCTTAAGAACCTAGTTATGCCGCCAATCAAAACCAAAATGATTAGAATCACTATCCCCACTCATATTGACCATGCTACATATTTCAAGTCAAATTCAGCAGGGCCTGCTATGAATTCGATGAATCGGACGGACGTCCAATATTATTTCACTGAAATTTGAATTCACCCAAAAGCTTAGGCTAATAGGTGGCCCAAACAGGTATATAAAGTTATGTCCTACTCGGGACTTATGCGATGTGGAATGTGGGACTTTCCAACACTCTCCCTCGCATGCAACAAATTTTATGAACGAGCATGCCACGTGGGCTACACAAGAACAACAGGAGCCACATGGGCTACACAAGACTAACGGGATTGGAACCCGCTTCGATAATATGTAAGATGTCATATACAGACCCAAAAGCTTAATCTCATAGGTGGAAGGCCCAAACACGTATATATGAAGCCTTGTCAAAGGCTTTTACTTAGGCGACTTGGGATGGCAAGGCTTTACTCAAGTGATGTGATAGCAAGGCTACCCCCTCTCTGATACCATGTAAGATACCATATACCAATCCAAAAGCTTATAAGCGAATAGGTGGAAGGCCCAAACATATATATGAAGTCAGGTCCAACTCAAGACTTAGGCGATGTGTGATGTGTGAGTTTCCAACACTCTCTTATAAAATTGATGATTGAATTCATCAGTGGGGTCCACCTCTAAAATATATCCCATTGGTAAATTGCTACAAAATTCAAGTTAATTAATGATGTGTTCATTGTCAAATTGATGATATGGAGAAAAAAAAAGGCAAAATTAGCGAAAGGTCCCTATAAGTCAATGTTTTCAGCCTCCAGTCCAAGGAAAAACTTTTTAAGGCCTATGGTCCACTCAGCTAAAATTTTTTCAGCCTTAGGTCCCTGCATCCACATGACCTCATTTTTTCAAACTAAATTGCCCTTTCAACCATTTTATGCATAAAATTTTGAAATTTAAAATTTCAAATCCTCCCTCCTTCCTAAATCCTCTCGATCTTCCTCCTCCCTCCTTCCTAAACAAACTGATATCAGAGAAAATTTCTCATTTTTTTCCCACCTCAAAGACAGGCAACGATTTGGGTTGGTTTTCTTGTTTTCTGCCGGACCCCACATCGCACACCGGAGAAGAAGGAGAAGACCTTGTTTTCTTGTTGCAGCCGATTAGGACAGCAGCAGCGAGGAACCCGTAGACGATCACCGCCCACTGATCCACCACGGAGAACCAAGGCCTTGCCCGTCTCATTCCTTTTTTATTTACACCCCGAGTCCCATTTTTCTGCAACAGTCGAACGTGGCGGCCCACCTTGATATGTCGATTGCAACAAATCCTAACCCACCTCTTTTTTTTTTTAGTTCCCTCTGGCCCTGACCCACCTCTTTTTTTTTTTTTTCAGTTCCATTGACCAAATCAAAGCACCCAACACAATCTCCACCCAGTCTCTTCCATGCCTTTCATCTATTATATTCTCTATGTCCGGTTCCAGCGACTGAGGATGGAAAGACCTCAATTCTCCTTCTCTGTTTCCAAACAAAGAGCATAATGAAGTAGCAAAGGCCTGGTCAGCGTTGACTCCTAGGTGGCCAGGTTTCAAAGGCAACTGGTATCTATTCAAGATGTTTGCATGGTCAAATATGATCATGGTCAGCAACATCACTATCCCTATCTTTATTGCAGAAACGCATATAAAACTAATGCTATATATGACTCCTTGATGGCCACATTAGGACTGGTTCATTATTACTTGCTGCGTAGAAAGAGTAAGGATGCGACCTCAGTTCTCCCTCTCTGTTCCAAACAGCGAATGGATTCTCCGATAAAAAACTATCGATTGGTTCTGGAATCCTTCGCTTTTGTGCTTGCAAGAGGCAGTCTTGCTGCCTTTCATCCTTGAATTCTGGGCGTAACAGCGAGGTAACGCACGGTTCTCGGTAAATATATCCGACTTTTGTAAATTTATTTTGAGTATTTGACAATTTATCTGAGTTTTTTGCAAATCTATCTGAGTTTTTGTTAAATTTATCTGAGTTGTTGTCAGAATTTATCTGAGTTTTGTTCAAGTTATATCCGAGTTTTTGTCAATTTATCTGAATACTGTTCAATTATATCTGTGGTTCTGTCATATTTGCTGTTGTTTTTTTGTAAATTTATTTGAGATTTTGTTCAAAATTTAATCTGAGTTTTTAGCAAATTTATTTACGTTTTTTGAAATCTACATATGTTTTTTAAATTTAATTGAGTCTTTCAATTAGTTTGTTTTTTAAAATTATTGCATTTTTTAAAATTTAAGTTTTCGTTATTTTAAAATTTAATTGCATTGTTAAAATTTTCTTGGATCTTGTTGAGATGTATTGAGTCTTTTGAAATTTATTGACATTTTCTGAAATTTATTTGGATCTTTTTGAATCTTATTTGCATCTTTTTCAATTATTTTCGTTATTTGATGTATATATTATTTTTTTTAATTTATTGTGTTTTTTGAAATATTGCATTTTAAAATTTATTTTCGTTATTTTTGAAATTTATTGTGTCTTAGAAATTTATTTAAACATCTAGAGATTACATTAATCGTGGGCAATATAATGTTAGTTTGGCCATTATTAATGGGATATCCCACCAATTATGGGCTATAATTTAAAGAACGGGTAAACAAGACAGTTCAGGCATGAAAAAGCGTGAGAGAGACCTTTGGCTGCATCACTTTTTTTTTGTAGACTATTTACAACAAGTCCATAGTTTTGAGTGATCCACGTCGAAGGCCAAAAAAAAACTACATCCACGTTTTCAACAATCTGTCTCACAATTGAGAAGCATCAATTACTACCAGCAAGAAACAAAAGATAAAGAAAAGAGCAAGCTACGATAACAGGGAAAGAGAAGCTGCAACCCATCGGCCCAAGGGATACAAAACTATACACCCTAAAACCCTAAACAAGGTACTTGATTAACAATCATCGGATGAAGAAGACGCAGCATGCACAAGGTTTGGCGGAGATTGGTGCACTGCGAACATCGATATGTATCTAGTAGCATTATGGAGATCACACGGACGAAAGACATGAGTTTCTCGAGGTAAATACTAAGGGCCTGTTTCTTTGTAAGAATTCTTGGAATTCATGTCTGTTGGAATTTGTAGAATTTGAGAAGCTGGAATTTTGAAATGCTACAAATTCTAGCATTCCTAAATTCTCCGTTTCTTTTATACCTAGAATTCCTGCCTGAGAATTTCATGCAACTTGAATTCTACAAATTTCTAATTTCATGAGTACTCGAATCTCTGCACATTGCAATGATCTTCATCCCATTCCCATCCTCCTTATCCAACATCTCCATCGTCATCATAGCTCAGAGCCGCTTGCCTCAAAGGAAATCGAGATCACAATGATGCCCCTACAAATCCTCTTGAATTGAATGCTGTATCACAGTTCTGTTCAAAGAGGTTGGATAGATGAATTCTGGGGTTTCTTATCGGTCTCGATGTAAGAGGAGATGGATTTCTTGTACAAGCATTGAGGAGAATGGTAGGGTTTTGAAAGATGTCAGATGAAAATGAAATTGATATTAGATCAAAAGAAAGGTGTGGATTTGGGGGTTCATGGAACCAGATATATGAAAGGAGTGGAAAGAAGAAAGATAACCAGATCTGATTTTTTTTTAGAGGTGCAGCAAAGAAGATGACCTTCCACCGTCAGAGAGAGCCGGAGTTCTAAGAAAACCTCCCGGAATGCCAGAATTTGTAAATGCTGGAGCAAGGGCTAGCATTTGGAATTTCACTTTTTTGAAATTTCAAAATGTTGCTTGCCTCAAATGCTGCGAATTCTAGTAAATGAACATAGAATTTCTGACTGGAATTCAGGAATTCACAGACAGCTTGAATTCCTGTCAGAAATGCTTTAAAAGAAACATGCCCTAAGTACCGAAAAGAGCCACATATGGGATCATCCTGTCTTGACAAGCGACTCTATTAGCATCCCTCATGCAAAATCGGGTTTCCACTGACTGAATACTTCCCACTAAAATGAATTTTGTGAGAGATTTGAGAAGGGATCTATCTCCATTATGCCATAAAAGGGAGCAAAATAGGTTGCCACATTTCCTTAAAAACTCAACTAATATATGAAACAATCCCCCTCTATCTGAAGACGGAAAACATGTTCCTCTAGGCAAAACTCCACACATTTGATGAGAGCTTCAATTCAAGCTTCTAATGCAATGTAGGTGAATCTTTTCCTACAAAAGCATGATCAAAGTTCCCATAGAATCCCTAATTAGAACTTTACTAACATAGTAACAGTCAAGTCAAGCCTCTATTTTTCAGACAAGATGTCACATTAAAAACACTTAAATTCAAAACTCCTTTCATCTTTAAAAAAGAAAAATAAAAAAACAACCACCTTTATCCACTAAAATACAAAAAAAACTTCACTTTTCCATAGTAAAGTAAAATTTTTTTCATAATAAACAACTAAAAATAAAATACCATCATAACCCACCTATATTTTATTCTTTATTCAAAATCAATTTTACTTCACTTAGACTTTATTAGTAAAATTACCAAACTGGCTTGATAACCCAAAGTTTTACAATTAGCGTGAAGGGGTTATAAGACCCACCAAAATTCAATTTCACATGATTGTAACAAGGAGGCAACTACATATATGAAAGGCACTCTGGATGAAACAGAAGTAAGAGAGAATAGGTTAGCAAAATGTAATTTAGAGAAGCAAAACAATATTTTTATTTTTAATAGAACAATGGACAAATATCAATATACAGGTATGTAATTAATGACTTAGGATAATTTACTGTTCCCTCTCATCTCATGTAAGCAAAAATTGTAAAAAAAAAAAAAAATCCCTCTCAAATGGACCCAACTCATGATGAAGAAATTTGGCATACCTGTTAAATACCAGAGGGGCCCACCAATACCTATTGGCAATATTTTCTCCTCCTCCATTTTCCCATTTTTTCTAGCAGCGTTTCTCGAAAACTCTCCATAGCGGCCTTTAAATCCCAAGAATCCCTACGCTTCGCGATCTTTCTCCAAACTCTCTTCTGAAAATCTCTCTCCCCTTTCTTTTCCTTCTTCTTCTTCTTCCTTCCTTCCTTCCTTTGATCTGATCGCTTCCTCCTTTCATAGAATACAAAAATGGTAGTGATCGAGCCATGCTCCGACCCAGACACCACGAGAAATCGCACAAACACCGAAACCCCAGAACATTCCAACGCCCAAACAGAAGAATCTTCCAGGGAAGATGATGGCTTCGAGACCGCCAGCGACGGAGAAGGTGGATCCGACGGCCAGGATCGAAACCCAGATTCTTCCAAACCAGAGGAACTGACCCCAGAGGAACCGACCGCAGAACAGTTGCAGCAGGTCAGTTGGATTTGATCTCTTCCCTTTTGGGGCATTTCTGAAATTCGAAATCTTTGATTATGTGGAACCTATGTTCGTTGAATTGGGGTGCTCTTAGATGCAGAGAAAGGATAATCTAATGCGGGTTACATCTGATTTGATTTCTGTGGGGACCGATTTTGTTGATTTAGGTTGTTCAAATCGAATTCGGAGTGGGTTATCACTCAGATTGGAGTGAGATTTGGTCCAATTTTCTATGCAGGAGGTGGTGATTTGTAATATGAGCAGTTCTGATAAAGCAAAAAGTGGCTGGATATAGGTTATTTAATCATGTGATCAGCTGCCTAAATCATTTTTCTAGGACGCAACCCTTAATGGCTTATGAGTCAATACTTTGCTAGATCTGCATTGGGCTGGATTCCATTATCTCCGCGATTATCATTAGGTGTTGAACCTGTACGCTTAGACTGGATCAGATCGTGATACCTGTATCGATGGATCACAGTCTCCAATTCATGGTTTTCCTTATGATAGAGATTTGAGTTTCTAACAATTCATATTGTTGGTCCACTCACAACCACTCCTTTTAATTTATAAGTAGATCATGTTTTAGATGGAACATTTCAAGTGGTTGTTATGATGGACATGTGAAAATTTGGACTAAGGAACAGGTAGGACCAAGATTCTCGCCCTTGGATGGATTGACTAGATATGTGTAGATCATTTGAAAGTGTTCTCCCTAGAGAATATTCTGGATCATTTTTTACTCGGATTGTGGATCATGGATGTTGGGGTGGCATAGTAATCAAGGTAAGCCTCCTCTTTTAGGACTTCCAGACTTGCTATAACTAATACAGCTAAATAATTAGGTTTACAAGTAAACGCAGCACTGGGCAACTGGGTTCCGTGGACCCAAGCAGGGCTTCCGGGGGTCAATTTGGGTGTAGAGAAAACTGATCGAGAAAGCTTTCTATAGTACGAGTTTGAACTGTGGACAGCTTCCTCCACATTATCTCTTCATCTGAATCCTTCTAAATGTGATCCTTTTGTTATGTTTTTAAAAGTGAACTGCAATGTAGAATATGTTAAACAAGTGGTATTTGGTATAACCATCTAAGTGCTTTTGGAGTATACTTTGCAGCATATTCTTTTGTGTATTACTCAAATTATCTACTAATGTATGCGATATAATGCTTGGTTTGAATTAGTAGATTTTTGTGGGAGCACAGCATTCCATAGTGGATTCATAACGTTAAATGCTTGTCTGTGCAAAATCCATTGTTAACATTACTAAAAGTTGGATTAGGATCAAATTCGGGTAGGTTTGGAAAGCTTTCTAAGATGCTGTGAAAACTGAAAGTTGCAATATTCTTTTTTAGGGTTACATTCTGCTAAGTGATACTCTTAGGATTATGTTAGAGGTGACTTTTTACCACCACATGGGAGTCTCCATGATCAATACAACCCCCTCCCACTCTGTACCCCCCATGAATTGACACTTACCCTAATTGATACTAATATGAATTATGCTCATCATCATCATCAAAGCCTTGTCCCAACAAGGTTTGGGTTGGCTATATGAATTTTGTCTCTCCATTCCGATCTATCCCGAGCCAAATCCTTATAAGTTGCAGTTATTCAGATCTATTTGTACTACCTCCATCCACGTCCTCTTTTAAATTTTATAAAAAAATGTAACATAAGAGACTGATTAAAATGATTTTTATCCAAAATTCCTCACATCCATGAGTAAAAAACAGCTCTTTTCAAATATTTTATCTAAAAAAAAAAAATAAAAAAATAAAAATAACGGTCCACAACAGCCGTTATTATGAATATAACGGTCATAATAACAGCTGACACTAATTTTTTACCTTTCTCTTCCCTTCTTTTTTTCACTTTCTTTCCCAAACCATTTGTGGAGCTTCCTGAGATCGTGGCCTTTGGTTTCCTCTGGTTTCACTAAAACTCAAGTGATTTGCAAGATTTTGGTGGATTCTCATATGAAGGCTTCTTCCCTTCTCAACCACGATACCCCTATGTCTATACTCCGATGTTTTACTTAATTAATTTTGATGTAGCAGTAAATTTTACTTGAAAGTTAAAATTCACTCTCAAATTACTTGGTGATTGAGTAATTGAGTACTGCACTACTACTACTAGGATTTTGACTTGAAGCGTCTAACACTAATGGTTAGTTCAAAATTATGGTTGCAATGCATATTGTAAAATTTGTGATATTTCAATTTTCAACTTATTTTAATATATACATGTAAATCTATTTAATTTAGAACAGACTTTATAAGTTTCTGATAAGATTGCGGTACATGATGTTATGACTTAGGGGGACCGATATTTTTCTTGAAAGTGTTTATTAATGGAATAATATTGTTTTCTAGCATTTTATAATATTAAGGAGTTTTTGGATTTTTTTTTTATTTTTTGGCGTAAAATAAAAATTTTCACCACGATGGACTGCAAACCGCGACACGATGCCGTGTTAAGGTCAACCGCAACCGTGATTTTAAACCATGATTTCCATCACACCATGCACCCATGAAAGGTATGCAAACCCAAGTGGGCCCACAAGGGGCTTAGAGTTTTACCTCTCACACAATCCGTGAGAGGTACCTCTTTGCAGAAAGTGACCCTATATGCATATTATTTGGTGTTTTGTATAATTGTATTCCTTTTATGATAAACAAGTAATTTGAGAGATGATTCATGACTTGTTTGTCATGTCAAGAAGATGGAAGTTGCGGAGATGAGAATGCTAAGATGGATGTGCGGGATCACAAGGAGAGATAGATTAGGAATGAGGAGATTAGGGGCATAGTAGGAATAGTACTGATTGGAGATAAAATGAGAGAAAATCGACTGAGATGGTTCGGCCATGTTAGAGGCGTCCAACAGAGGCACCTGTTAAAAGGTGTGAAAGCATGGAGTTTGCCAAGAGTAGGAGAGGGAGAGGGAGACCCAAGAGAAGTTGGAAAGAAACTATTAAACATTATCTTGCCTACATGGATCTAACGGAGGACATGGCCCAAAACAGATTTGATTGGCGTCGTCAAATCCATATAGCCGACCCCACCTAGTGGGAAAAGGCTTGGTTTGGTTTGGTTTGGTTATTCATGACTTGTTTGTGAGTAATTTCTTATCATTATTAACAAGTACTTAATGAGTTTAGGGTTTTAGCGGAGTAGGATTCCAGCGAAGCCGAGATTCTAGCTATATTAGAAGCTCTTCGCTCATATTCTGGAAGATTCTTAGAAGAATTAATTGTGGAAAGTGATTCCCTCAACGCCATCTCACGGGTTAGTTCTAAAATTGGTCCATGTAAATTTCAGTTCATCTTCAATGAGATAAAATCTCTTTCTTCCTCCATTTCAGTGACCTTTTCCTATGTGAGTCGATCAGCTAATTGTATGACAGATGCTTTGGCCAAGCAAGGAGTTGTTAGGATTTCGGCCTTGGAGGCTTCTCTTATTTAGTTATATATGGTGTTTGGGTATATGTCTCCCTAAACCCAGGCGTGGTTTGTTCTTTTTCTTTCTTTATTGGTGTAAGGTTTTTCTAATCTTAATATATATTTTCCGTTACCGTTTAAAAACAAGTACGTTATGGGTTACTCTATAATTTCCTGACTGTTCACTTTTCTTGAACATTCATGACCAGTTAACTATTTTGGCTAAAAGACTGGAGTAAATATGCAAGTAGTGATGTAATTAAATTCTGTATTGAAACTAAAATTTGGTCTTGGTGTTTACATTCCTAATATGATTTTGAATGAACTTCTATTCAAAATTTTGTTGATCTGGTTATGTGTTTGCTCTTGGAGCAGAAAGCTTTAGCACAAGCCATGATGCAAAAGCAGAAGGCAACAAATTGTTTGGGGCTGGGCAATATGAAGATGCATTATCACAGTATGCAATTGCTTTACAAATTGCCCCTGAAGTTCCTCATCCTCAGAAACTCGTTCAATATGTCATGCAAACAGTGCTGCATGCTTCTCAAAACTGGTATGCCCATGCTGAGTATTGAACCTGTGCCAATGAGATTCCAATATGTCTGATTACGGATATTATATCAACTGTGCTGTCTAACTGGAAAAGAACAACATGATTTATGACAAGGCGCCATTTGAAAGGTAAAGGAATCTTTCTATTGACTTTAAGGGCACATTTGTGTGTCTTTTTTTTTTTTTTTTTTGGCGGAAAGGGTGGAAAAATCTGGCCACGTTTCTGTGGTGGTAAATTTTCACATTTGGTGCGGTCATTTTTCCTTGAGGAAAAGCACAAACTTTTAATTTTTATTTATTTATTTATTTTGGTGTGGGGAGGGGAGGGGTCGGACTTTTTTTGTCCATCGAAGAGGAAAAAGTCCACGGAAACTGGTTTTTCCGTGGATGTACGCAAATGTGGCCTGAAGTGGAAATCAATGATGCATGAAACAATGATAAAATGAGGAGTGAAGTTACACTCTGGCAATGAGTTGGCCATCTCCTTAGCTTCTCTTAGTATATTGTGAGAAGAAATATTGAAGTTTGTGAGAAAGATAAAAGGTCATTAAGGATGGGAGACAATCTGCAATTCTCTTTTATCGAGGCCTAACTTGTTACACTGAGCAGTGCTCCCAAATCCCAATGCAATAAGAGGGCTAGCCAAGGTTAAAGATAAAAAGACTTATCAGCTTGGGCAGAGTACATACTCCTCTTAATCGAAGTGTTCTCGAACACAATCCAGGCCTGGGTAGTCGACTAAGTTCACTGTCATCTCAAAGTATTCCACCTCTACTGGTAACTATTAACGGTTTCCAATATCACACAAACAAAATTTCTTTCTGGAACTTTACCAGTTGGACCATTGTGCAAAAACATCCATTGTTGCATGATATTTTAGTTTACCTAAACTAGGGCCCGTAGGAAAGATTTTTTTCCCCCTTGAGATCTGACTCAAATCTCATTGTATTTTTGTAGATTTCTTCAAATCATATTTTTTGGAAAATAATTTTTTAAGGCAATGTGTACCATACAGGATGTTGACTTGGGTTCTTTGGTAGGATAATTGGGGCCCTTGGGCCCTTTCCCATTGTACATTTCATGATTCCTGTGCTTGTAGATTTAGCATTTCTTAAATGCAACAGTTTTTTTTTTTTTTTTTTTTTTTTTTTTTTTTTTTTTTTTTTTTTTCCATCTTTTACTTTTTTATTTTTTTTTGCTTTACAGACAAAGCACATCAACTAATTGGTTATTGCACATATGACCTACACTTGATGTTTCATAGGGAAGATATGATGATGCAATTAAGGAATGCACAAAAGCATTGGAATTGAACCCCACATATATGAAAGCGCTAGTTAGAAGAGCAGAGGCACATGAAAAGCTTGAGCACTTTGAAGAGGCTATAGCAGGTATATGGATCTGTTAGAGATGTATCTAGACTTAATTTATGCCCCGTTTGGCATGTGGATAAGTCTATACCGGATGAGAGTCTTATTTAGACTTAATTTATGCCTTGTTTGGCATGTGGATAAGTCTATACTGGATGAGTCTTATGGAAGTCTGTGTCTTGGAATTGTTTTGCTCTGAGCAACATATCCCTGCTATCGCTAAATAAGCATGGATAAGTGTAACCCACTTGTTTGATTTTTAGAGAAAGGGATAAGGCTGTGTCAGGTATAGACTTATGTGAGGTTTGTTTGTGGGCTAAATGAGGTTTTACCCGTAAATCTGTATTCCTAGGATATTAACCAAGCAGACCCTTTGTAGTACAAACCCACTGCATTCTTTCTGTTTTGTTTCCTTGTTTTGCCATCTTGGACTTGATATGTCGCTGTGGACCATGTCTTTTGGACAGCACATAGTGGAGTCAGGAGTTCTTTCTTTGTAAGTTATGACATCCGTTAGGATTTTGTTTCCTGCAGACATGAAAAAGATCTTGGAGTTGGATTCTTCAAACGTTCAAGCTAGAAGAGGCATACAAAGGTTGGAGCCTTTGGCAGCAGAAAAGCGAGAAAAGATGAAAGAAGAAATGATTGGTATGCTTCAAACATGGTTCTCACTTTTGATTTCTTATTGTTGCTTCAAGTGAAGGTTTTGTACATTTTCCTCCCCAAGTATGACAATAGCTTATCCTTCAAAATAGTGAATCACTGGCTGGCACCCCACTTTTTAGAAGTGCACTGGTGTCTTGAGAGAGAGAGAGGGAGGGAGGGAGATTGAAATTAGGCATGTTAAAATGAGTGTGTTGGCTTCCGACTGTTGTTCACCGTTGGATCAAAACACTTCAAGTTTTTCATATGTTTTCACTGTTGATATTTGGTGCCTTAAAATGCATACCTACAATGATTTGAATAAGTTGATTTTTGTGGTACCCTAAACCACCCAAAGACTGTTCAATCCTCCCTTCTTCCAATAATTGGCATGCATCAAAGTAGGCCCAACATACACAGGCACAAAAGCACACACAAAGATAAAATATTTATAGTCCCTTAGGAGGGAGAATTTGGATGAGAGGTTCTAAGTCAAAAAGAAAAAGGAAAGAAAAGAAAAGAGAGAAGCAAACAAACAGAAGTAAAGAAAGCAGGTTTGGTTTCTGAGTTCTGACAACTGTATCCCTCTAAAATGACCAATAAAATACTACAAGCTCATGCATAATTCAGTCACATGTCTGCCGAGTTAGATCCGATCTTGATGTAGTCTCAAATTTTGGAAAAAAAAACATAAGCTGGCCATGAATAAGTAGGGCAGCTCACATATGTTAATGCTAATCTTGACTTTATCAAGAGACAGGCTTGATTGGTCTGATGTTGGGCCTCACCCTGATCGTGGAGAAATTTGTCCCCTTTGCATACATGAGGAGTCTGCCATTGCTAGATGTTTATATCTATGAAGGTGGCCCACTTGGACGACTGCATGGACCATCCATGCGGCTGACTCTTGATTCTCCCATAGGGTTCCTTCTCTCTCTCTCAACATTCTTTGGGACTTTGGGTCAAAACGTGTCTGTACAAAGAATCATCAGGTCTTAAAATCTTATCCTTACTGAATAGGGGTAAGCTTGGCATTTCTTTATCCATCATTGGGACTGAATGGTCCTAGACATTCAATCATTGATCTATAAATGAATGATAAAATGTGAATACTTGATTGTTCTCTTCCAAAGAGCAAAAGGCTAATCAGATTTGGCTAAATCTATAGTGTGGGCCTTTTTTCTCTTACCTTCAAGTTGTCTCACACCCAATGCTCATTTTTTTGTATATTTATTTTTTTGAATGACAACTTTAGTTATTAAGAAAGCAGATACGATATAGGAGAGATGTACTGACTCAATGTTTATCCCACCTAGAAACTGATCCAACTGAAAGAGAAACACAAAGGAAACCCCAAGGGGTTATCCACTTACCTGGTTTCCGAAGGATCAAGCCACACATCACACAATTTAGAGAAAAAAAAATCTCATTCTCACTCATTGCCTAGATGACTGATTCGGTGTACATGTCATATAGGTTTCTTTGCTTTCAACTACTTTATATTATTGGAAGGTGACTAATACGCGTTCTGGTTATAGGGCATCAATCTCTAAGATTTCTCATTTTCAATTGCAAATACTTTTCAATCAAGTCAACTAAATGTAGAAAATAGGAAAATAGAAATATTTAGAGAAACTAGAATGACTACTGTAGAGAGGACTGTTAAGAAACAGATGCGATAAATGTCTAGAGTGGATGTAGTGGGCACAAGGACACACAATTAGATTGGTTGCTGCTCGGTTGGAGGTCTACGCCTGTGGTATGTAGCTGGGCTTATTGGGCTGGTCATGTTCCTACTTAAAACCAGGTTCAGCATCAACTTTTGTTAAGAAAAAACATCTCTGGTTGAAAAGATAGAAGGAAAAGCTAATGTGGACAAAATGTTTCTTTCAACAAATTGGACTTGGGACATATATTCCTGATAGCTATTTTCTAGGAAAAAAATGTTGCAATCAGGGAGTCTGGATCCTTTGTCTGCAAAACAGGGAGTTACTGTTTCACCCTATCCTAAACTGACACCTGTATAAAATGTCATGCCAGCTATATCACCACTTTCAAAAAGGAAAATAAAGATATCGGCGAGATTTTCATTTTATACAGGTGTCAGTCTTGGATAGGGCGAAACAGTAACTCCCTGTTTTGCAGAAACAGGGGATCCGGGTTCTGCAATCAGGAGGGTGTTGTCAAAGGGTACCCTCATATTGAACACCTTGAATTACATGATACCGAAAGGATACTCCTGTATCTTTGCAACTCATGCAGTTTGTGTGAACATGATTGGTTGACTACTATAAACTTCACTTCTCCATTTTGTGATCATCATAAATCTAAAACTATTATTTTCTATGCTTTAATCTTAGAAGATTTTCCATTTCTTGTAGAGATGAGTTCCAGATTCTTTTAGATTATAACCAGAATGTCTATATTAAGCATCTTCGGCTTTTGACTTCTGAAATTACAATACATTATTGTTTTCCACTTGCCAATCAATATGGCAATATCGGTGTTCTCTGGCTCTTCTCAAATTGTGTTTTGCCCTAAAGTGGTGACTGGTAGAGAGCAGACCATTATTTTCGCAATTCTTGTTGGGATATTCCCAGTCATCTTGTGGTGGCAAAAGGTGGCTCAAAAGAGAGAGAGGTACATGGTTTTGATGGAGTAGAACTGTAAACCAGTCCTTTTGTTGTAAGAGAGCTTCTAATTTGTTGATTCCCTTCCAAGATACTATGCAGTTGTCGCCAGTGTGCTGTTCATTACCTGCATGCCCCCTAACACTAAGAGACTCTGCACATTAGCCAGTCATGCTGGCCGTTACTTTTTTTTAAAAGCCGTTTTCAGATAAATGCATAATAAATATTTTTTCCATGAATTTGCAGGGAAGTTGAAAGAGATGGGAAATTCCGTATTAGGGCGCTTTGGGATGAGTATCGATAACTTCAAAGCGGTGAAGGATCCAAACACAGGATCCTATTCCATCTCGTTTCAGCGTTAGTTCACAAGCGATCCTTCCATGGTCTTTTTCCCCTTACTTTGTCATGACAGGCAGATGAGGTTGTGCAATGATCATTTTCCAAGTAAATGAAATTTTGAAGAGTTGGAAACATTTAAATTTTGTCTGTGATGCTTTCAAGTTTTATTTTGCAGCTTGCATAATGCATTTATATCTGCTATATCTGTGTCTGTTTACTTTTTGTTCTCTTCTAATAGGAGTAACCGAGTAAGTACCTTTTTCAAGCATGTGTATGTGATCTTGCGACCAAGGATATGCATTTGACTCAGGTTTGTGGCTTTACTAGAGGGGCCCATATCTATTGGTTCCCACGATGGATTCGGGTCATCCCCAGACAATCTCATATTGGAATGTGGAAGATCATAGCCAAGGAGTCTTGACCTTTTTCATCCACGAATGCAGATGTTGCCCTTTTCTTTGCTCAAACCATATTTGTTGGGCTAGGTTTAGAATTGTTGCCAATTGGTGAGATTTTTGGACATCCACATGGGATGAATTTTAACTCTAAAACTAATTTTGTTGAGTTATATCGTAAGTCATTCCAGATTCTCACTGTGGCACTGGTCTGGACCCTTTCTTGAACTGTAAACTCCCATTTGAGAATTCAAGTGGACATTTTAGTTCGTTAAGAATTTGAGAAAGGTCATCAAACTGGAGGTCGTATCTGTTTGATCACATCACCTCTAGTGGCACATTGGTTTTGTGGTTAGAACTATAATCAACTCAGCTGATTAATTTCATGACCTAACCATTTTATTTCAGGGGCCCACCAATGAGATCCAGCCCTTTCATGCTAACCCTTTAGTTGATCCCCTCCGAAGGGGCATCCTATGACCTATATCTGCCGTTACCAGTTAGATTCATAGTCCAAAAGCAGAAAAAGAAACATTGGTTAAGATAATCCAAGGAGCTCAAATTTTCAGCCCGTACCAAATCAATGACCTGAATCTATCTATCCTCTAATCTTATTGATTGGCAAGCATCCAGGTGGGCCCCCAGGGAGGGGCATCACTGTCAACACTGATCGATGCGAGTCGATTCCATTATGGCCCTCTACATGATTTGGGTTCTCACACCATCATTGTGATGACTGAAACATGTTCCATTGAATTCAGGGTTTTGCACTGGAGCCTGTTTTAACCCCATTCTGGGTTGAGTTTGGTTCGGCGTTTTGAAATCCAACCTGATAAATACAAGGGTTGCGTTCACAGTTCAGTCATTCAGATAGTTGCTGTTTCTGAACTCGACCCAACCTGACATCGCTGATAAAACCTGAATCCAACCTGATCACTCAACGTTTGAGCTCGCCCTTCTAAACTTCCAGCTTGGATTCACTGGAAAAATACTGGGTCAGATTCGGGTTGGCCCATACATTTAACCTGATTGGAAAGCAATGACGGAGAGATCTGAGCAGAATTCCACAAGATACAAACTCAACATTGAAAGCAACGAAGAACAAAGCCCTTCGACCTAGGTTAAAAGAACAAAAAAGATATGTTCATCCACAAAGTACCCTCCAGACTCAATACACAAAGAAGAGCAACAATGTCAGATTCGAATCCTAAGAAAAGGTGATCTCTGATCCTTTTTTTACTGGTCTCTCACTCTTCGACTCTTCATCAATTTCTATGCCACTTTATTAGTTCTGAGGACGCAAATCAGACAGCCTTTTAATTCTGGCTTGTCTTTTACCCATGGGTTCGAAAAAATGGGTCTTACATATGTAAGTATTACAGATGCAAATGTTACACATGTGAAACACTTTATTATGTCCGCTAAAATGACCATTTCTACTCTTTGAATGAATACATCTAATGATTTTAGATGTGTTTGATGTTTTGGTTGTTTTACACGTCTCAAAACTCATGAATATTTAAGATATAGAACTAAATGGCTTGATGCATATCTTTGATACTAGAATATTGAATACTTCGGATCATGAATTGGAGCACCACAAAAGTATAGAAAATTATATCTAAAGGTTAAAATCTTTTTTGGATATTTTTCCATAAATTACTCAAAATCTATAAATATTTAAGATAATTTACTTTAATATCTTGAGAATTATTAGTTGAAAAATAAATTAAAGGGTTTGGATTACAAATACGGGGCATAAGGGATTAAGAAAAATAAAGTCAGTTGGTAGGATTTGATTCCTTGACCAATTGCCATAATCTAATGCAATCACTGTATGAAGCATATAGTGGCGCCTTTTGACTTGTGGCCAGTTGTGAAAGAGTTTCACATTTTTTTTAGGTGTGAAAGTTTTCGTACGAAAATTGAAAATTGTCTCATTTACACTCCCACAAAGGCGCTAATGTGTGTAACTATTATGC